>CM065126.1:36697500-37082500 GCA_033026305.1 Cirrhinus molitorella
ATGTGAGCTAGGAAAGAATTTCCTTCAAAATCCAGTTTTATTAGACTTTCAAACAAAAATTGATATCTTACCTCAATCACGGTGTAACATTACACAACCATTCATTAATTTCCATCCATTTCTCTCAATATCTGTTAATTAGGCCAAGCAAAAGAAAAGCTAATGTTCAGCATATGTTGTTTATTTGATGCTATCACCTTGCGACTTTGCCCTCTTTTTAGGTTATTAACATAAAAACTACTTGACATTCTGAAAGACAACTTCATTTTAGTTCTAATAGATCCCACCTGTCTCTCATGAATATTCATAACATTTTTTTTATTAGGAATTAATGAGTTGCAAGATACAGCTGGCATATCTAAACGCCTGACTTCATCCCTTTCCCTTTAAACACCAGAAAGGTGACAGAGTCCATTTGCAGTTTCTGCAGTCGCTTTTGTCTTTGCAAAGTTATTTATATCTTGTTCTCATCTGGATGATGCAAACTGGCAATAATGAGCAAATAAAACAAAAACATTTTCCCATGACGTTCGTTCGAAATACTGTCATAATTACTTAATAGTCTGCAGTTAATGCAGTTCAGTTAATTCCTGTAACAACAAATTTACTCCAGTTGAGGGAGGGGAAAATAAACGTTATTTAGATGGCTATACAACTGTCAAAAATCATTTAGCGTCAAGATGATGCTTTCATAATTGATACTTTGCTAAATGCATTTCTGATTTATACCGTTCACACATATAGAATCTCAATTTCCATATTCCACAAGGACTAACAGCAGAGAGTGTGAGCAGTTTTATCTCCCTCCATCTATGCCAACATGCTACACAACAATGCATGAAATATGCATTCATATTGATTTCACACCCACTCTGAATGAATTAACCTATATCACACACTCGTACAACGCACCCATACGCCAGGAAAAATATCAAATGATATTGGCTAAAATATATAATTTATATAAATAGTAACACTAACCTCCCCTTTGCTATGTGTTCACACATGATGAAATATACTGCCAAATGTGCTGCAGGACATCCCACGCTGGGCTGTTGTGATCGCACATCACAAGCAATAGATATATCATCTGATCCTCCAAGGATCAAATGAAAGATTTCAAGCAGAGAAGTAAATGATTTGCTCTCAGGACTATACATGGATATTTTAATGGGTTTGTGGACATCTCAACTATTCAAACTTAAACATCAGGTTCTGCCAGTGTATACATATGTTATCCAAAAGTTGTTCTTTTTATTTTGAAAGAAAGTAGGACTTATTAAGCAAGGACTCATTAAATGAATCAAAAAACCTTTATAATGTATACAAGAGATTTCCAGCACAAAATACAAAAAGGTAACTGAGGCTTTTTAATATCACAAATCAGAACTTTCTGTAGTAGTCCTGCTTATTTTGCTCAAATAAATAAATAAAAAGGTCATTGCAATTTTTTTCTCTCAATTCTGACATTTTTCCTCCTCACAGCTATGATTTTACATCTCAGTTTTCTTCTCAGAAATGCTAGTGTGCATCTTGTAATTCAGTTTTTTCCACCATAAAATAAAAAATACAACTGAGGCTTTTACTCAGTATTGCCAAGTCTGCAGTTTTCCCACAAAATTGGGCTACTTTAATGCTGCCTTCACGTGCTATCAGAAATTTCTTATTTCCTGCTTATGCAGTCGCGATTACGAGCTTGTCATATTCAAGAGCTTTAAGGTCGGAAAAACGTCTTGGTTACGTATGGTAACCCTCGTTCCCTGATGGAGGGAACGGAGACGTTGTGTCGAAGTGACGACTAGGGGTCGCTCTTGAAAGCCCGAATACCTCTGACAGCTTTGAGAAAAGGCCAATGAGAATTGGTATGCAGTATTTGCATAGCCCGCTCCGCCCCGGAGATCCGGGCATAAGAGGGGGGGGGGGCTAGGCAACACTCATTGTTCTGATCTGAGGAGCCGAAGCACCCGGCTACACTCAGAGGCGGTCCGAGGTTGTGGCAAGGGGGACACAACGTCTCCGTTCCCTCCATCAGGGAACGAGGGTTACCATACGTAACCAAGACGTTCCCCGTCTGTCGTTCACGTTCGATGTTGTGTCGAAGTGACGACTAGGGGTCCCAGTTGAAAACGCCACAACCAGCGGACCGCGTCACGAGTGCATGGAGTGCAAATATTAACAGGTCTTGCGTGTTAGATAAATGTCACTCACCTCTACGTGACCTTCCAATGCCCAAGAGCTTCAGCCAGCCTTTCCTCACCTTTGGTTGAACATCTTGGAAACATTGGGCCAGTGTCCGTCCCCCCCGGGGGGGGGGATTGGCACTACGGAGACCACACCCTGCCCGGAGGCAGGTATTTGTGTGGAGAATACACTTGAGGGCTCGCACTAGGGGAGCACAACAAGGGGACAATCCTGAGGCAGGCTCCGCATGAGGAGAGACTGCTGAGCTCAGGGTCGGAGACAAGTTTTGTCTTAAGGGAAACACCGCATCTCTGGGAGTATAGGTGGAGATACACACATGGGGCCGCATTAGGAGCCACTACATGTGGGGCACCAACCTAATATGAGAGTTCACAAGAGGCAACCTAACCTCATATTAGATTCTGATAGCTAGTTCCTCCGCTGAACATAGCTACGTTGCGGGTGCAACATGATGGAAATTGTCGTTCAGGGTTCACGCCAGGAAACTTACTGAACTGGGGAAGCGTCGTCACCCGTGGGGAATGACGCTTCAGCAAGCTTCTACACCGTGTCAGCTTCAGGAGTTACTGGGCTTGCGTTCAGGACTCCCGAAGAGACTGGTTCTACACGCAGATTGTAGAACCTGGCAAACGTGTTAGGTGTAGCCCAATCTGCAGCTCTGCAAATGTCTGTTAAAGAGATCCCGTTCGCCAGCGCAACCGACGCTGCGACGCCCCTGGTGGAGTGGGCGTGCACCCCCAGCGGGCAGGGCACCCCTGTGGCCTGGTAGGCCAAACGAATCGCATCCACAATCCAGTGGGAAATTCTTTGTTTGGAGACAGCTTTCCCCTTCTGCTGTCCTCCAAAACAGACAAAGAGCTGACTCGATGTGAGCGCAGTCAGGAGAGCCGTCTTTTGGGAGAGAGCACTGAGTTCGACTGACTGGAGCGGCTCAAAGGGAACTGACTGTAGGCCCCGGAGGACCACAGACAGATCCCAAGAGGGGACAAGGCGCGGTCTGACGGGGTTCAGCCTGCGTGCACCTTTAAGGAATCGTATAACCAAATTGTGCTTCCCAACCGATCTACCTTCCACCAGGTCGTGGTTAGCGGCAATAGCGGCTACCTGGACCTTAAGTGTTGAAGCAGAGGAACACCAGTTTGTGAATTTGCGCCATCTGAGGTCGTACAGCCGCCTCGTGGAAGGAGCTCTCGACTGCAACAGAGTGTTTACCACTGCCAGTGGGAGATCTCTGAAATCCTCCTGGTCGCGTCCAGGGACCATACATGGAGGTTCCAGAGATCTGGGAGCGGGTGCCATATCGTGCCCCTCCCCTGTGAAAGGAGGTCCTTCCTCAGGGGAATGCGCCAGGGAGGAACGGGGGAGAGGAGCACCAGCTCTGAGAACCAAACCCTGTTGGGCCAGTAGGGGGCCACCAGCAGGATCTGTTCTCTGTCCTCCCTGACTTTGCACAGGGTCTGTGCAATTAGGCTCACTGGTGGAAACGCATACTTGAGGAGGCCCTGAGGCCAGCTGTGTGCCAGTGCATCTGTGCCGAGGGGCGCCTCGGACAGACCGTACCACAACTGGCAGTGAGTGTTCTCTATCGAGGCAAACAGGTCGACCTGGGCCTGACCGAAAAGACTCCAGATCAGCTGAAGTCTGTCGGGAGAGCGCGTCCGCTACCCAATTGAGTTCGCCCGGTATGTGGGTGGCTCGTAGAGACTTGACATTGTTTCGACACCAAAGGAGGAGATGGCGGGCTAGCTGTGACATGCGAAAGGAGCGTACACCGCCCTGGTGATTGATGTAGGCTACAGTCGCAGTGCTGTCTGTGCGGACCAGCACGTGTTTGCCCTGAACCAAAGGTCGGAACCTCTTCAGGGCCAAAAACACTGTCAGCAGCTCGAGGCAATTGATATGCCAATGCAGCCGAGGGCCCGACCAGAGCCCTGCAGCTGCTTGCCCATTGCATACGGTGCCCCAGCCTGTGTTGGATGCATCTGTCGTAACCAAAATGCGCCTGGACACTTGTCCTAAGGGCACCCCGGCCCGTAGGAACGAAATGTCTTTCCAAGGACCGAGGGTTTTTAGACATACGGGTGTGACGTGCACCCGGTATGAACCCTGGCGCCATGGCCATCTCGGGACTCGGGAACGCAGCCAGTGTTGTAACGGTCTCATGTGCATCAGGCCCAGCGGCGTGACGGCGGCTGTGGATGCCATGTGACCCAGGAGCCTCTGAAATTGTTTGAGGGGGACCGTCGGGCTGCGTGAGAGCTTCTGGACGCAGCTCAGCACTGACTGTGCACGCTCCGGGGAGAGCCGTGCATTCATGGCAACCGAGTCTAGTTGTATACCGAGAAAAGAGATGCTCCGTACCGGGGCGAGCTTGCTCTTTTCCCAGTTGACCCGAACCACATCCCTGTGTTTGCATACCAACTCCTGAGAGTGTGCTATGACCAGCCAGTCGTCGAGGTAATTGCCCCTCTCCCGGAGAGGGGCAAGGGCTGCCTCTGCGACTTTCGTAAAGACGCGGGGAGACAGGGAGAGCCCAAATGGAAGGACTTTGTACTGAAATGCTCGACCTTCGAAGGCAAACCGCAGGAAGGGCCTGTGTCTTGGAAGAATCGAGACATGAAAGTACGCGTCTTTCAGGTCTATCGCCAAAAAACAAATCCTGGAATCTGATGCACGTGAGAATGCGTTTGAGCGTTAGCATTCTGAAGGGGAGCTTGTGAAGGGCCCGATTCAGAATCCTCAGATCCAGGATTGGTCTTAAACCGCCACCTTTCTTGGGTCCAATGAAGTAGGGGCTGTAGAACCCTTTCTTCATGTCGGCCGAGGGGACCGGCTCTATCGCGTCCTTCGCCAGAAGGGTCGCGATCTCCGCCCGAAGAACCGCAGCATTCTCGTCCCGAACCGCGGTAGAGAAGATGCCGCTGAACTTGGGCAGGTTGCGTGCGAATTGGATAGCATAGCCGAGTCGGATGGTTCTGAGAAGCCAGCGAGAGAGGTTGGGTATCTCGAGCCAAGCTGTAAAACTCTCTGCCAACGGTCTCAGGGGGACCACCGACGTACCTCGGGTGGGTACGGTGTGACTGAGTTGTGGTGAAAGCCCTTTTTTCGGGGGCGTGCTGTCCCGGAGGACACAAGGTGCTTTGATCGCCATAACCGACATACAAGGATCCGTGAGAAGATCGCCTGAGCTCAGGGGATCGACTGACGGATGCGCTTGTTTCTCTGTCAAAGTATGCAGAAGCGCAAGTTTTGCGGTTGAGCATGCTTTGATGTGTTTTGGTGGCTGGGTACCCCGGAGGGACCCAGCCATGGAAGGATCGACCATCGGAACCGACAGACAAGGATCCATCAGAAGATCGCCTGAGCTCAGGGGATCGACTGATGGATGCACTTGATTCGTCAAAGCATGCCGAAGCGCAGGCCCTGCGGTTGAGCATGCTTTGATGTGTTCTGGTGGCTGGGAACCCCGGAGGGACCCAGCCATGGGAGCGTTGACCATCGAAACCGACAGACAAGGATCCATCCGAAGATCGCCTGAACTCATGGGGATCGACTGATGGATGCGCTTGATTCGTCAAAGCATGCAGAAGCGCAGGGCTTGCGGTTGAGCATGCTTTGACATGTTTTAGTGGCTGGGTACCCCGGAGGGAAGCAGTCACATAGATTTTTTTCGCCCAGAGAAGAAAATTGCTCTTTTATTGACCATGTGGTGGCCGTCTGCCGAGAGGCAGACAGCCGGGGTGGAGCCGAAACCCACACTCGTCCCCTCGCCGAGTGTGGATCCAGACAGGTCAGCAGATCTCTCTCCTCCGGGCTGCTCGTTTCAGGAACGCTTCGAAGCCTGACGAGGGTTCTTAGCGGCCTGAGACTGAGCTAACGGCGCCACCTTCTTGCGAGAACTCGACCGCAAGGCTGGTTTAGGTGCAGGACCAGCCTGTGGCGGGCCCTGAGCCGGTCTGGAAGGCGGTCGTCCTCGGCGTGAAACAGGCGGAGGCTGCTGCTTCGGGGGTGCGGGCCCGGGGGCCGGCGCCCGACGAGGCAAGATGTGTTTGATAGCCTCCGTCTGTTTCTTCACTGCGGAGAACTGCTGTGCAAATTCCTCGACAGTGTCGCCAAAGAGACCAGCCTGAGAAATGGGGGCGTCAAGAAATCGAACCTTCTCAGCGTACTTCATTTCCGCCAGATTCAGCCAAAGGTGGCGCTCCTGGACCACCATAGTGGACATCGCCCTCCCCAGAGCCTGCGCCGTGACCTTCGTAGCTCGTAGAGCATAGTCAGTCGCCGAGCGCAGATCCTGCAAAAGCTCTGGTTTGGGAACACCCTCGTGCAACTCGCTAAGAACCTTGGCCTGATAGACCTGCAGGACGGCCATAGCGTGAAGGGCGGACGCAGCTTGTCCAGAAGCAGCATAAGCCTTCCCCACGAGAGCGGAAGAAGCCTTACATGCCCTGGACGGGAGTTTTGGGCGGTCCCGCCAGGTGGCGGCGGTCTGCGGGCAAAGATGCACCGCGATCGCACGCTCCACGGCGGGAACCTCCGTATACCCCTTCGCTGGACCTCCATCGAGGGTGGTGAGAGAGGAAGAACCGCTAAGACGCGTTCTGGCTGAAAAAGGAGCCTTCCACGACTTAGTCAGTTCCTCATGCACTTCCGGGAAGAAAGGAACTGGGGTAGAACGTGGCCGAGAACCACGGTCGTTACCCAGATACCAATCATCCAGCCGTGAGCGCTCAGGACGGGGCGGAGACTTCCACTCAATCCCGATTGCTTTGGCCGCCCGTTCGAGCATGGCCGCCATTTCCGCGTCTGCTACTGACTGAGAACCCGCCCCCGCAGCGGGTGCCTCAGACAGCGCGTCTGCTTCAGATGGCTGCCCACTCTCCGATGCTGCAGACACTTCTTCCTCCCCCGCAGGAGCCCCGAATAACCAATCCAACCCGTACTGAGACGAGTTTTCAAAGTCATCCGAAAGCTCGACCGGCAGACACACAGAGCGCGAGGGACGCGGGGAATTACCCGGCGAAACGCTCGCGCTCTCTCGCTCTTCATCAACACGCGCCGTGGCAGCCTCGTACCCGGAAGTAGAAGGACGAGCCGCGGGAGCGGTTGATGCGAGCCGCGGTCTTTTAGTAAAGAACGCGACTCGCGAACGAAGTGTGCTGAGGGGCATGTCCTCGCAAGCAGGACATCCGCCCTCGCCGAACGCCGCTTCAGCATGGTCACGACCCAAACACTGAAGACAGAGCTCGTGCCGATCGTTTTGGGAGAGAAAGAAGCCGCAACCAGAAGGACACGGAAGGAAAGGCATAGTAAACACACAAACCCACCGTGTCTGCACTTTAGATTTTATTAAGAGGAAATCTGCTCTTTAAGATTCGCCGTCGAAGCACCCAGGGGACTCTCACTGCTACTGCGTTCGAGAAGGAAGAGACCGCTGCCCGTGCCGTAGATCCAACGACGAGAGAGGTGAGTAACGCTGCTTCTCAATGAAGAGACGCTGCATTCGGCTCCGAAGAAACAGAACAATGAGTGTTGCCTAGCCCCCCCCTCTTATGCCCGGATCTCCGGGGCGGAGCGGGCTATGCAAATACTGCATACCAATTCTCATTGGCCTTTTCTCAAAGCTGTCAGAGGTATTCGGGCTATCAAGAGCGACCCCTAGTCGTCACTTCGACACAACGTCGAATGTGAACGACAGACGGGGAACTAAAATGTAGCATCCCATTGGTTGACAATCATAAAAAACATTCACCACGCAATAACCTACATGCAGTTTGCTGACAATTCTGGAATTTCTGTCAAATATATGCTTATTTCACTGCTTATAAAACATACAATATGCTTTGAATGATCGTTCATATCTAGACTATAAATACAATACTTTAGCGACAAGACAAAGGGATGTAATTGTTGTGAGAACAGCACTGACAGCAGCAATTGTTGTCCCATGTCTACAATGTTTAAAGTTTATTTCTGAATTTCCCAGTAGTAAATACGATTTAAGAGGCCGATCATGTCCGATTTCCGATTAGGAAACTTGTATTTATTAATTCCGATAGCACTTGAAGGCAGCATCGCACTGTTTCCATGGGTTGTTACCCCAATAACATGATATTTAGCCCCTGAAATGCCAATTTTACTAGGAGAACCCCACTTAAAAGTGTGTTTTTTACCCCCCGGAACATAATTTTTATCGGGGAACCTCCTGAAACATTAGGCTAGTTTTGAGTAGCAATTGGGCAGGTTTTGTTGTTCATGAGTCCCTTGTTTGTCCTGAACAGTTAAACTGCCCATTCATCAGAAAAATCCTTCACATCCCACATATTATTTGGTTCCTCAACATTTGTGTATTTGAACCCTTTCCAACAATGACTGTATGATTTTGAGATCCATCTTTTCACACTGAGGACAACTGAGGGACTCATATGCAGCTATTACAGAAGGTTTAAATGCTCACTGATGCTTCAGAGGGTAAAACGATGCATTAAGAGCCAGGGGGTGAAAACTTTCGAACACAATAGAATTTTTTTTTTCTTATTTTGCCTAAATCTCTCTCTCTTTTTTTAACTGCCCTTCAGAAGCTACAGAAGATACTTACATGTTTCCCAGAAATAAAATAAGTTCAATTTACCCTGATCTTCAAAGTTCAAAAGTTTTTACAAAAATTTTCACCCCTGGCTCTTAATGCATTGGATTTCTTTCTGAAGCATCAGTGAGCATTTGAACCTTCTGTAATAGTTGCATATGAGTCCCTCAGTTGTCCTCAGTGTGGATCTCAAAAATCACACAGTCATCGTTGGAAAGTGTTAAGTAATTGAGACTTTTTAATCTTATAAATTCTAGCAGTCCTCTTTATTTTGTTTAAAACAAAAATCATCATGGCGGTGATCATCGGTTAGAAAAAGGTGGACAGAAAGTTATTTCACGTAAAGAATATGACATAACCAAAACATGAACTGGCATTTTCATGGTTTAGATTGCATAAATCAAACAATATTGTAGCTGATAAATCCCATCAGACAGAGAATATCTAAAACAAGTTCTCAGAGTGAGTGGAATCGCTTTGAACTGTCATTGACATGAATGGGAATGCTAATGGATAGCTCTCTAGCTATTACAGACGTCCTTGCTTAGCGCAGTTTGTAACAATGTTTGTGACTAATACATTTAACTGAAATGTTTCTGCCTTGGTGTTATTGCATTAGAGGTCAATAGCAATTGATCACCTCACGCTCGGTTATGGATCAGACATAGAGAAGAGGAGAAATTAAATAAACGACCCATAAAACAGTAACACCGAGTAAACATCGACACGCGGCGTGTAATCAATCCTAAAACGCTCCATCAGATATGATCTGAATGTATATGTTGGTGCAATAAGCTGAATTTAATTTTAAGTTGAAGTTTATTGAGCAAACACGATTTGAGTTAATCTGGAGAGCGAACTGAACACCCACATGCAAGTCAGCACTTAAACCCAGCAGGTCAAATCAGTAAGAGACTCTGATTCATCAACTAAGAGCCGTTTTAGAGTGAAACTGGCGCGTGGTGTAAACACAGCTTTATTGGTTTGATTCCATCAGTTTTGCTTCATTACACCCTCCCAGGCACTCGATACCCTCATATATGATTAAACCCTCTCCCCCATCAGTAACCACATACTGAGGGCCAATTCAGTGTCCCACCCTCTCAAAGTGCTCTAACAATCAGAATATTTACGAATGCAGCTCTTTACAAAGTGCACGAAACAAATGCTGATTTAGACACTAGCCCAGTTGTTGATGATTGCGCTCAGAGTAAACAATAAATATTCATCACAAGCTAGTAATCACTGACCATGTGTACAAGCACATCATTTTTCTTTATTCTGAAAAAGAGACACGCATACATCATGGTAATAAAACTATTCTAAATAAATGAAGAAATGCAGATATGCAAACTTTGCAAATCATGAATAAATTAAATGAAATAAATATAAAGTCTATTATTTAGTATTTAATAATATTTAATAGTCTTATTATTAATATTTATTAATATTATTTTATTATAATTATTATTTATTATTATTTATCATGACAAAACCACTGGAATAACCTAAGTAAGCAAATACTGTGAATAATTTTTCTACAAACAAATAAAGAAATAATAATAATAATAATAATTAAATTAAAATATATAAATAAATAATAATAAATAATAACAAAATATTCTTAGCTTAGGAGACTTTAGTAATTTATAGTGTGATCAGAGTAACAATTTAAAACTGAACAGCGAAATTAACTAAATGAATTTTTTTCATTTTACTAAATAAACTATTTATTTAATAAAATAAACTAAACTTTGCAAATCATAAATAAAAGAAATAAATACACATTTTATTATTTTGTATTTAATAATATTTAATATTTATTCAGTAGTTAATAATAATAGCCAATAATAGTTAATATTAATTTAACAGTTGTATCTCCTTCTGTTATTATTATTATTACATTATTATTACTACTTTACTATGCATATATGTCAGTACAAAAACACTGGAATAACCCAATTAAGCCAATACTGTACCCTTTTTTTTTTTTTTTTTTTTTTTTTTTACAAAAAATACCATAAATTAATAATAACAATTTGTGCATCAAGAAACACTGGCATAACCCAATTAGGCAATATTGTGAATCATTTTTCTACAAAAAAAAAAAAAAAACACAAGTCAATAATAATAATAATTATATACTGTGATCAGAGTTACACTTTAAAATTGAACAGTGAAAATAACTAAATAAAATTATTTAATTTCAAATAAATAAATAAATACCATTGTTCATCAAAACTTTGCAAATCATGAATAAATTAAATGAAATGCATACAAATGTTAAATATTTTGTATTTAACCATATTTAATAATTTCAAATTTTCTGTTATTATTATTATTATTATTATTATCAAAAACACTGGAATAAACCAGTGGATAATTTGTGAATAATTTTTCTAAAAAATAAAATAAAATAAATCATGAATAAATTAAATTAAATAAATATAAATGTTATTATTTTGTTTTTAATAGTAATTTGTTACCTTCTTCTGTTATTATTATTACTATAATGCACATATATTAGTACAAAAGCACTGGAACTCAATGTTTTACAAAAAAAAAAAAAAAAACTACATTAGCACATGCAAATGTTAATGCAATTAAATTATCTTTGTCAAAATTTCAAGTTAATTGCTTTTTAACAACTGTGTGCAGTACAAAAACAACTATTTAAAATTCTGCTTGCTTATTTAAGTTAGCTTTAAAAATCATTGTAACAGATACATTTTTTATTAGGATTACAGTGATTAAAATTTGGCTCAAACTGTGCGAATGATAATCAAACCACCTCTGATCTTTGCAAATCAATAACATACTATAAAGACCATCTACTAAACAAATCATCTGTCAAGACACATATATCTGCTAATGACTTTAAACCCATACTAAAACAAGTATACCGTGGAGTTATCAATATTTTGGTTACATTTTCCCAGAGGAGACAAACTGTTAGTCTATATTTCAGTTCATTTTGTCATCTTTTATGAGTACGCTAGCATACAGATGTTCTCAAAGCTAACACACACAGACTAAAAGTCAGCTCAGAGTCACGTACACTCAGAGGTCCTGCTGTTCAGAGTCTTACTCAAAGACTGTAGATTGTGAAAAGGCTGATCCGAGACCTAAAAAGGCTTTAAAAAACGTTCAAGAACAGCATGGGGTGATGAGGTACTGAGCTTAAAGTTGCTGGTTACTCCTGGTATGAAGTCACCACTGTGCTACTGAAAAGGGCATTTAAAAGCTAATTTCTCCAAAGTTTTATTGCTACAATAAAAAACACATTTCTGTGGATAAAAAAAAAAATGCTAAATGAATTTTAACAGTAAAAAATAACCTATATAATACAATGTTTAAAAATGGAGGAAGACCTTCCTTATAAGGTTAATTAAACCAATTAATTGATTGTTCAGGACTAAAAATAAATCTGTGGATTTGTGAATTATATCTCTTAAAACTCAAAGCGACACATTTAAATGTTTTTTTCCATAAAAATAATTTATTCATACCTTAAAATGGTTTGAATATACATTGCCTTGCGAAAGTATTCATACCACTTTTTTTTCACATTTTATGTTGTGGCCTTATGTTAAACTGCTTTAAATTACTTTTTTCCACATCAATCTACACTCCATACACCATAATGGTGACGCAAAAAAAAAACAAAAAAAAAAAACATTGCATTAATGTACATTGCATTAGCATTCATACCCTTATCTGGGAAGCCCTGAGGTCAAAAAAACTGCCTGTAGAGCTCAGAAACAGGACTGCATCAAGCCACACATCTGAGGAAGAGTTCAGGATAAAATCTGCTGCATTAAGGGTTCACAGAAGCATGAAGTCTCCATTACACTTAATGGAAGAAGTTTAAAACAACCACAACTCTTCCTAGAGCTGTCCTCCTGGGTAAACTCGCCAGGAACCTGATGGTCACTCTAGTTGAGCTCCATGTGCAGATGGGAGAAACTTACAGAAGGACAACATCACTGCAACACTCCACCAATCTAGGCTTTATGGTGGTGTGGCAAGACTGAATCCTCTCCTCAGTGAAGACACATGAAAACACACTTGAAATTTGCAAAAAAAAAAAGCACCTAAAGGACCCTCAGGCTGTGAGAAACAAGGTTCTCTGGTCTGATGGACCTCAATTCCAATAGCCTCATGCTGTGGGGCTGTTTTTTAGTGGCAGGGACTGAGGGACTAGTTAGAGTAGAAGAAAAAAAAGCTTAATATTTTGGTGCATTGAGCTTTAATGAAAACCCAGTCCAGAGCATTCATAACCTCAGACTGGGCAGAAGGTTCACTTTCCAACAGGACAATGACTCTAAGCACATAGCAAGAGTGGCTTATAGACAACTCTGTAAATGTCACTGAGTGGCCCAGCCACAGCCTGGGCTTGAACCCAATCAAATATTTCCGGAGAAACCTAAAAATGTCTGCCAGACCCCATCTAAGCTTGAGAGGTGCAGAGGTGAGGAGAAGAATGGCAGATAACTGCCAAATGTTACATTTAGACATTTAGTAGGTGCTTTTATCCAAAGCAACTTGAAAAAAAAAAAATGGACAAAGAGAGCAATCAAAATCAACAAAAGAGCAATAACATGCAAGTGCTATGACAAGTCTCATAAGTTTTTTTTTTAATTACATAAAAAATAAAAAGAAAATAGATCGAATAAAAAAGAAAAAGCAGGCTAGTGTTAGAGGCCTTCTTTTTTGCTTTTTGTTAATTGTATAGAGAAAAGCTAGTGTTTTTTTAAGAAAACAAGCTGTAAGTAAATGAATAGAGAATACGTCTAAAAGAGCAATTTATTTATTTATTTTTAAAGAATGGAATTAGAAAAGAGGGTGCTAGAATTAGAGGGTCAAATAAAGATGTTTTTAGCCATTTAATGTGAAAGTGATTTTGTGCCTGTTTGGGATGGCACAATAATGCTCCGTTCATTTGCAGAACGCAAGCTTCTAGAGGGCACATAAATGTGCAGTAATTAATTTAGGTAAAGGGATGCAGAGCCAGTGGTGGTTTAGTAGGCAAACATTAATGCCTTGAATTTTATGCGAGCAGTCAGTGCAAATTGATGAAGAGAGGTGTGATGTGCGTTCTTTTTGGCTCATTAAAAATTAATCTTGCAGCCGCATTCTGGATTAACTCTAAAGGTTTGATAGAACTGGCTGGAAGACCTGCCAAAAGAGCATTGCAATAGTCCAGCCTGGACAGAATAAGAGTTTGAACAATGAGTTGTGAAGCACATTCCAAAAGAAAGGACCTGATCTTCTTGATTTTTAATAAAGCTAATCTGTTGATGTGCAAATCTTGTTGCATCATAGCACATGCAGCGTGGAGTGTAGATTGATGTGGGGAAGTAATTTAAATCAATTTAACATAAGGCAGCAACATAAAATGTAAAAAAAGGAAAGGGTATGAATACTTTCGCAAGGCACTGTGATTGTGCATATTGTTTACCAACATATTTGTTGTACCTTATACTCAAACTAACAACATATTACACATAACCAAACAAAAAAAAAAAAACACATACAGCTGCCGCTTCCGTCAGCATCTCTTAACAGCCTTTAAAAGTATCATAAAATCCTCAGCTGATTGTATTCGTTCCAACAGCTCTCATGTTACTCTACGTTAAGTATGACACCCTGAGGCCTGACAATTTTACGCTTAAGTTTATTGGCTGCAGTAAAAGACAAGTGAAAGCCTCCTGCCCTTGTCATTTTCAGCGGAGGATCCGTCCCATCCGCATAAACGTCTGTGTAACTTACAGCCTCGTTCACTCTCAGTGCCATCACGACACCTGCATTCTGAGCCACTTAGGAAATGTGAGGCCATCATGTGTTGACACGATCAGAGGGAAGGGTTATGGGTCTCCTCCGGTGGGTTAGGTCATCGTGACATAAATTGCATCTCTAGAGCATGTTCAACAGCTTCAATTCATACTGTCGCTCTCGCCTGAATAGAAGCTTAAGTCCTTGAATTATGGATTTGTGAGGAAAGTCACAAGAGCAGCTGAATTCACACTGTAATTTAACTGCAAATACACTCGTGAACAGATTTAAAGACAAGGGCAATTGAAACGGGGGCTATTACTGGAGACTGACCTGCTGCTATAAAAACACATCCAGAGAAATTCATCCAAAACTAAGATTGCATTGTTTAACAGAGCAAGAGGATGTTTTCACATTACTTCCTATTATTTTTTTCTTTTTTAAGTCTGATTTCTTATAGTTGCTTGAATAAAAGAATTAAAAAAATCAATAAATAAAAAACTGCTAAGGTCAATATTATTAGCCCCCTTAAGAAATTATTAGTTGATTAGCTATAGAACAAACCACTGTTGTACAATGACTTGCCAAATTAACTTAATTTGCCTGATTAACCTAATTAACCTAGTTAAGCCTTTAAATTGCTCTCTAAGCTGAGGATTAGTATCTTGTGAAACAACTAGTAAAATAATATGCACTGTCATCATGGCAAAGACAAAAGAAATTAGTTTGGACTTGAGAGAAATAATTGTTAATGCTCATAAAGATGGAGAAGGATACACACGTTTATCAAAGCGTTTTCAAGTGTCAAGAACTGCAGTAAGATGCATTATCAAGACGTTTAAAGAAACCAACACAGTGGAGAACAAGACGGGCAGAGGCAGGAAGCGAAAGATTTTAAAAACTCTGGAAAGAAAACTAGTGAGAGAGGTTTCTAAAGACCCAAGAACAACTGCCAAGACACTAGTGAATGACCGAGCCAAGTCTGGAATTGACGTCTCAATGAAGACAGTCACTAGAGCCCTGTACAGGAATGAACTGCGAGGTTGCCGACCAAGAAAGACTCCACTTCTGAAGAAGAGACACCTCCAAGCTAGAATGAAGTTTGCTAAGGACAACCTGGGGAATGTGATGCATACTGGAAACTTGTCCTTTGGTGAGATGAGACAAAACTAGAGCTTTTTGGCCATAGAGATGTTGCCTATGTTTGGAGAAAGAAGGGAGAGGCATCCAACCCCAAGAACAGCGTTCCCACAGGGAAACATGGTGGTGGGAGTATAATGCTGTGGGAATGTTTCAGTGCGTTTGGAACTGGGAATCTCGTCAGGGTTGAAGGAAACATGAAAAAGGAAGACTATAAGAAAGTTTTGTCAGACTGTCTGCAAGAAAATCTTATGAGATGCTACTGGTCTAATCTGATTCAGTGATATAAGCTATGCTAAAAGTGCTAACGGCAGACCCAGAGATGGCCTGAATGGATTGAAAAACGGTAAAACTCCTCTGTTTAATTTTAGGGGAGTTGGAAAATGAGCCTACTTTCAAAAAATAAAAGTGGAGTGTTCCTTTAACATACTATAGTTCTCACTACATAAAATTAAAAGTTTTTAAATCTCAACTTTTTCTACATTATATAGTTCAATCGACCTTTAAAATAGTCTGTTTGTAACAAAATAGAAGTTGGATTTTGTACAGTGCACAAGCAGGCAGCTGTCTAATGATGTCATATACTCTGTTGTTCTGGTGAGAAACTCAATTGCTGCAAGAAGATTCAGTGCTTGTTGTTCTCCCTCTCTGCCTCTCATTTACTACTAAAGATGAATATTTCAGCAGATGGAGCCATCAAGGTCCAGTGAAACTCCACTTCTCCAGCCCTGTCAATGAGATCTTCAGAGGAAGAAAAAGTCTGCTCTACTTCCTGTGGATCCAAGACGCAAGATGTCAGAACCTTTCACATGCATTAAATCCTACAAGCCCAAGTCTTCATGACAGATCAACTCATTAGATATTGCAGGTCCAGTTGTCTCTCTCCATCCCATCTCACATCTTTCCCTCCCTGCAATCCATTTCCCATTTAAAGTGTCCTGGAATCTTCCTGTAAATGTCAATTAATAGACAAATAGATTTCATCTCCTCGCCGCACTGCTGCAGTCATGGTGAATGAATTTGACCTTTCTCTTCTCTCCATGGTGATATTGTTTGATGTTTTTATTTTTATTTTTTTTTAGACTTGCAGGCATGTTTAACAGTGTGTGTTGCTTCTGTCAGAATTTTACAGAACAAAACTGAAATAGCCTTCCCAGGCCTCATGGTACAAAATACTTGTCAAGTGTCAAATGTGAGTCTGTATTGGTTTGGCAAGTACAAAAAAAACATTAAAAAGTTCATGAGCAGTGGCTGATTACTTGATCATACATGG
Organism: Cirrhinus molitorella; assembly: GCA_033026305.1. Taxonomy (NCBI): domain Eukaryota; kingdom Metazoa; phylum Chordata; class Actinopteri; order Cypriniformes; family Cyprinidae; genus Cirrhinus; species Cirrhinus molitorella. The sequence goes on from CM065126.1 coordinate 36,714,477, forward strand.
TTTAAATCAAATTATAAGATTTATGCTCTATTTATCGCTGATATAAGAGACACAAATTATTTTATTTAAAGATATAAACAGTAACATGAAAACATTTTGCTACCACATCTTCTGAAACTTTACTTAAGTGAAAATGTTATAATCAGACGCTTACTTCTCTAACAAATCAAAATATGTGTTCATGTTTTTGCATCGGAATCCACTAATTATCTCATATTTCTCATATTTGAGTTTTGCCAATAATTGCATGATCACAAACATGGGAAAAATAAAGCCAAATACTTCTGTCAAAGGACATAAATATAATCCTTAATAAAAATAAATAAATAAATGTGAAATGTAGAAATTGTTTCATGGTCAGTACATTTTTTTCAATTCACACAAAAATGTGTCAGAAATATTAAATATTTATTTTAAAGTTATTTTATTCAAGTTAATTTCAGACCCTGGCAGTGCCCTTGTACAAAGAAACTGAAAAATTCAAAGAGAGAGGCTTGATGAATTGTTTGGGCATGGCATTAATAATTAGATTTTTTATTTTTTTTCTAAATGAAATATTAATAGAGAACACTGAGGACATAACATCCACTGCGTGTGTCGTACTTGAGCCTGGAGCAGCTCTTTAATTCAGTCTTCATGCTCTTGGTCTGTTCACTGATAAGAGCTGCTTTACAAACCCCTCACACACTCACATATTCCAGAATGACGTCTGACTCACACCTAAACAAAGCTGCTCTGAAGAAATGAGCAAATGAACCTGTTGATCTGAAAACATACAGAAAAATGTTGGAATAATATTATCATTAGAATATGCATATTCAGTGAACCCTTCAGATTTACTTTGAACCAAAAAAATAATAATTAAAACCACAGTACTTCAAGATACTTCAAAAAATATAATATTCATATTTTTCACATCTATACACATAGCAATATTTTATTAGATTCGATTTTTGTCTGAATTACAACGACAACTGAATTATTCATGAATTATTCATGTTTTTTTTTTTTGTACAAGTTAAATGAATTGCCAGATACTTTATTTACTTTTCTCCACAACAAAAACACTTACATTCAGAACAAAACAGTGCATACAATAATGCCATTTTGTTCCATAATGAATCACTGTTTTTAAACTAATCGGTGGAGCGAATGATTCAATTACAAATCCACTTTTTTTCTAAATGAATCAGTGTTTTGAATTAATCATTTGAATTGATGATTCAGTGACTCACTCATAGAGACAAAGAATCACTTGTCACCACCTACTGGCGTAACGATGCAATCTGCAATAAGAGCGAGAGAAAAAACACTAATGTCTGTTTGGAATATGCAAATAAAAGAGCTTTCTGTTGGTTTCTGTTTACACTGAAAACAGCATAGGCCTGTCAAACGATAAATCGCTATTAAGTGCATCCAAAATAAAAGTTTTTGTTCACATAATATATGCGTGGATAATATGTGTGCACCCTGTTTATATAAATTAGTGCTGGGCAGTGATTAATCGCAATTATTCAAATCCAAAATAAAAATTCCACAAAGAATCGACCCACAACTCGCGATGCATTGATTTATTGTCCAAACCCTAGATGCTACTTAGTAAATAGTGGTAACTAGGGCTGTCAAACGAGTAATTGCATTCAAAATAAAAGTTTGTTTACCTAATATATCTGTGTGTACTGTGTATATTTATTACATAAATATAAATACAATAAGTACATGTAAATACTTTCAAAATACATGCTGTATGTGTTTTTATATAAATATAATAAATATACACAGTACACGCACAAATATATAACGGTGTTTTTTTTTTTTTAATGCAAGTAATCGTTGCCCAGCACTAATATAAATGTATATACATGTAAGTATTTTCAAAATAAATGTGTGTACGTGTGTGTATTTACACAGTACACACAAATATATTATGTAAACAAACTTTTATTTTGGATGCAATTAATCGCTTGACAGCCCTACGACATCTAAGATTGGGAGTGGGACAATAAATCAATGCATCGCGAGTTATGGATCGATTCTCTGTGGAGATTCTCTGAGCGTAGTTTTTTTTTACAGCAAATGGTGCTCTAGGCTGGTTTTTAATCACACACTCAAATGCTCACTAAAAAGAGCGCTTGTGTGTTCGGCTGAGTCATGTGAGTGGTTAAATGTGACCCTGGACCACAAAACTAGTCATAAGGGTAGATTTTTTTAAATTGAGATTTATACATCCTCTGAAAGCTGAGTAAATGAGCTTTCCATTGATGTTTGGTTTCTTAGGATAGGCCAAATTTGGCTGAGATACAACTATTTGAAAATCTGGAATTTGAGGGTGCAAAGAAAAAAAAAATCTAAATATTGAGAAAATCGCCTTTAAATGTGTTCAAGAGAAGTTCTTAGCAATGTATATTACTAATAAAAAATTACGTTTTGATATATTTACGGTAGGAAATGTACAAAATATCTTCATGGAACATGATCTTCACTTAATATCCTAATGATTTTTGGCATAAAAGAAAAATCAATCATTTTGACCCATGCAATGTTTTGTTGGCTACTGTTACAGATATACCCATGCTAGTTTTGACTGGTTTTGTGGTCCAGGGTCACAAATGTACTTGAGCCTCCTCGGCTTTTATGAGGTAAGATTAATGTAAATACAGCCCACTGTGAATACCCTTGTAATTAGCTTCAACTTTTCTGAACTCTATGAATTATTTTTTCAGGTTCAAGTGGTGTGTATAAGAATCATTTCTCGATTTGCGATGTATCAATTCATTGTCCCAGCCCTAGTAGCATCTACCATGTAATACCTTCAATTACACAAACACCTTCTCCTGTATTTGAGAGTGTAAGAGCTTCTGCACCTGTTCTGATACCTTGACCTCAGTTACTAAGAAAAACAAATGAGCAAAGCAACTCTGTCATTTCGTCTGTGTCCTTATCTTTTCTTTGCTTCACCTTGGTCTCCCTCATTATTGTCATGTACGAGCTAGAAAAGAGAAATGCCTACATTTTGCTTTGTTCGAGTTTACCCTTCTTTTGACTCTTTCATTATAATAAGCATAAAATCGCATCATATGTAAAATCCATTAAGCCTTCATGTTTTACAGTCCTGAGCGGCATCTCAATCCGCAGAAGCCTGAGTCACTCACAATGCTCTGGTTGAAATGATTGACATCTTTGACCTTTTTCTGTTGTTTGTGTTTGTCCTTGGGAGCAATAATGTAATTTGCTTATAGAGACAGCCTATGAACAAAATACAGAAATTCTGCAGCTTTTCTGCTGTAGTTACAATATAGAGCCAATTGGTGAGACTTCAATAAGAAATCAACACTGCTGGAAACGTCAAGGATGTTCTTGGAAAAAAAAAACAGTGAATTATGTTAGAACAGCATGTTAAGGTTCAAGAGTTTCCCGAAAGAAAAAAGCAGAACAAAGATTCACATGAATATTATTTAGTTTGAATTCAACCGCAACAGAATACAGTCCTATCAATGAGAGCTAATATTATTCAACCTCAGAACAACATTCATATCATATAAGAGATTCATCTTACGAAGATACGAAACAGCTCTAATAAGTAGCCTCCTTTGTAATCTTTATTGGCACACAGTCCCAATGGATTTTATTTATAAGACTTTGATGTGACGTTGCCATTGAACTGCGCCATAAACTGCTCTGTAGGTTAACTGAGGCTAACTGTCTTGCTCAAGGCTAGCGGTCACAGCTAATGAATCACTCTTTCAATAAAACAAACCAACAATAATCTGGTTACCAGCCACTACACCAAGCACCGGCATGAACCATAATGTACATTCATCATACTGAAGATCTACAAATATCATTCCAGAGAAGCCAACATCAGCAAAGATGTCCATCAGCCTTTTCCATTGGTTTCATTCTCTATAGGACTAAAAATAGCGCAATAAGAGCATTGCAGACCTCAGCATGTGCGGCTATCGTACATTTAAGAGCCTGGTTTTTGTCAGAGTGCACCTATTGCTCAGCAGTATGAAAATGAATTCCGTTTAGATATCCAAAATGAGTAAAGTTTAGACTGTTAAGTGCACTTCACAGCAGGCAGCATTAAGAGTCTTAGGTAGTAGGTTTGTCTGAATCTTAAAACAGGAACGTACAGCCAGACATTACAAGAATTAAGTGGAACTGGCTCTTTGTTACTTCTTAGAAATACAACTGTAGAGTAGTACCTTAGCTACCACTGCCATATGACATTTGTGACCTCGGATCAAAACCAGTCATAACGGTCAGTTTTCTTAAATTGAGATTTATACATCATCTGAAAAAAAAGCTTTCCATTGATGTATGGTTTGTTAGGATAGGATAATATTTGGCCGCCGAGATACAACTATTTGAAGTCTGAAATCTGAAGGTGCAAAAAAAAAAAAAAAAAATAAAATTTGAGAAAATTGCCTTTAAAGTTGTCCAAATGGACTTCTTAGCAATGCATATTACTAATCAAAAATTAAGTTGATATATTTACAGTAGGAAATTTACAAAATATCTTAATGGAACATGATCTTTAACATGATCCTAATGATAATTTTGACCCATACAATGTATTTTTGGCTATTGCTACAAATATACCTGTGCTACTTAAGACTGGTTTTGTGGTTCAGACAGAGTGAAACCAATATTTTTTGAAACCGGGTCCCAGGGTGGATAAATCTGAAAACGACGTCTCGCCCCTACATCGCTTTGTGTCGGTTTCGTGTGGATGCAGATATTTCTTGAGACAAGGGGGGGGAAAAATTATTGGATATGGATATGTTTGGACGTAGCCTAAATTAATCTTTAGAAATTCATGCAGTGGGTTCAAATACAGTACAGTACACCAATGCAAATGAACAGAAATAAAAACACCATTTTCTCCTAAATATATTAATGTTGTTACAAATTTAAAATTAAAATGGTAATTATTTGACCAAATCAGAGGGATCATACTAAATGCATGTTATTTTTAATTTAATACTAATCGAATGAGATATTTCACATAAAATATGTTTACATATAGTCCACAAGTGAAAATAATAGTTGAATTTATAAAAATGGCCATCTTTTCACACTGAGGAACTCATATGCAACTGGTACAGAAGGTTCAAACGCTCACTGACGCTCCAGAAGGAAACACGACGCATTAAGAGTTGGGGGTGAAAACTTTTGAAATTTGAAGATCAGGGTAAATTTCACTTATTTTGTCTTCTGCGGAACATGTAAGTATCTTCTGTAGCTTCTGAAGGGCAACACTACATGAAAAAAAATATGATATTTAGGCAAAATAAGAAAAATGTACACATCCCCATTCCGTTTACACCCCTGGTTCTTAATGCATTGTTTTTTCATATGAAAAGATGGACCTTTAAATTAATCACTGTTGGAAAGGGTTCAAATACAAATTCAAATGCTGAAAAATCTAAGAATTTGTGGAACTTGAAGGACTTTTCGGAAGAACAACAATCACTAAACAAAACAAAAAAACACAGCTGTGGATCATTCCGGTAACACCACTGCATTAAGAATCAAGCGTATGTAAATTTTTGAACAAGGTCATTTTTTTATAAATTCAACTATTATTTTCTCTTGTGGACTAGATGTAAACATAATTTTTGTTAAAAAGCGTATTCATGCCAGTACTAAATAAAACATAACATGCATTTTGTATGACACATATTGCATATTCTCCAAAGTGTATGTAAACCTTTGCCTATAACTGTATGTATTGCTTAAGCAGATTAAGGCTACAGGTTTACTTAGGGTTATTAAGGTTTACTTGAGTGCTGAAAAGAAACCAGCTGAAACCATTCTAACTGGTTGGCTGGTTTTAGCTGGTCTTCCAGCCTGGTCATAGCTGGTTTGCAGCTGATTTTGACCACTTCTATAGCTGACCAAGCCAGAAGAACAGCTGACCAACCAGCTAAAACCAAACACCAGCTTGGCCAGACTGGGAGACAGTGTTAATTTTGACAGCAAATTTTGATTTAGTTTTAGTCATAGTCTTTTGACTAAAATGCCATTTAGTTTTAGTCATATTTTAGTCATCTGAATTGTTTTTAGTTTTAGTCGACAAAATATCATAAGATTTTAGTTGACTAAATCTACAATAAATTTAGTCGGCTAAAACTCAATGGGTTTAATTACAGTGCAATGCATTTATTAAGAATTTCTCAAAAATTTCCAAACTCATTATATAGGTTTGATATTAAGGTTTTATCATGATAAACACACAATTTAACGGTGGTGATACACAACATGCCTTAATATTAAAAAGAAATAAAACCACTTTTCATAAAGAACATGGTCTTCTTTTCAATGAAATACCAATGGTTATATAGACTAATTATGCATTCTTAGTAACTTGTTAACCATATTCTTCATTCTTTCAAACCGACATATTTATTTCTATAAATTAATTTAGATTAATCTTTAGGGCTACGTAAGTGATTCAGTTAAGAGCAGTGTGTGGTTTTCTGTCTTTCTTTTTTTGCTTAGTTAACATCTATCTGTGACTCGGACAATAGCAACTAAATATGGCTGCTATCCTTTTAAAAACGAATGCACGAATGCAATGGATGCACTGTATTGATAGCCTACACTTTCTTCCTACTGTTTATGTTCATTTAACACGTATCGGCTGTTTACGTGAATACTCGTCAAAACGGACAATTCGAGATCATTTTGTGTGTATTTCTCAGTTCATGCAAAGCGAAAGAGTGTGAGACGTGCTTTCTGTGTATATGCTTCGGTGTCTGTGCTCAGAAAACAAGACCGAATTGAGTTCTCTCTTGCGTTATCAAATTTATCCATATGTCTGCACTTCTCCCACATACTGACATTTCTTAAAGTTTTATAAGACATGTGTATTTTAGCTTGTGTCCCGCCGGTTTGTACGCATCTAACCTCCTATTACGCAACAGATTTTTCTGAATGAATCTCTTTCCAAAACGTCCCTCCCTAACTTTTTCGTCTCCTTTTTAATTGTTGACGAAAATGCCAGTAGATTTTTGTCATAGTGTTTGTCATTCAAGAAGAATTTTAGTTCGTTATCGTTTCGTTTTCGTCTGTGAAAAAAATATCGTTGACGAAGTTAATGACGAAAATTATTCGTCAACGAAATTAACACTGCTGGGAGACCAGCTAAATCTTCTTCCAGGTTAAAACAACTAACAGCCAGCCAGCCAGCCACAGATTTTCTGATTAACCCTGATCCCCGATATTGATTTTTAAAATCCCAAGAACGATCTTTTACACTTTGAGTGCCGAGGCTACATCCTCATGGTGCAAATACGTCATATTTTACCATAAAATAAGTCAAGCTTAGTGTGAAAATATGCAAGAAAATACTTTTCTGTCAAGCTGCCTTCAAGGGATGCACACAATGACGCACGAGTCCAGTTCACAAACAAATGAGTTGGTCTATTTATTAATTTATGCATGTCATGGATCAGAATCGATTTTTTTATTAGGGTCTTTTTTTAAGTCTGAATCCTTCACTCACTGAACAACTCATAGCAATAAGTTCTTATTACTGCCAGTAAGAGTTTAATACATTATTTTTCCCCAAATAAGCGAAAATGACATTTTAACTGAAATACTATAAGTAGACCTATAGCCCTACCTAAATTAATCAGAACTGCACTGCATTGGGAAATGTATATCGATAGCCTACCCAGCGCTAATTCACTTACACTAATTTCATAATATCAGTAATCACTATCAAATAAGGCTTTCTTTTTTAGTTCGTGGCATTTGCCTCGATTAAAGTGTGGAGACGGCAAATCAAATCATGTCAGTGTAATTGAACAATTTCTTTAAAGAAAAACTGCTGATAAATGCTTTGCAATGTCACACTTCATTCAAGCCCACAAAGGAATAATATTCATTTAATATTGACCACTTTAAGAACCTATTAAAACATTCTGCTAGCAGAAACACTCATATCTTTCTTAAATGCAGAAATAAATGGGTGAGACTTCCGGTTCATTAGTCGCTATAAGGAAATGACGAGAAGAATAACAACGTGCAGTAAATTTTCACAATTAAGACAATACATTAAAATAATACAGGAAGACATATCAATTTGCAATCTCAAGCAGCAAACCAAACTGTTTTTTGGGATGAGACCCGAAGCCAGATATGATTTACAAAATGGCCGCACCTATACTTACATTCATAGTCACTTCAATAAAATACATCATACACATAACTGTTTACAATATTGTGAACTGTAAACCCAGAGGTGAAAGATCAGACTGAAATATGATTATGGGCACGGCATTGCTTCGATTTTTGAAATAAATGATTTGGATGCATATGTTTGAGCACTATTAGATAAACCTTGTCATTTTAATAAAGAATCAATTCCAGTTTTAATTAGTTTCTCTCTTTTCCTCCTTCCCTCCATCTCGAACCCGCCATATATCGATTAACTTCAACAAATCACACAAACGCCCCCAGCATGATCAATGGACATACCAACACACACAATAGTGAAAGGTGTCCAGCACAGAACTGTGCAAATAAAAAAAGTGTTTTTCCATCTCAAGTTCATCGCAAACAAACTCAAGTGTCGTAAAGGAAGAATCCCAAAGCAAACTCATCAAGATCTCTTTCAGAACAACACACAGAAATGCAATATAACAAGCACATCACGTACACTGCTACATACATCATGGAGTGCTTTTCGTTTTCCACTGAATTTCTTACCCGGATCTGATGCCAATGGATTGAGTTTTGCGTTTCTCTCCATTTCCAAGCCTTGCAACTTCACAGGAGCCACAGCGCCACCAAATGAAAATGTCAGGAACTGCACACACACAGACGTTAATGAGCACAAAACACAAAACCAGAAAAATAAATATCAAATATGCATGTCATGTATGATTTATTAATTCATAGCTGTGAGAAAACATACCAAATGTGTTTCTATTCGCAAATGCATACGTGCTTTGAACGTAAATAAAAGAGATCAAAGGGTGAAAAAAGAAATAAAACATTGTCAAATACTAAAAAAAGTAAGATCTTAAGACAGTAAATTGAATTTTTGTTTTAACCCTTTTTAATGGACACCTCAGAGCTGAGCTTTTCTAAGGGCGTTTGATAAGAAATTGCTTCTGAGGTTTCAATTATATTTCAAATTATGTTCAAATTAGGGATAATGAAAAATCCCTGCAGTTTAAAGAAGAGCAGGAGGATGAAATGACACTCAGAAAACTGTAAATGAAGGAACACAGCAGGACGGCGGCTCAGTGACTGCGTGCTTATCCACATGAAATTTAATTTACATGAATTTGTCTGTTTTAATCTATTTTTAAACAACTTTATTATTATGCTGCTGATGTGTCCGCCTTGACTTGCTTGATCAGCTTCAATAACAGTTATTTTTTTGCAAGTAATGAGTTTTTAAGCCTCACGAAGAGAATTAAAAGTATTGTTTTTCTGTCCTGTTTGCTTGCACACGTCTCAAATACAGAACACTATGTTTTGTCCAGTCACTAATTATAAGAGCCGTTTGGGGGAAGTTTTTTTTTTTTTCTTTTTCTTTTTTGTGGCTCACGTGAGAGATGCTTTATGGATAATAACAAACATTTATGAGCGAGATGAAAACACAAAGCAACCATTAGGGAGAACTGTAAGTCAGTGAAGAATTTGAAGCTTTCAGCAAATCTAAATATATCCATATTAACACAGGAGAAGAACGCTCGCTCACATTACTTTTAAAGCTTAAGAGAACAATCAAGTGTTCTGTAGGTTAAACATTTTATGCTTCACAGATATTTTTAGTCCATTAAACTTTTTACACACATTACATTATGAGATTTGGGTAATTTGCTGTAAAATGTCAAATGAAGAATAGCTTTAAAATGCTATTAGGATGAACTTAATTGGATCTTATCGTCAAAGAATGTCAGGAGCATAAAATCAGCCTGATATATTTTTTTATACTTCATATCATTATGAATTTAATGTCTGTACATTCTGCAAAGACTTGGAGTTAAAATGTCTTAATGATATATTTGTTTCTTACAAACAGGCAGCTTTTCAATTCACAAGATGTCAGCTGATTTACTGGAGTCAAGTTGTGATGTTTTTATCAGCTGTTTGGACTCTCATTCTGACGGCACCCATTCACTGCAGAGGATCCATTGGTGAGCAAGTGATGTAATGCTAAATTTCTCCAAATCTGTTCCCATGAACAAACAACTCATCTACATCTTGAATGGGCTGAGGGGGAAGAAAAAAGCTAATTTTCATTTTTCCCTTTCATTTCTAATTCTAATTCATTTCTAATGTGTATAATACACAAAGAATACCCCTATTTTCTCTGGTAACTTAATGTACAAAATGTATGTGATTAAAAAAAAAAAAAAAAAAAAAAAAAAAAAAAAAATTATTTTTAAAATTTCATATTTATTTGAAAAACATTGAACATGTAAGAACCTTTCAAAAATATTTTCAAAATAAAAAGGTCTAAAAATCTTGATACACTACAGGATTTTTAATATTTTTTTTTTTTTAAAGAAGTCTCTTCTGCTCACCAAGCCTGCATTTATTTGATCCAAAGTACAGCAAAACAATTTTTGAAATATTTGTACTATTTAAAATAACTATTTTCTATTTGAAAACATTTTAAAATGTAATTTATTCCAGTGTTTTCAAATATGGATTTTTAGCATCCTTACTCCAGTTATACATTCCTTCAGAAATCATTCTAATATTCTGATTTTCTGCTCAAAAAATTGTATTCTTATTATTATTACTATGTTGAAAACAAGTTTCTTTGATGAATACAAAGTTCAGAAGAACACCATTTATCTGAAATAGAAATCTTTTGTAACATTATAAATGTCTTTATCATCACTTTTGATCAATTTAAAGCATCCTTGTTAAATAAAAGTTTTTTTTTTTCTTTGCCAAAAAATGGTATAGTGTAGAATGTTACAAAAGCTTTTTATTTTAGAAAAATGCTGATCTTTGGATCTTTCATTTCATCAAAGAATCCTGAAAAAAAACTGTTTTAAATATTGATGATGATAACAATGATAATAATAATAACAATAATAAACTGTTTCTTGAACAGCAAATCAGCATATTAAATTAGATGTGACACTGAAGGCTGGAGTAATTATGCTGAAAATAAAATTACATAAATTTAATTTGTAAATATATTCAAATAGAAAGCAGTTATTTTTAATAGTAAAAAAATATTTCACAATATCACTGCTTTTGCTGTGTTTTGCATCAAATAAATGCAGGCTTGGTGAGCAGAAGAGACTTCTTTAAAAAAACATTAAAAATCTTAAAGTTCAAAAACTTTTAACTGGTAGTGTAAATGTTTAAATGTATTACAGATTCATATCAGCCAAAAAAAAAAAAAAAAAAAAAAAATTAAATAAATTATGTGCATATATTCATAAAGTAAACATACATGTTTAAAAAATAAATCTAACTTAAAATTATGTAGGAATCAAAGTGCATTTTTAGAATAAAAACATCAGTATTTGCATCGGAAGTCATTAGTAACTCATATGGTAAGTGTGTTTTGACAGCACAACTGCTTTATCATATCATCATTTATGATTTTTTTTTTTTCCCTGAGCTCCACAGTACCTATATTTTTAGTAAATTATTAGTTGTTGACAGCCAGCTGTGACAACTCAAGGTCCAGAGTCTTGAGTTCTGAAAGCTATAGTATGTCTCCATAAAACAATGAACTCTTTCATCTCAAAAGATTAATAAGAATATTCCTATAAATATATAATAACAAAATTTTCCAAACTGAGGCATCAGCAAGGTTTCTGTATGTGTGTGAGAAATGATCTGCACTGGCTTTAAAACAGCAGTCAGAAACACCCGACCAGAGAAGAGAGAGAGATGGACTCAGGAGGTCAGATGTCAGTCCTTCAGCATTTGTTCTAAAGTTGAGAGAAGGTTCCTTAGTCCGTATATGTAGCTCTCATCCGGACAGTCGCTGGGAAATACATGAGCAAAATCGATCATTTTCACCTCCACTGCCTCCTCCTGTCCAAACTGCTTTTTATCCCCCATTCCAATTTCCTCGTCTTCCTCTTCTACACTACCTCCACGCTTTCTGTTGCCGTTCCTCTCATGCTGAACGTTGTGGCAGTACGGATGACTGTGTGTTAAACTGCTCTGAAAGCTCAAAGCCTCATGGGGGTTGTTAGAGTTGCTCTGTGGCTCCCCCTGCTGATGTTTTGTTCCTGGATCAGCTGGCTTGTGTCTGGATCCATTGATTATGTGAGGAGAGCCTTCATACACCAGCAGAAGAGAGCTGGCGTAGAAATGCAGCTTAGTCTGGCTTTCAAACCAGTGGAGAATGCTTCGGATTTTAGAGATGATCAGAGAAACTGCATACCTCTGTAATTCTCGACCATTGTGGAAGAATTTAGTCAGGCCTAAGGGAATAAAAATTCACAAATGAATTTGTGACACAACTTCATGATTAATGTGAACCACTATTTTAGCATTATTATAAACACATATTACCAATAACAACTGAAAAATGATTTTAGCTACTTTGAATATCACTAATGCAATCAGATCCAACAATCATTTCTCAAATATTTATTACAATATATAATGATAAATTAAACATTCACTTCAGTGGTAGGCCTATGAGAATGACTGGATGTTTTCAACTGATTTCCATATTAAACTGAATTGCAGTGGTCAAACTATTTAAAATATAGCGAATTAAGCTACAAACTTGATCATAATGCACAATGTTTCCATCTAAGATGCATTCTGAGGTGTAGCTCGTCATTTTAATGAAGTGTTTCACTAGTTAGCAGTAAACAGGTTAACTACTTCACCTGAATATATTCGTAGATTTGTGTTGGATGGTATGTTTGGAATGGAAATATGGATATTTTAGTTGTAAACATCATACTTTTTTCGCTTATTTCAGTTAATGTCATAAAACTAGCCAGTAATAGTTCTGACAGTGTCGTGTAAACAAGGCTGAAGACGCGAAAAGCGGAGGAACAGACAACCCGATTCAATTGAGTGAGTCATTTACGCTGGAACCGCTCCGTTTGATTCAAACTCGTGACTTCGATCGTTCAGTTCAAGCGATTCACTAGCAAAAAAGACCAAAAGAGACATTCCTTTTCGAATTTCGCATGTAATGACTTTTAAAAACACGTATGATGGGTGAAACGGAGCTTTTCGAAACTCAGCATCAGTTAAACCACTGCTTTGCAAAATGATTCACTGATTCACAAAATGATTCGAAGCGCTCCAATCGGATCACGTTTCGTGAATTGTTTGATTCAGATCGGGACTTTAAAGCACGTATCTCGAATCATTTGATTTAGAGCGAGGCTTCGGATCGCGTATCACAAATAATTTGATTTAGATCGGAACTTCTGAAAGGGTTCGCTAATCTTTTTAATCATATCGGAACTCTGAAGCGGGTTCGCGAATCATTTCACGAATTGAATGATTCGCGCTCCGAAGTCCCGATCTGAAGTGATGGTTCGCAAATCATTATTCAGATCAGGACTGAATCATTTGATTTAGTTTTTTAGTTTGTAACTTTGGAGTGGGTTCGTGAATCTTTCGCTACTTCTTGACTACGCAAAATCATTTTAGATCCGTACTCTGCGTATCGTTAATCATTTGATTTGACTTCGGCGCTCCGAAGTCATGATCCGAAATGATGGTTCGTGAATCATTTGATTCAATTCGGGACTGCGGAGCTTGGTTCACGAATCTATTTTATTAAACAGTAAATAATAATAATAATAATAATAATAATAATCAACTAAGGCAGTACAGTTAAAAACAAAAAAGAAGGAAAGATTTATGAGAAATAATTGTTTGTTTATTTTTTTTCTTTCTTTGATTTTTCATAGCCTGGAAAAACAATAACATCAACAACATAATAATAATAATAATAATAATAATAATAAAAATGAAGATGGAGCCAATTAAACATTAAAAAGTTTTATCATTTTGACTTTTTAAAGACTTCTTTAATTTACAAATTCCTGATCTAGAAGGAAGGAAGGAAATAAATACATACATACATACATACAAGTAAAATTTAAATTGTGAGATATATATAGTAATAATGAAGTTGGAGTCGCACCATTTTTAACGGTGTCCTTTCCAAGACTGCGTCCATAGAGCTGGTCATGAGTAATGTAACTGTCCGAGTCGATCTGGTACACCTGAGGTGAGAAGATGAGAAAGTAGATCAGAGAAGATGTTTCAATCTGTTTTAAAACAACAGGCCTGTCTTGCTGTCTAAAAAAATGAGCATTGGCTAAAGTGTGCCTATGAGGCCTTAAAATGCTGTCTACATAGGCATCTCACTAGGTTTAAAACAGCACTGGAAAGACTGGAATGCAGACTTAAACCTGTGATGAGCCTCACTGAATGGATTCTTCCACACTACAAAACAAATGAAACAAACTGAAATAACACGGAAAGCAAGAGCAACAGAGAGAGAGGGGAAAGGAAGGAGAGGGTGACAGCAGCTGGCAAATATTTCCCAGCCTTGAGACACTGAAACCAATTAGGTGCAAAGAAACAAGAACACGCAGAAAGCAGAGAGAGAAGATGATTTACTGAGAGGCTGGAGGAAGGAAACACTGAACAGAGGAAAAGAGATGGAGGCTTCACAATTAGTGAAACTCACAGGGCTGTAAAAACCCTCAATAATAAAGTAAAATGCACCATTTCTACAATTTAATTGTCTTATAGAGGACGTTTCCTGAGTCGATTGGTCTGTCTTTACAATGAGAAAAATACTGCACAGTCACTCAGAACATGTTTAACTCAATGATTAATTGAAACTGTGGGAAGCAGGATTTCATGGTGGGAGGAGCTACCCGATGTGACATCATTGATAAAATGTCTTTTCAGATGTAATTTATCATGGTTGGTTTCAGATTAACAGAGAATAGATGTTAAAGCTTTAGAGACATTGCGATTACCCAGGTCAGGATTTTTTGGGGCCCTCTAATATGATATAAATGCAGAATTATATATTTATATTGTCACAGTACAACAACCTATGAAAGCCCATTTTTGCCACTGCATAAAAAAGGTAATTGCAATTTTAATCTCACAACTCTTTTTTCTTACAATTGTGAGTTTACGTCTTACAGTTCTGACACTTTTTCGTCAGAATTACATGATACAAAATCACAATTCTGGATTTTTTATTTTTTTATTTATAATACAAACTCGCAATTACGAGTTATAATTGTGAGATATAAACTCGCAATTCTTTAGCAAAGTCTTTTTTCCCCTTCAAAATTAATTGCCAGTTTATGTTTCACAATTCTAAGAAAAAAGTCAGAATTGTAAGGAAAAAAGTCAAAATTGCAAGATATAAACTTGCAATTGAGAGGAAAATGTCAGAATTATGAGAAACAAAGTCTGAATTGCAAAATATAAACTATATAGAAATATAAATTAAATGGAAAACCAAGGAAAATCATAATTGTGAGAAACAAAATCTAAAATCACCCTAAATATCTAAATGGCAAAATACAAACTCGCAATTGCAAGGAAAAAGTCAGAATTGCGAGAAAAAAAAAATGTTGTTGTGAGGAATAAAGTCAAATTTGCAATATGTAAATTTGCAATTGCAAGGAAAAATTGTGAGAAACAAAGTCTGAATTGCAAAATATTAACTATATAAAAATTTTAACTAAATGGAAAACCAAGGAAAATCATAATTGTGAGAAACAAAGTCTAAAATCATCCCATATCTAAATGGCAAAATACAAACTCGCAATTGCGAGGAAAAAGTGAGAATTGTGAGGAAAAAAATCTGAATATATATTCTATATAAACTATATAGAAATATAAACTAAATGGAAAATCATAATTGTGAGAAACAAAATCTAAAATCACCCTAAATATCTAAATGCCAAAACTTGCAATTGCAAGGAAAAAGTCAGATTTGCAAGAAAAAAGTCAGAATTGCAAGATACAAACTCACATTTTTTTTTACATACTGTAATAGTATTTATTCAGCTTTTATTTTTATATTTTCATTTTAATTCTAGTTTAAGTTTTAGTAGTTATGTGCTTTGTTATTTTTATTAGTTTTTGTTTTTATTTTTATTTTTTTGTTTTTTAGCACTTTGCCTTCAACTTCTTTCATTTCATTTAGTTGCCAAGCAATTTCTTCTTTTTCTTCAAATTTAAGTTTTTCATCTGATGTTTATATGTTATTTCACTTCAGCTTTATATCAGTTAATTAAATACAATTCCAAGGAAGCAGAGCTGAATTCTTTTTTCCATAGAAGTATATGCAAATTCATTTTTATTTATCACTTTTAAAAATTGG
The DNA here is from genome assembly GCA_033026305.1 of Cirrhinus molitorella. Lineage (NCBI taxonomy): Eukaryota > Metazoa > Chordata > Actinopteri > Cypriniformes > Cyprinidae > Cirrhinus > Cirrhinus molitorella. The sequence goes on from CM065126.1 coordinate 36,730,822, forward strand.
GGCTATCAATACAATAAAATCTCAATTAACCTCATGATTTTTCCTTGTTAAAGGCATTGTAACAAATATTTCCACAGACCCAACAGAACACTAAAAAAAAAGACCAAAAACGTTCACTAACAATCCAGTCAATGAACATAAAATGTCATTGTCTGTATCACGATAAATGCATCAGAGCCGGACGATCTTTAGACTCAATGACTGAATTAATTTAATCTAAATTCTCATGTGACCTTCTTCACAGCCGGTGCATCACAATGAGGTGCAGAAAGCAAAAGCAAAGAAGTATGTGCACTGACCGCTGGTTTCATCACAATCTAATCATCAAATGTTTTATCAGTATTCCTCAGAGGTAATTAACCGAGTGTCTGGATAAGCTCTGAATATTGATCAAGCCTTACAAGACAGCAGACGGGGATTTCTGTTGTGCAGCGCTGAAAGCGAACCTTTAGAGCCCTCACTCGGGTGATCTGAAGCTTAATATTGTGTTTATGAACCCTCACAGTTTGTAATAAGAAAATCAGATACCGAGAGAAGGATACAGAGATAAAAACGGCAGAAAAAGGGGATCCTGCATAATGAGGATAAGGAAAGTTAATAAAGCACACACATGCGTCTCACCCTCATGCCCAGTAACAGAAACCCAATCTCTTCCATCAGAGGATACTTGCTAATCTGCTCTTCACGTTTTTCTGGTGACGCAAACGGGTCGTAACTTCTCCTCCCGATCTTCACATCCATGATGCAGGGCCGTAAGAACCTCCTCGTCACATCTTCCAGTTTCAGAAACAGCTCTGAGACATAGAAGAGATGGAGAAGATACATTAATGACAGTACTTTCACACTAGTGCCTTTGTGACCCAAATAAAACCACCATGAGAATGTGTTGAAAACTACATACTAATCAGTAATGTTTTACATAGGCATCTTTTATTTATCTTTTGAAATGTGTGAAACAGAAAAAGAAACAAAAGCACATATATATATATATATATATATATATATATATATATATATAAAATTATAGCAATATATATATATATATATACTTCAAAAGCAAGTCTCTTATGCCCATCAAGACTGAATTTATTTGATCAAAAATACTATAAAAACAGTAATGTTGTGAAATATTATTACAATTATTTTTTTATTACATTTAATAATGACAATAATAATATTTTTTAGAAAGAAAATCTAGAAAAATATTTCTTTAAATATATTTTTTATTTTAATGTTGTGAAATATAATTACAATTCATTTGTATTACATTTATTAATAATAATAATAATAATAATAATTTATGTAGAATTTTAGCAATAGAGAGAGAGAGAGAGACTTTTTTTTTTTTTTTTGGTAGAAATTTATTATTAACTTTTTTTATTATAAACTTCTTTTAAAAGTAATTATTTATTAGAACTGATTTATTCCAGTGATGACAAAGCTGAATTTTGGAAAAAGTTATGTTGCTTAATTATGTTTTTGTTTTTTTTGTTTTTTCTCCAAGATATTTTTGATGAATATATAAATAACAGCATATATTTCATTAAATGTACTTATACATATATATATATATACACTGTAATGGTCTTTACTGTCAATTTACTGATCAATTTAATGCATTCCTACTGAATAAAATGAAAAGTATTAAAATATTAATTCTCTTTATCTTTCAAAAAATAATTACATAAAAATAACGACCCCAACTTTCGAACAATATAGTATTTAAGTAAAAATGTATAAATAAAAATGTAAAAAGTAAAATATATAATAACTACATATAGTATTTTATATATAATAAAATACATAATAACTTTATTTATTATAACCATATAATAAATAAATCTAAACTACAAGCCGAGTGAATCTTCCAAACTTCTCTTCAGTCCAACATTAAAACATTAAAAAGCAGAGATGACTGCATCTCACTGTCTGAATGCTTAACAACTAATTTCTACAATCACACCGAACACTGAAGCTAGTGATGTTTCAGAGGCCAAACGACAGTATGTCAAATGATAAGCTTCCACAACCAGTCAATTATTTCTGACAACTTCTTTCTCAGTGCTGTCGGCCGACACAGTGCTTTATGGTGTGTCATTACCAGGATGGTCACATACAAACACAAGTTGGCAGACAGAGAATGGCAGTGTAAAGTCCAATACTGATAAACTGAACACTCCTTTAAAGTACATAGACGATATACAGACTAAATAAACACATCACCGACAAAGCACATGTACTTTGGACACATGGCACCTCCCATAATAAGGCAAAAAATATGATGATACAAGCATTTTTATGAGCTTTCGAAGAACATACCACTGCTGGATGACATCCCACACCACATACCAAACTACCTATCAATTATTAACTCATTAGCAACCCTCTAAATTCACCAAACACAGATAACACTAACTAAAGCTGACTGACCTTCAAGCTTGACTGCTAAAGGAACAGTTTTTATGAACGTGATTGCTGAGTTCAGCCAGGACTGACACAACACGTCATTTACTTTCTTCATCAATGAATGTTCCTGGTCTTATTGTGCACGATTCAGCTGTACAGAACCTTTGTAATCTTATCACAATGTAATTGATTGCTCCAAACCTATTAAATATCCTGTTTAATTCTGTATAAAAAAAACAAAAAGGGTTATGGAAATAAAATGGGTTGCAGATGTTATTTCAGGTTGTCTATCTACATCTATATATAAGAGTAATACTCGGCATTCCCTGACACGGAACATTCTCAGAACTTTGGATGACGCTCTTTCAAGGTTCTCTAAATGTTCTTCCAGTAACATTAATAGAATGTTTGTTTAGAGTTACACTACCTGTCAAAGGTTTTTGAACAGTAACTAAGAATGTTTTTATTTGACAGCCAAGCCTGCATTTATTTGATCCAAAGTACAGCAAAAACAGTAAAATCTTGAAATATTTTTACTATTTAAAATGTGTTTTCTATTTGAATATATTTTTAAATGTACTTTATTTCTGTGATCAAAGCAAAATTTTCAGCAGCATTGCTCCAGTCTTCAGTATCACATGATCATTCAGAAATCATTCTAATATGCAGATTCATTATTATTATTATTATTATTATTATTATTACAAAGCTTTTGTACCATTACACACTATACCACTCAAAATCTTGGAGTCAGTATAATTTTTTTATGCTATTATTATTTTGGGAAATAAATGATAAAAATGTATACTTTTATTTAGCAAGGATGATTAAAAGGCGATGATAAAGAAATGTATAATGTTACAAAATATTTCTATTTTAGATAAATGCTGTTCTTCTGAACTTTCTATATAAAAAAAACTGAAAAAAAAATCTACTCAGCTGTTTTTAACATAATAATAATAATAATAATAATACATGTTTTTTGAGCAGCAAATCAGAATATTAGAACGATTTCTGAAGGACCATGTGACTGGAGTAATGATGCTTTGAAATCATAAATTACATTTTAAAATATATTCAAATAGAAAACAGTTATTCTAAATAGTAAATATATTTCAAAATTGTACTGTTTTTGTTGTACTTTGGATCAAATAAAGGCAGGCTTAGTGAGCAGAAAAGATATCTTTAAAAATGTTAAAAACTTTACTGTTCAAAAACTATTGACTGGTAGTGTTTCTGGTCTTTAATAAGGGTTCTCAAAGCAGTTACATATCGTTCAAGGTAGTTTTTTTCTCTCTTAAATATACTTGCATCCTTGCTGAATAAAACTTTTAAATTAGTTTAATCTATTTTAGTTGAATGTTCTTCTGACATTTTTTTTTTTTATGTGTTACTTTCGGAACGTTCAAAAAATATTCAAAAGTAACATTCCTATTATGCTTGCCAAATGAAAAATGAAATGTTTGCATATTCACATAACTAGGAAAAAATTTATAAAATATAAAAGAAATAAAAAAGAAATAAATAAACACTGGATGTTTTGAACATTCAAAGTAATGTTCCCAAAATGATAAAGCTAAATGTTTCATTAATTCTTACATAACCAAAAAGTAAAACATTTGAACATTCAAACGTAACCTTCCATTAATGTTTTTGCAAAATGGTCAAACTGAATGTGTGGGTAATGTTCACATTAAAACCTTCTTTAAAAAAAAAATAGAGAGAATTCAGAGAACAGAGAAATCACATTTACATAACTTAATCAGAACTTTAGCAAAGCATTATTTTCGCTAGCTGGGTTGTTTTTTTATCTTACCATGTGATGATTCTCGTGGCGCCCATGTGCCATAGAACTTGGGAAGATATTGTTGCAGCTCCAGAAGCCTTGTATCTGTGCAGTCTTTAGCAAATACCTGTGAAAAGGAGAAAATTACTGTTTCATTTTGAGAATTTCAAGGAGTGACTATTTGTGAATATTTGTTAAAAACAGTGCTGCCTAATATTTTTGTGGAAACTAGAAAATTTTCGAGAATTTTTAGAAAGCTCAACAGAACAGCATTTTTTAAATAATGAAATTTCTTGCAACATGCCTTTACTGCCATTTTTGATCAGTTTAATGCATCCTTGCTGAATGAAAATATTTACAATAGTGTAATTCATTAATGTGAATGGAAACGGTTAAACAGTTCATTTCTGCACTGTTTAAGTGTTACTTTGGTTTAGATGTTTGTACCTCTTGCCTTATTTGCATGCAAAGACTATCACTGTATAGATATTCTATTGGCTACAATGGTGTGGATTCATCTTAGTTACCTGCTTGTAGAAGTTCATCTCTCGTGGGCCTCTCGGAGGAGCTTGTAGCTGTTTCAGGATTGTCCCATCAGGATGCTGCAGAACACCTGTGCAATTATAGCGAACCAAACACTGAAAACCTGCTGACACTTCATCATCATGGCAACTGTGAGTATTCTGAGTGTGAAAGCTTTTATGGCAGCCAGAAAAACTTCTGAAAGAAACCTCAGGAGAAAATGAAGCCACATAAATGCATAAGTGTCATTATAAGAACTGCATTATAATTATATTATAACTCAGGATTTAATAAATACCAAAAGAGGGCGACAGGATGGACGTTGGGTCAATTTAATGCATCCTTGCTAAATAAAAATATGAATTTATTTGGTCCATTTAAAAGATGATAGTCACCGTGAAAACTTCTCCTTTTAAAATCAATGTTTTAGGAACAACATGAGGGTAGTTAATGCAGAATTTGTGTGTGAACTGTTCCTCTAACACAAGAAAGGACAAAGCGCTGACCGCTGACAATCTGACAGTCCATCAGATAACAGCTCACATCTCATTCATTCAGAAAATCCCCATGACAGAGCCACAAATGACACATGATATGAGAGTTACTACAACAGAGGAAATGGTGTCATCTGACTGTTGGCAGAGGCAACTTAATTGCTTCTTTTAGAAATCAGCATGACGATATCCCATGTAAAACGTGACAAATCCTGTGACTCTTTAATTAATCTCTAATATGATATCTTACCTACCCTAACCTATCAAGCCTGTTAGAAAACCTGTGCAAAATCATCCACAGTTGACAACCTAATATGTCAAAATGCCCTCGAGAAATGTGTGAATAAATTCCAAGGCAATTACTGTCATAATTCAGGAATCAGTCCTACAGAATCCACTTGGGATTTTTTTCCCCCCATAAATGGACTGTTGCAATTACCCATAGGATAAAATGTGCAATTCAGGGTTAAGAAAGTAATTTAAAGAAAATCTTTTTAGATTTGAAAATTCCTACAGATTCCCTTTTTTATCCCAATGTTATTCCAATTCAATTCCACAGAAGTCTTCTGTGGGAATTTGATTTTATCCAGTAGGATGCCATTTGACTCTTATAGTATTTTTGATACCTTTATGATAGAAATAGGTCCTGTATAAACTTTTGATACGTGTTCAAGTTACTGTATGATGAACCCAAAACTTCCTTTGGTCAAACAAGTAAACTAAAGACTGACAGGAATTCACATCCCTCATTATCCCACAGATCCCATTTGATGTAAATACTCTTCTAACTGTAAACATGTTTTCTGAAAAACGATCACATGAAGAACATCAGAAGTTGATATGTGTCTAAACTGACCAGTGTTATTGATCCCGCATTTATGTCCGGCCACCTGATGAGAGAAGGGCACACATCCATCCAAAAGCACCTGCTTTACTGACCCATTCTTATTATTTCCCAGTTTTTCCAGCGATGATGAGTCCATGATTTGACCATCTGCAGACATGCTCAGCGACAACTTGTCCAAGTTCAACGGAAGCTGACAAAACTTCTGTTAATCATTTTCCATATCTGACAGTTTGACAGTCTAAAAGAACATTAACATGTTCATTAAAACTCAAAATGTCTATTTTATCTGACAGCAACGCGCTTCTGGAGCTCCGAATGTTTTTGTTCACTCAGTTTTAATTTACGCTGGAGCTCGACCCGTCTTTTAGGTTGCCAAATGCTTCGTGACGTATGCAGGCACTTTACCAATCAAAGTTGGCGTTCGCAAAGGTTGCGTTCGTGCGCGACGCGTCGAACTGGTTACTGAATGAGTAGTGACGTAAGGACGCGGTCCACCAATCCGAGTTTGCGTTCTAGCGTTCCGTCCGTGCTAACCTGTTTACGGCTGTTGTCAGAAGTAAGCTAAATGTAATTATTTTGCTATAATAAGAGAGATCATAGAAAATGCATGTTATTTTTTTATTTAGTACTGACCTTAATAAGATATTTCACATAAAGACGTTCTACACAAGAGAAAACAATAGTTGAATTTATAAAAATGACCCCGTTCAACAATTCTTAATACTCTGTTGTTACCTGAATGATCCACAGCTGTTTTTTGTTTAGTGATAGTTGTTCATGAGTCCCTTGTTTGTCCTGAACAGGTAAACTGCCAGGTGTTCTTTAGGTCCCACAATTTCTTTCTTTGGTTTTTCAGCATTTTTGTGTATTTGAACTCTTTCCAACAATGACTGTATGATTTTGAGATCCATCTTTTAACGCTGAGGACAACTGAGTCATATGCAACTATTACAGGTTCAAACGCTCACTGATGCTCCAGAAGGTAAAACGACGCATTAAATATCATATATATATATATATATATATATATATATATATATATATATATATATATATATATATATATATTTTAGTAGGCTACTGCCCTTCAGAAGCTAAAGAAGAAAGTTAAATGTTTCCCAGAAGATAAAATATATGTTAAATTTACCCTGATCTTCAAATTCAGAAAGTTTGATATTTCAAAAAATATGATATTTAGGCAAAATTAGAAAATTGTACACATCCTCATTCTGTTCAATTTACACCCCTGGCTCTTAATGCATCAGTGAGTGACTGAACCTTCTGGAATAGTTGCATACAAGTCCATCAGTTGTCCTCAGTGTGAAAAGATGGATCTCAAAATCACACAGTCATTGTTGGTTCAAATACACAAAAATGCTGAAAAACCAAAGAATTTGTGGGACCTAAAGGATTTTTCTGAATAACAACAGGCAGTTCAGGGTAAAAAGGGACTCACAAACAACTATCACTAAACAAACAAACAAAACACAGCTGTGGATCATTCAGATAACAGCAGAGTATTAAGAATCAATACTTTTCATTCAAATCATTTTTTTATAAATTCAACTATTATTATCTCTTGTGGACTATATGTAAACATCTTTTATGTGAAATATCTTATTCAGGTCAGTACTAATTAAAATACAACATGCATTTTGCATGATCCCTCTTCTGGAAGGTGTAAGTAAACTTTTGACTTCTACTGTAATTGCAGTTATTGCTTTTATAATTTTGACTACACTAATAGCTTTAACAAATAAATGGGCACATCAAAGTTTGCCTTTAAACTCCTCATTGATCAGCAAGAATTACGTTTAATTCAAGGGGCGAAAAATATTGTGCTTGGGCAAATCAGCATCTCACTAATAAGCTTGAAATTGTTTATTTAACATCAAACTTGTACAGTATACTTTTCCGAGAAAAAATACAATAATTTCACAGAAAAGACAATCTCATCAAAACATGATTTTGCTCCATGTAACATTTTGTTGTTATAGAAATCTAAAGAGATCTAACCATTTCACAAGTACATCTTTCTGGCAAAATAGTCCAAATTACATTTTAAACGACATAAAACAGTACCTGTCAGATTCTGTTACTATGATTCAAAACATATAGATATATTATAGGATAGTGCCACTTTAAATACATTTAATGTCAGTGATCCTGTCAGTGATTAAGGTCACATGTGAAGTTTAAATAGGCAACACATGGGAAGAAAACATGAGAAGATGGCCATTTGGTTTTGATACACATTCCACAATCATATTTATCTCTCAAAACAAACAAGATTCAGTTCAGACTCAGACTAATGTGTTTTTCAATTCAAGTTTTTGTCTCTAGTGTATCTACAGTAATATGACCAGTGTTTAAGCACAGAAACATGTTTAGGAGAGTTTGGCTAAACCAGAACACATCCTAAGCAGATAAAAAGAGAAAATCGATATGTATTGCTTAACAATCACCCAGATATATATATAATACTGGTCTAAGAGCAGATCAGTGGAACCTGTCAAGCAAACAGTATATGATCAAGCACACATACACAGGGTAATATAATCACACAATTAGTCAAATCTGCCCTGATCACACATGTAAAGATAAAGCAAAGACACACTAATCTCTGTCGCTGAGAAAGGACTGTCATGAACACTGGAAATGTTCATGCTTCCTTGCGTTTTATGATCAGAGGTCCAACGTTGTCTCCAGTTTCTTGATTGTGTTTAGCATGTGCACCATCACAGAGTGGAAACTGCAAAAGAACAGAAAAAAAAAAAAAACAATTTCCTTAAAGATGAGTCATAGTTCACAAGTTTCATGTCACTAATTCTAAAAACCACTGAATCATATTATGTGACCAAAAAGTGACCCCCTAAACAGTATGTGATCTATCAGCGTCATTTGCATCACTCAAAATCTCACCGGAAGAATCAGGTCATCAGGGGACTTTTGCCTACTTTTTTTTAAATGCTGTGAATTTGGAAATACTATCATTCACATGCTTTGTTTGCCTATTACAGTGGAGTTCAAAAGTTTACATACACCCTGCAGAATCTACAGAACATTAATCCTTTTACTAAAATAACAAAATGCATGTTATTTATTTAGTACTGACTTGAATAAGACATTTAAAACTTTACATTCACCTAAATGATCCACAGCTCTGTTTTTTGTTTAATGATGTTGTTCACAAGTCCCTTGTTTGTCCTGAACAGTTAAATTACACAGTGTTCTTCAGAAAAATTCTTCAGGTCAGAAATTCTTTGGGTTTTCAGCATTTTTGTGTATTTGAACCCTTTCCAACAATGACTGTATGCTTCTGAGATCCATCTATTCACACTGAGGACAACTGAGAGACTCATATGCAACTATTACAGAGGGTTCAAATGCTCACTGATGCTCCAGAAGGAAACACAATGCATTAAGAGCTGGAGGGTGAAAACTTTTTGAATTTGAAAACCAGGGTAACTTATTCTGACTTCTGGGGAACATGTAAGGTTCTTAATGCATCGTTTTTTCCTTCTGGAGCATCAGTGAGCTTTTAAACCTTCTGTAATAGCTGCATATGAGTCCCTCAGTTGTCCTCCGTGTGAAAAGATGCATCTCAAAATCATACAGTCATTGCTAGAAAGTGTTCAAATTCACAAAAATGCTGAAATACCAAAGAATTTGTGGGACCTGAAGGACCGGAAGCCAACAGTCAGCAAGTCACCTGTTGCAGGGCTGAGACAATGGCAGTTGTATCCGCCCCTGTGATACGTGACTAGAAAGCACTGCATGAGTTAAATGGGAATGCTAACAGACAGGTTCAAGATAAACACCTACATGAATCAATCACACCCAACTGTACACACATATTATATGTACACAATAAACATTTCTCCTGATTTCATGGAGGTTAGTGTTAGATTATGACATCTGCAAGACACTCCAGGAGTAACAGTCTCTGCATATACTGTGATTTTAACTTTTATTAGAAAATGTACAGCTAGAAAATAACCTAATTTTTTAATCAAGCTCTTTCTCACTTTTTTGGATCTCCAGCACCTACAGTACACGGCTTTGTCGCCCAGGTCCTCAATGTCAAACGCATGTACTACTTTGGGGTTGTCTTTCTGCAGATCAAGGTTGACCTTTGGCTTCACACATTTGCTTTTGCTGAAAAATGTCTTGTAGATAAGGATTCCCACTGCTGCAGCTCCAAATGTCACAGACACTGCAGTGAGGATCTCAGCTGGAGGAGGACAGAAGACATCTTACCATACAGCACCTTCTACACCAGTAACATCTAAAACATTAAGTGATCACAGCAAATAAATCCAAGTTATTTATAAATTACTTACTTTAGATATAGACAGTATTAAAAGAAAATATGCTAAAATGAAATACTTAGCTATAAAATATGAATATTTTTAATTATATGTGACCCTGGACCACAAAACCAGTCATCAGAGTATATATTTTTTTTAATTGATACATCATCTGATAGCTAAACAAATAAGCTTTCCATTGATGTACGCTGAGATATACAAAATACCGCCTTTAGAAAATAGAAAATTGCCTTTAAAGTTGTCCAAATTAAGTTCTTAGCAATGCAAAAATTAAGTTTTGATACATTTATGGTAGGAAATTCACACACACACACACACACACACACACACAACACACACAAAAACCCACTATGGAACATGATCTTTACTTAATATCCTAATATTAAGAAAAATCGATAAGTTTGACCCATTCATGCATTTTTGGCTACTGCTACAAATATACCCGTGCTCTTAAGACTTTTGTGGTCCAGGGTCACATTTAAAGTAGGCTACATAAACCTAAATATACTAAATATTTTACTTTCCTGTATGGCTCCAATACAATTACAGTGACAGATCTACTGTTTGATCCATTAAACGTTGAAACTCCATTAAACAGATAATCATAGTAACTAAATCCATGTCAGTAACTGAAACTATATTTCATTTATAGAAATCTGAGAAGAAGAGATAGTCTATTAGATTCTCAACGATACAGCGAGAAAAGAGAACAGAGACATCAAGAGACGCCCACTTAGATATAACAACCTGCATATATGTGTTTGTGAACCACATCTTTAATATATTTTAGTTTACTCGATCAGTTTCTATTAAACTACTGGTAAATTCCGAACATAAACACAGCGCATTTGCCTTGCAAAACACCTTTATAAAAACCTGTTTAATAGAGATCCTTACCTTTATGAAAAGAGTTGGACGCGCTCATGTTTAATTATTATTGTTTGAATTATTATGATTATTTCTTGCTCATAATTTAAAGATCTTCAATCGTCCTCAAGGCCAAATGGAGAGTTCAATCTGATTAACTGTGCGCAGTATTTACGCATAATGCCAGTTGTTACGCAAAAGAAAGACTTTTACTTTGACTTGTAAAATGTGCACGTGGTCGGTGAAGGTTGAACTGAGTGTATTTATTTTTTACAGAGCCTTCAAACTAAAATAAATGTGTCTGTGATTTTTACTGCGTAACAAAGTTTTATATAAGATTATTTAATACTTAGTGATATGTTTAAACAATCTAAAACAGTTAATTCATATATTATCATACAATTGAAGCGGGTTGGATTAAATACCGTGCTTCAAAAAATATTCGTGATACTATATTCATAGTTAAAATACTGTGTTGGAAGGCATGAGAGTAATTAAATGATCATTTTCATTTTTATGTGTGCGTGACTTTTAAAACCATTCATTAAAAACAGTACTTTTAGTTTGAAGTATGATATCAGGAAGTCCTACGCTACTTCCGCTTTCCCGTTGACAAACACACACGTGTGTGACCAGCAACATGGATCTTAACAAGTGGTGTAATCTAAAGTCCCAGCCGAGTTTAAAAAATTTGACCGAAGCAGGGTTCGGTGTCCCGAAAGACAAACAGAGCGTCTCCGTGCAGGAGCTGGTGAAGGCGCACATCGAGTCATTTGATCAGGCAGTTACTGATGGATTATGTCGGGTCGTGGAGGTGCAAACACGCACACGCATCACGTTTATACACATGTAGATTCTCTACACACACTTGACAAATGCATTTATATGCAGGTACTGGTTAACAAAGAAGTCAAATCTCTCTGTTTTTAGGCCATTCCTCCTTTGGAGTTCATGTACAGAGGAGATCGAATCAGTCTGTCATTTGTGGAGACCATCATTCACACGCCAGCAGTTGCTAAAGGAGGAATCAGCAGAGACCTGCGGATCTTTCCTGCTGAATGCAGAGGCAGGCATTGTACATACAGAGGAAAGCTAGTGGTAAGTCTGACGATTAAATATATAATAAACTATTGATGTCGTATTGACAGAATAGCAACTGATTTTCCATTTACAAATAAAATCTGTCTTATATTATATTGGAGATACTCAGATGTAAACAATAGCATTAATGTACTACTGAATACGTTGTTTTGCTAATCTATGGTGTCTAAACCATGGAACTGCTGAATCATATAGAGAAGGACTTCGTAAGCAGGAAAGGGCACAATATTTTGACAAACTAAAGTTAATAGGTGGTAAAGATGCGTATGAGTAGTATTCATTAAGATATTAGCCTAATACTGAGTGAAAATTATAAGAACAAACACAAATGTTGTCAGGATTCTTGCTCTGGAAATCCTGGGTTAGCCTTGGCCAACCACAGTGCTTTAAATATTACTTTAATACTTTAAATGTTTTTCCTGGTCCGACCGATTAGTACAGCCCAAACCCAAAACATGACAATAATTGACCATTTTCAGCAGCAATAATCAGCAAAATATGCGAGTGTCGTTCTGTTCAGTGGCATTGTTTATGTTAAGTGCTGCCGATATGTCAGACTAATGACATGTTGTGCAAAATACTCCATTCTTGATATCCAGCCAAAACCAGTTGACGACTATCAGTATTTTTAAAAAACAAAAATCAATTTTGTGTATTTTCACAGGCAGACGTGAGTTGGTCTATTAATGGCGTTCCCAAAGGAATCATCAAACAGTCTCTGGGTCATGTGCCGATCATGGTCAAATCAAAACTTTGCAATCTTTATGGTCTCTCACCCAAAGAACTGGTCGAGCATCATGAAGAAGCTGAGGTATAAATTGCACATCACAGAACTGTATATAACATGCCATAGTCATATGGTTGTCTCTTAGACAAAATTGACACTTATCCTTGCTTTACCGATAGGAAATGGGCGGCTATTTTATCGTTAACGGCATAGAGAAGGTGATTCGTCTTCTGATCATGCCGAGGAGGAACTATCCCATACTAGTATCAAGACCGAAGTTTAAAAGCAGAGGACCAGGCTACACACAGTACGGTAAGTGCTGTTTCTTCCAGATTGAATAAATCAATATGATTTAAACATACATATTGACTTGTATTTTTGTCAACTGTGTGCAGCTGTTTTAATGCGCAGTGTAAGGGATGAACACACAGCCATTAACATGAATCTTCACTACCTGGACAATGGAACGGTGATGGTGAATTTCATTTACCGGAAAGAGCTGTTCTTTCTGCCCTTGGGCTTTGCACTGAAGGTAAAAGGAAGCCGTTTTCTTATTAATATTTTTAATTGGTTTATGTTTTTCTTTTTTTTTTTGGTTAAAGTTTTAAACATTTAGTAATTAATTATGTGCTAACTATCTATCTATACACACAAAAGTTAAAAAGTTTGGGATTAGTAAGATTTGTTTTTTTTTTAAAGACTTCTCTTATGCTCAAAAATACAGAAAAAATATTATAAAATATTATTGCAATTTCAAATGAACTATTTCTGTGATGCAAAGCTGAATTTTCAGCATCATTACTCTAGTCTTCAGTGTCACATGATCCTTCAGAAATCATTCTAATATCTAATAACCTGTGATACTTCTTTGAGTATTCTTTGATGAATAACAAGTTAAAAAGAACAATATAAGTCTTTACTAACAATTCTGATCAGGTCAATAAATTTCTAACAAAGAAAGAAAAAAAATTACTGAACCACAGACTTTGAATGGTAGTGTATATTGTTACAAAATAACATTTTATTCATCACAGAATCCTGAAAAAAGTATCACAGGTTCCAAAAAAAAAAAAAAACGTTAAGCAACACAACTGTTTCCAACATTGATAATAAATCAGCATATTAGAATGATTTCTAAAGAATCATGTGACACTGAAGACTGACACAGGAATAAATTGTAGTTTAAAGTAAATTTTAAAATAGAAAACCTCTTTTATACTGCAATAATTTCACAATATTACTGTTTTTTTCTGTATTTTTAATCAAAGAAAAACCGCCTTGATGAACAGAAAAGACTTCTTTAAAAAACATTACAAATCTTACTGATCCCAAACTTTCAAACAGCAGTGTATTTTATATTTTATACTAAGACAGTTTAGCAGTCATTATACTTAAATATTTGACCACTCCACCTGACCAGCCAGAATTAAAGTTTCCAGAGAGCAGTAATATTTGGGCACTGGTGCATAATTACTTTTGAATTAAATGTTTCTTATTAAAATGTCTTTCTTTTTCTCCTGCCAAGGCTCTAGTGGACTTCTCAGATTACCAGATCTACCAGGAGCTGATTAAAGGTCGAGAGGACAACTCTTTCTATAAAAGCTGTGTCTCAGAAATGCTGCGTGTGGTCATGGACCATGGCTGCACGACTAAAGATAAGGTGCTCAATTACCTGGGTGAGCATTTCCGGGTAAAACTCAACCTCCCAGAGTGGTTCACTCACGAGCAGTGTGCTCACTTCCTGCTAAAGTAAGTTTGAGGTGTTGTTGATCATGGTTCAGAAACTAGATATACATTTATATGCAAGATTTGTATGAAGTAAAGCTTGGTGATATTAATATAAAACATTTATCATTTTGTTTTGTTTTTATCTTACATTTCATCAAAGTTGTCCTAAAACCAAAACAATACCTGTTCTTGTCATAGGACAACTTTGATTAACTTTTTTTTTTTTTTTTTACTATAATAATATAAATGATTCCATCAGATGTGACACTTTTATAGTGTTCTCCCTCTGTTTGCAGTGAATGTCTGTGTATTCACCTGAAGTCAGATTTGGAGAAGTTCTACATGTTGTGTCTGATGACACGGAAGCTCTTCGCCTATGCCAAGCAGGAGTGTATGGAGGAAAACCCTGACAGTCTGATGTTCCAGGAGGTTCTGACACCAGGCCAGCTCTACCTCATGTTCCTAAAAGTAAGATTGATGTTAATATTTGTTCACCTGTCTGTCTAGCACAGCTGTGTCAATACTCATTTCTTGTGTACACCTTCATTCAAAAGTTTGGGGTTGGTAAGGTTTTTGTGAATGTTTCTCACTGGGCCTGCATTTATTTGATGAAAAATACAGTTCAATTCTGAAATATTATCACAATTTAAAAGAACTGTTTTCTGTTTTAATATATTTTAAAATGTAATTTATTCCTGTGATGAAAAGCTGAATTTTCAGCATCATTACCCTTGATGTGTTGTCTTGAGTGTCTCACAATCTGTCGAAAATCATTCTAATATGCTGATTTACTGCTCAAAAGAACATTTCTTATTATAAAGGTGTCATCGGACGCCCATTTTCCACAACTCGATATGATTCTTTAGGGTCTTAAATGAAGTCTATAACATACTTTGGTTAAAAATTCTCAATAGTAGTGTAAAACAACACCCTTTTACCTTGTCAAAATCAGCTCTGCAAAAATCAACCTATTCTGTTACATGTTCCTTTAAATGCAAATGAGCTCTGCTCACCCCGCCCCTTTCTACTCTGTGGAGTGATGAGCTATGCTCTGAGAGACTGTTTAGTGTTTTAGTGCCGTCAAACGATTAATCGCATCCAAAATAAAAGTTTGTTTACATACTATATATTTGTGTACTGTGTATATATATTATGTGTATATACAAGTACACACACATGCATGTATATATTAAGGAAAAATATTTTAGATTTATATCTAAAATATTTATATTTATTTATAATCTAAATTGCATACAGGTATAAATATATATATTAGGGCTGTCAAATGATTAATCGCGATTAATCGCATCCAAAATAAAAGTTTATGTTTACATACTATATGTGTGTTTAGTTTGTATATTTATTATGTACATATAAATACACACACATACATGTATATATTAAAACTAAATATTTATACGTATATATATTTATACCTGTATACAATTTAGATTATAAATAAATATAAATATTTTATATATAAATCTAAAATATTTTTCCTTAATATATACATGCATGTGTTTGTATTTATATATACATAATAAATATACACAGTACACAAATATATAGTATGTAAACAAACTTTTATTTTGGATGCGATTAATCGCGATTAATCATTTGACAGCACTAATATATATATATATATACATACATATAAATAGTTTGTTTTAATATATACATGTATGTGTGTATTTATATGTACAAAGTAAACACACATAGTATGTAAACAAACTTTTATTTTGAATGCGAATTAATCGTTTGACAGCCCTACAGTGTTTACTTTAGCCGCAAAACTTGCTAACTATTAGTTATTAGGAAAAGCGATTGCAAAGATTCATAAAAAAAAACATATACTCACTTCTGCTGTAAGTAAAGCTGGATCACGAATGATTCACGTGAGCATCGATGCACTCAGGGTGGGTCTGAGGTAAGATGCCTGTGTCAATCAATCTATCGTGGGAGTGGCCTCACCGACAAGAAGCTGAGAATGGCTTGATTTGAAAAAGGGGAAATAATTTTTACAGATTAGAAGAAAACCACTGGGTGGATTTTTATCATTATAGGGTACAGACACTGCCAACATACATTTAAGTTCAAACTACATGCAAAAGTGAACTTTGCATCAAATGGACTCTTTAAAACAGTTGTGCTGCTTGTTATTTTTGTGGAAATATTTCTTTTGTAACATAATTGGTGTCTTTACTGTCAAACCCTTACTGAAAAAAAGCAACTAGTGCTAACCCCGAACTTTTGTGTAGTGTATATAGATTAAAAAAAGATTGCTGCTTCGAGAACTTTTTTGTGCAACCATTTTCCAAAGTTGTTCTGAATGCTTCCCAGGAGAAAATGGCAGGCTGGTTGGTATCGGTAAAACTGTCCTTGGACAAGAGAAGTCAAAGAGTGGGAGGACTGACTGCGGATAGTATGACCAAAATCTTCAACACGGGTACAGATCTCACCAGAGCCTTTGAGTATCTGTTAGCCACAGGAAACCTCCAGTCCAAGACAGGTATGAAATTGGCAATGCAACTGAGTCACAGAACTGAAGAGCATTCACAGGCTTTGCATGTCTTCATCCAGTTGTTAAAATAGATAACATTTGTCTTTTTAACCTCAGGTCTGGGCATGATGCAGGACACCGGACTGTGTGTCGTGGCAGATAAGCTGAACTTCATCCGTTACCTGTCTCATTTCCGCTGCGTGCACAGAGGTGCCGTCTTTGCTAAGATGAGGACCACTAGTGTGCGAAAGCTGCTGCCCGAGTCCTGGGGTTTCCTGTGCCCGGTACACACTCCTGATGGAGAGCCGTGTGGCCTTATGAACCACATGACAGCCCAATGTGAGATTGTGGCCCCAGTGTATCCCACAACAACCCTGCCTGCCCTGCTCTGCTCTCTGGGTAAATAACTTATTCAAGCTCCTTCACTGTTAAATCTAAATTGTAAAATTCCCATATTAGAGCTGCATGATCAATAGTGTGATGATCAAAACTTAAAAACTGTGATTTAACTAAATATATGTGCAATTGGGAATGCAGTGCGATTGGTTTAATTTGTAATAGTTTAGTGATTAAACGGCCATAGGGGTGAGTGGTATGACCAGAATTCAATTTCAGGGTAACAGTATATTTCACAATATAGCCATTTTAATATGTAGTTTCTCGGAAAATCATCAAAAGGGGCTTTATCAGGGTGTTCACGGGTCCTTAAAATGTCTTATATGACGTTTTCCACATATAAGGCCTTAAAAAGTCTTAATGTCTTAAATTCAGATTCGATGGGTCTTAAATTTTTTTGGTCACGTTACCGCTAAAGTATCTTCAGTCTGACGGACCTAATGACTGTTTACAATCATTGGACAGACCGAGGATTGACTAAAAAACATAACCAGCGAAGCATTGATTCGCAAGAATGATTCTTCTCATTTTAATACATTCAACACAAACAGCGTTTGATAATGGATAGTGTATTTCTGGTATCAAAATCAGGTTGCCTGTCTGTTAGTAAGAGACTTAAAAACAAATGAGAGAAACAGCACACATAAAGAAACTCACTGAGGTAAAAATTCTAAATGTGTAGTTTATTTCTAACATTATATAGTTCATTAACATACCAACGGAGCTTTGCTAAATATTATTACGATTGCAAATGTTTACTGATTTTTCAGTAAACAAGTAATTAGTCAAGTAGTTATTGAGTTACTTATATTTTAAACACAGTATTTACTGTTTCATTCCATTTCATTACCGAAAATAGTTCAAAACAAGGATCACAGCAGCACATTCTCCAAGCAACATGATGGTGCTTTGTGATAAAGCAAAAATCTTGGTGATGTGGTACTTTTATGGGGATATTTTATGTGAAACATTGTCTGCTGATATGAAACGTTCACTGTATATCGTAGTAATAAATATAACTTATGACAGCGATTTAAATTGGTTTCTTTTATCATAAGCACATTAACTATTACATGTATGTATGCAATATAATTATTTCCATTTCCATTTTAGGTCTTAAATTTCATATAAGGTGGTTTTAAAAAGGTCTTAAAAAGTCTTAACTTTCACTTGTTCATATCTGCAGAAACCCTGTTTATATAATAAACTCAAATACTTTAGAAATGAAAATTACTTCACCTTGTTTTGATTTTTCTTTTAATAGATTATTTATTTTATGTACATTATTTAGGCTATTTATGTAAAAACACACTCACTTTAAAATAACTGCCCCAACTGACTGGTTTTTAAATGTATAATATCTACATATTTAATAGTGAAACAGTCTATTTATTATAATATTCTTACTTCCTAATTTATTTTTTGTTGTTTAAATTTGTTTCCTGGTGCAGTTTTGCCGTATCTAATTAAAGGGGTTTGTTAAGCTCTTTTTGTGATAACTGGCAACCTTTCACCTGGAGCTTTATTCAAGAAGAGCTCAGTAATGACTAGAAGGAGAGCAGCAGTAAGCAAACTGAACAACAGCTAACAGCTACTGTTAGTACCAAGTAGTTTAGGTTATACACACCTTATAACCGCGTCATTATTATTTCAGCTGGTGAAGACTCACGCGTCGCCGCTCGTCCTTTCATCATATTCGCCTCTCACTGTGTTTGTGCCCGTGCCTCTTCTGCATCATTTGTCGATAACTATTCATTATTCAAGGTTATTTCTATTCACTACAGCATTGATTTATGAACTGTTGTAGTCAGTTTAATTCAGAGCCTGTGCGCTCCTCTAAACTGCTGTTGCGGTTGACTGCAGCACCTTTGTTCCAGAAATATAATGTTATTAACAAGCCTTTTAGAAAATTGACTCATTTGTGGATCATTCTGATCTGCTGGTTCGTTCATGTTTCTTTGACAGTGTCTCCATTTTGTGCTGCTGCATGTGAGTTAACCACGCCCACTTATTTGCATTTCACGGTATATGTATCATACCGAATGTATCAAAAAAAATCTGTTACGGTAGACATTTTATTTCCCGGTAACGGTATATACCTCGTACCACCCAGCCTTGGACAGCCATTAATATTAGATTTGTCATTTTCTACTGTCATTTTGTACAGTATTATTAGTATTTGTATACGTTAGAATGATTATTTTTCTTAAAGGATTGGTTCACTTCCTTAATAAAAAAAAAAATCTGATAATATACTCACCCACATGTCATCCAAGATGTTCATGTCTGTCTGTCCTCAGTCGCAAAGAAAGTAAGTTTTCTGAGGAAAATATTCCAGGATTTTCTCCATATAGTGGAGAACAGGTTGAAGGTCCAAACTGCAGTTTCAATGCAGCTTCAAAGGGCTCTATACAATCCCAGCCAAGGAATAAGGGTCTTGTTTGGCGAAACGATTGATCATTTTCTAAAAAAACAAAACAAAAAAAATTATATATTTTTAATCTACAAATGCTAGGAGAAAAAAAATGCACAACAGTTTCAATATAATATCATATTAATATATGTGTGATGCGATCTGGGAAAACCCGTCGGATGTCACGCTGGGACGTTTTCAGTAAATTCGAAAAATAGGTTGAATATCTATTTTTTTTTTTTTGTCAAAATTCGGTTTTCATTAAATTATTATTCTATAACATCTTGTCTATCATCTCTGAAAATATCTTGGCAAAATTCACTTGTTAATGCGGTAAAATTGCGATTTATTGCAGCAAGCAGAAATTACTGTCTTTTCTCTAATGTTAACGTGCTGCAGAGGTGCTTTCTCTAAACATCACAAAAACAGTTAACCTATCAAAATAAACCACGTAGCATATTTAATAAACGTGTATCAATTCACATTTCCCACCAGTCCTGTGTAAACTACGGCACGCAAAGTTTATTTATTTTCTGATATTGTGAGATGGCGGAGCGCAAGAGATCATCGCAGTCGGAAGAAACAAACTAACTTGTCTCAGTCTAAACGATGTTATAATGGACTATTTCACATTCAGAAATTAAGGATTGGATGAAGTTACTAAAGAGGAGGAGTCCGATGACAGTCTGTTATATAAACAGTGCATGAACAGTTGTGCTGCGCTCGCGTTTCATGTAAACTACAACTACAAGGTACATTATTGGTGCTATTTAAACATAGAAGGGGTGATCAAAAGTTCGGAGACTATACACATGATAAACAACGGAAAACAGATGTTAGTCTGTAATAATGCAGTATAGCGCTCCTGACAATTCACCTTAAACCCGTAAAGTGAAAGTAAAAAACGTCTCACTTTAAACCCGTTTTTCTCAAAATTCCATTCCTGAAACGTATAGCTATCAGCCAACTTCAGATAGCCATAACTTTTGTTACGTTCAAGCTATGGACACAATAAAAAAGTTTTGGAAAGGGCTTCAACCCAGCTTTCAAAGGGTAAAAAAAATAAAATAAATAAAATCACCATGTGTTGGGTTTTCCCAGATTGCTATATAAATTGTCTGTTTACTATTACAACGTTTTTTTCTATCACCAGGTGTAACTGCAGCAGATGGGACTCCCAGTCAGCCGTATTCAGACTGTTATCCCGTCATACTAGACGGGGCCATGATTGGCTGGGTGGAAAAAGAAGTGGCACCATCAGTCATCGAATCCCTACGCAGATTTAAGGTGGGAAATTTAGTTTTTTTGTAGTTTAATTATCCTTGATCAAACTTAAAGTATAAATAATAAAAACTAGAGTTTAACAAAGTTATATATGTTGACAGTTTTAATATAATAATTTCTAATATAATTCTGAACATTTGTATGATCTGCAGGTGCTGGGACAGAGAAAAATTCCGCCCTGGACTGAGATTGTTCTGGTTCCTCAGACGGGTAAAGCCAGCTTGTATCCAGCCGTCTATCTGTTCACCACACCCTGTCGCATGGTGCGGCCCGTCCGGAACCTCGGCCTGGGCAAACAGGAGCTTATTGGCACTTTTGAGCAGGTGAGTAAAGAACCTATTGGCTGGACGGACTGACAAACATAAGATAAAAAGTCCCATATAATTCCATTGAACATTTCTTTTGCTCTTATTTTTTTTTTTACTTTGCTTCAGCCTGTTCTTATGTTCTTGCATAGACCGAAAATGCTTAGGAAATCGCTCATAACACTTTTAAGGTGCGCTGTGTAATATGTAGGAGGATCTGTTGATAGAAATGCAATGTAATATACATAACAGTATTTATACATGCATAATACACATAATATACATAATGACACAATGGTGAGCAAGTAACCACAATAACATATTGGTTTAATGAATAATTAAGTAAATATAATTCCTTACTTTACCACTGGCTACTCTCTGTCTCACACAAAGACATGTTTGTCCCGTGTCGGCCACCGTAGCTTCTCTATGTGCAACCTCACCACTAGATGCCACTAAAATGTACACGCTGTACCTTTAACAGCCTAGCTATATAAGGGCTTCAAAGCTTTTGTCAAGCCTACATTCAAAATTTCCCTTCCTTAGTTCACCATAGAGTGCAACACTTAGGCTCTGGAAGTGAAAGTCCTATTCATTTTGTCCATAAAGGAACTGATTTTTAATGATAACATATGGGCAAAGACAGACATACTGTGAGCCAGGAGGCTGATAATCAGTGCTTTTGTTAAGTCTTTCAGTCTGCATCATTTCAACTTTTTTTTTTTTTCCCCCAAATAGCAACATTTAGCAGTCAAGTTACTGATGAAAAACTACATTACTGATAATTCTGCAAAAATCCACCAATCAGTGAATCAAAATGACCAGCTCATGCCAAAAGAAATCTTTAGTTCACACTCTCCCTCATCATGCACTGTAAAAGACATTGTAGTAGGGTCAGAAATTAACTTTCCCCTTTGCATTTTTTTATATCAGTGAGGGTACGTTTTATAATCGCCTTACTATTAAACATAGTATAGATGTCATCTATCTGCACTGTGGTGTTTATGATGAGGGAATTTGGGAGTGTGCATGGACTAGTTTTTAGCGATGACTAATCAAGCGCCTCTGATTGGCGCGTTTGATTGGTTGTAAGGCTCAACGCTGCACAAAACATCATGTAAAAGCAATCTGATTTAAAAAAAAAAAAAAAAAAAAAGATTTAATTTATCCAGAATCATGCAGCTTTAGTTTACGTTTATTACTGCATATAATTAAAGACATATATTTTTTAGTTGAATAAAAAACTATTTTCCCCTATATATTTCATCATTAAAGAATTCTTTAAAAAGTTTACAAATATTGTCTCATTCTTGTGAACCCAGTCTCGTCTCGTGGGATAAGTGTCTCTTTCTTAATTTCTAATCTTCAAATATTGTAATTTTTATTAACACTATTGATTTGGAAGTACTGCTAACTAAAGAAATAATAATAATAAAATGCATTATTAAATTTGAAAAAGTAACTATTTTACATTTAAATTTAAAATTGTAAAAAAAAAAAAAAAAATTAACCAGGCAACAGGTCAATGTACAAAGCTTCAGTCCTATAATGGGATGCTTTGATAGTTTTTAGTGCAACTGCATTTCTTTAGATTATTGATGTCAGAAGCTCTTTTTGTGTGAACAAATGTAATTCTGCGAATTGACTCATTATTATTTCTTTTTAATTGCAACAGCCATGATACATTGTTTAATTGTGCAGGGAATTTTTTTGCCCCTTTGTCTTGAGCTTATGGGGCATTTTTGTTAATTTTGGTGGTATTTTTGTCGCAAGCCCTTGTTGATTTCCAACCTTTCATAGTATTCAGTTTCCTATGCTTTCAAACAAACTAAATATTTCCAAATTTAGCATTAAATGTAAAATATGGTATTTCCATATACATAGTCTACATCTTTAAACACTATTTTTATATTTATTTTTTTTATTTGAATGTCATTCAGAATGCTTCAAAGTCTTGCGTTCTGTTTTCTGCCATTTACGTCTCATTACAAGCTTTTAAATTCTTTAAATGATTGTGTTCAGGTGTATCTTAACGTGGGCATCTTTGAGGAAGAGCTAGAGGAGGGAGTGACCACACATCAAGAGCTGTTTCCTCACAGCATGTTGAGCGTGGTGGCAGAATTCATCCCTTTCTCTGATCACAATCAGAGTCCCAGAAACATGTACCAGTGCCAGATGAGTAAGAACCTCACTTCCTTTGGGTTATGTCTACATAAATGTGACCCTGGACCACAAAACCAGTCATAAGGGTTAATTGTTTAAAAATAAGCTTTTCATTGATGTATGGTTTGTTCGGATAGGACAATATTTGGCCGAGATGCTGTTTGAAAATCTGGAATCTGAGGGTGCAAAAATAAAATCTAAATAATGAGAAAATCACCTTTAAAGTTGTCCAAAAGTTCTTAGCAATGTATATTCCTAATCAAAAATGAAGTTTCGATACATTTACGGAAATTTACAAAACATCTTCATGGAACATGATCTTTACTTAATATCCATTTTGGCATAGAAGAAAATCAATTTTGACTTAAGACTGGTTTTGACAGGGTCACAGATATCAACTATGGGTTGCAACTTATAAGACATCATCTTTGCATAGGTAAGCAGACAATGGGCTTCCCGCTGCATTCGTACCAGGACCGAGCCGACAATAAACTGTACCGTCTACATACCCCTCAGAGTCCTCTAGTCAGACCCGCGATGTACGACCACTACAACATGGATAATTACCCAATTGGCACCAATGCGATAGTGGCTGTCATTTCATACACTGGCTATGATATGGAAGACGCTATGGTAAGTGTAACTTCCCTTTACGCTTGTTCCGAAACATTTTTTGCATTTGTTAATATTTTGTGTTCTGAACTTTCCCCAGATTGTCAATAGGTCCTCATGGGAGCGTGGCTTTGCTCATGGTTCGGTTTATAAGACTGAGCTCATAGACCTGTCCGAAAAGGTCAAAGGTGAAGACAGCGTTGTATTTGGGGTGAAGCCAGATGACCCCAAAGTAATGGACAGACTGGATGCAGACGGATTGCCGTTTGTCGGCACCGTGATAAAGTATGGAGACCCTTACTACAGCTACATCAATCTGAATACTGGCCAGAGTTATGTGACCTACTTCAAGTAAGACATCACTTTTATTTTTTAGTCATCATTTTTTGTCAGTTTGAATTTTTCCGTTTATCAATTTTACTCCTCAATTCAGTGTTTTTGTATTACTACTATGACATTTTGAATTAGCTTTTATTTTTAGATTTAAAGTTTTCATTCTATTTTAGTAAATTTATCATGTGCTTATGTCTTCTTTTCTCTTTAAGTTTTAGTTTAATATATTATTTCCGACAAAAAAACTAGTTTTAATTGTTTTGGTTAATAATAACATGGTTGCAGCAGTGTGATGGAAATAACATTTTAGTTGATTAAAGTGCAAAATTGATTCACACTAACAGTCAAAAGTTAAGATTTTTGAACAGTAAGATATATATATATTTTTTTTAAATAAGTCTCTTCTGCTCACCAAGCTTGCATTTATTTGATCCAAAGCTCAGCAAAATGCTGTAATTTTTTTTTAAATATTTGTACTATTTAAAATAACTGTTTTCTATTTGAATATATTAAAATATACTGACTCCAAGCTTTTGAGTGGTATAGTGTATGTTACAAAAGCTTTTTATTCATATAAATGCTGATCATTGGATCTTTCTATTCATCAAAGAATCCTGAAATTTTTTTTTATAAATATTGCTGATAACAATAATAATAAAAATTGTTTTTGAGCAGCAAATCAGAACATTACAATGATTTCTGAAGGATCATGTGACTGGAGTAATGATGCTAAAAATTCAGCTTTGAAATCACAGGAATAAATTACATTTTTAAATATATTCAAATAGATAAGAGTTATTTTAAATAGTACACATTTCAAAATTGTACAGTTTTTGCTGTACTTTGGATCAAACAAATGTTCAAAAATATTTGACAAGTAGTGTATTTGAGAATATTAATGCGAATACTGTAACTGCCAATACTACAATACCAATTTATTAGTTCCTTAAATTACTGATAATTTTTATCACTAAGCTTATTTAATCTGTACTTATCTTGTAATTCTGTTAAATACAAAAAGTGTATTTTATGTTTTATTTCCAATTAACAAAAACATGTTTTTGTTAACAATAACAAAAAAAAGTTTCAGACATTTTATATATTAAACGCATTAACGTTTCTAATTAATAATATACTTTTAGAATACAATTCTTTATGCTTAGTTGTTCATGTTAATTATAAAAGGAGTGCATACACAAACTTTAAAAGCAATGAACATTACTAGTAAATTACGTTATTTTCTTTAGATTTCAAATAATTTTGATCTGCAATTTATTAAAAAAGATTTTCAGTTTATCCAGAATCATGCAGTTTTAGTTTATTACTGCATATAATTAATTAAAAGACATTTAATTTCATAAAGTACAAAATGCACAAAAAAAAAAAAAAAGTTGAATAAAATACTATTTTCCCCTATATATTTCATCATTAAGGATTTCTTTAAAAAGTTTACAAATATCGTCTAATTCTTGTGAACCCAGTCTCGTCTTGTGGGATAAGTGTTTTAATAAATTTTAAATCTTAAAAATATTGTAATATTTAAAAAATATATTGTAATCTTGATAATTAACACTATTGACTTGGCAAAATCCTGCTCACATTTTGCTAAAGAAATAATAATAAAATACATTATTAAATTTGAAAAGTAACTATTTTACATTTAAATTTAAAATTGTAAAAAAAAAAAAAAAAAAAAAACTCTTCAAATTTTTTTTAACCAGGCAACGTCTGGTAAACGTACAAAGCTTCAGTCTTATAATGGGATGCTTTGATAGATTTGTTTAGTGCAACTGCATTTCTTTAGATTATTGATGTCTGAAGCTCTTTTTCTCCTTAGGTACCAGGAGAGCTCTATTGTGGACAACATCAAAGTGTGCAGTAATGACACCGGCACCGGACGCTTCAAGCGCGTTATCATCACATGCCGCATTCCCAGGAACCCCACCATCGGAGACAAGTTCGCCAGCAGACACGGTCAGAAGGGAATCCTGAGTCGCCTGTGGCCCGCAGAGGACATGCCCTTCACCGAGAGTGGCATGTGCCCAGACATCCTGTTCAACCCGCATGGCTTCCCCTCTAGAATGACCATCGGGATGCTCATCGAGAGCATGGCTGGAAAATCTGCGGCCCTCCACGGCCTGTGTCACGACGCCACGCCGTTCACGTTCTCAGAGAAGAGCTCTGCGCTCGAGCACTTCGGGGAGATGCTGAAAGCCGCCGGATACAACTACTACGGCACCGAGCGCCTCTACTCCGGCATAAGCGGCTTGGAGCTCGAGGCGGACATCTTCATCGGGGTGGTTTACTACCAGCGCTTGCGTCACATGGTCTCCGACAAGTTCCAGGTGAGAACTACGGGATCGAGAGATAGAGTGACCAATCAGCCGATGGGAGGGAGGAACGTTCAGGGAGGAATCCGCTTCGGAGAGATGGAACGGGACGCTCTGCTGGCTCACGGGACGTCGTTCTTGCTTCACGATCGGCTGTTTAATTGCTCAGACCGCTCTGTGGCACAGGTTTGCATGGACTGCGGTAGCCTGCTGTCGCCACTTCTGGAAAAGCCTCCTCCTCATTGGTCAAACACACGCCATCGGAAAACCATCTGCTTGCTGTGCAATAAGAGCGACTCTATCGAGACTGTGTCCGTTCCTTATGTGTTTAGATACTTCGTAGCAGAGCTTGCAGCTATGAATGTTAAAGTCAAATTAGATGTCAAATAAAATTCTTCTTGTCTGTGTCTGTCTTTGCATAGATGGAAAACAAAGTGCCTGAACATATAACTTTATTCACTTGTTCATATCTCACTCGTATCATGAAATATATCAGGATTGGTGGGCAGTGCCACCATTTTCTATCAAAAGCAGGATTAACGTGGACTGTTTAAACTTGTCAAGTTCATATAGAGGAATTGGAGTCATAAAATTAAACAATTCTTGTTTTTGTACTTTCGAGGAAGTGTTCTACACCCCATCAACTGTTCATTATTACTAAAATGACTATTTAGTAACATTTGACTATTACAAACTGTACAGAATGTTTCTCTTCACTGCTAATGAATAATACACTGATTAACTCTTGCAAGCTTTAAATACATGATTCTGAGTCCTTTTTTGACCACTTTTGTAGTATTTTGGTACAATGTTCCCTCCATATCACTGCATCATTTCCAATCAGGACTTTAGAGTGTGGTAGGCAGTAACGGCTCCTGACCACAAAATTTTGGAGGGGCAGTTTCTGGGTCGTAAGCCATGAATGCACAGGGAACTGGATTATTTAACAAAACAAACGAACGAACTATTTAATTACAAATCCTTTTTTTTTTTATCGTTTTTGTTTATTTTTTTTTGTTGTTTACTGTTGTTGATGTTATTCATTTTATTTGTAGGCCTACTTTTGCAATTCTTGCCCAAACTAATGTTGTATAGTCTATTTACAGGCTATTTACATGAGCACGTTAAACCTTACATTTATTCGCCATTGCTTCATATTAGCAAATTTCTCGATGACTGCTTTGTTGAATTCGGGGATATGTGTTAAACGTTTTTCTATTGAAAGCATCGCCAAAGCATTAAGTCTTTCCTGTGACATAGTGTTTCGCAGAAATGTTTCAATTCGTTTCGTTCTATTGAACGACCTACCATTGTCCTTTGTTTGCTGTACAATTTTTATATCTGGTTTGTCAGGGCCAAGCTGTTTAATCACTAATTTCTCATTAATTGACAATCTTTCAAACGAGTTCTGCAACAGAAACTCGACACTATTACACGCAGAATGATCTGTACGCGTTCGCTTAACTGAGACTCGTATACACTTTGCTGACGCGGATTAATAATATTGTCCGGAACTACGTTCAAGTAACGTAAAAGCAAGTGGGGCAGTCTCAAATCTGCCCATATGGCTCTTAATTAGAGCGCGCTGCAGTTCCTTTTTTCACCACAAATTTACATTGAGAAAATGTGTGTCGCTGTTGAGCTCGGGAGGGCAGAGAGACCCTCTGCCCCGCTTGTCAAACCTGAAGCAATGCGATGAAATTTTAACATATCCACCTCACTTTATGACTTATAACAGTCTAAAATGTTTTCAGAAAAAGGATAAACATTTTTGAGTTAACAGTTAATTAGGACTGGTCCAGTTTATATAGAGTTCTGTGTTTTCAAGTGGCCCATATAGACGAGCCGCGACTGGTGGTAGGCGAATCATTCAATTATGCGAAATGATTCCCCGAAACCGCTCCGAAGTTCCAATTTAAATCGATTCAAGATCCATTCATGAAAGTTCCGATCTCAATCAAAAGATTTACGAACCCGCTCAAAAGTTCAGATCTAAATTATTTGTGATCCGTGCTTCATAGTCCAAATCTGAATAATGGCTCGCAAACCATTATTTTCAGATCGAGACCTTGGTGTGCAGATTGTGAATCATTCAATTCACTAGGCCTGTCACGATTATTAAATAACCGTTTTATCGCGATTATTTTGTCTAACCGCGGTCAATTCAGACAACCGCGATTATTGCGCAAAAAGGGCTGTGTTCATATACGTACTGTAAGTTTCAGGAATGACACCCGCATTTAAATGTGGGACTGAAATCCCTTAAATTATGCTACATCAATCCACATGTACAGAAGAGTTGCTCTACTGCTATCCCTATGACTTTGAACTAGTTGTTCAGTTTGGTTTCGCACACACTGCATTAGAGCCCATCCGACCCGAGTCTGTCATTTTTTCCTCCTTCTCTCAAAACAGCACGTTCAGCTATTAAAATAGGTGCACATTCAATCGTTTGTGTAGAGAGTGGAAGCTGCGCGCTTTACATTGAGGCGCCAGCGCAAACGCTTGTATTTTTTTCCACTTGAACGCGGATCTCTTCCAGCTGCGCTGAAGGCACGGAAGTGAAAACGAAAGCGAAAGCAAACGTGAAATCTTGTGTTGTTTGCGCCAGCGCGCCAAATTTTTTCATCACCATAATTGATGAATTATAACCGATGTATGTATAAAATATAAAAATAAGGAGAAGCCTAAAACACGACCGACGCCCGGCCCGCGTCTGAACTATGGCGTGAAAATTGGGTCGTGACAAAGATAAAGTGCAGTATGCTACTTTTCACAACAAAGCATTTATTCTAACATTAGCTGTACAACCGAATTTAGTTGCAGTGTATGTGGCGAGTACGTACAAAGAGGTGAAAGAATAGACGTGATAGCAAAATAAATAAATAAGTAAGTAAATGGAAGGGCACAGCAAATTAAAGAAAAATCCACTGGGGTGGATATGTGTTTCTGGTTTTCAGAAATGTTTCACTGTTATTTTGTCCCTAATTACAATCCTTTGAAACAATTTATTTAATTAAGTGCAAAAAAAAACATGAAACAGACAATTAATCACCATAGTGGTCATAATTGTCAATATCCTAAATCAGAAATTAATCGTCATTAATCGCAATTATTTCCTAGACAATTAATCGTCAGCCAAATTTCATAATCGTGACAGCCCTACAATTCACTAAACTATTCAAGAACCAGATCCAAGGTTGCAATCTGAATCAAAAGATTCATACTTTTGAGGAGCGCTCTACACCCCACAATTGTTTGTAATTAATAAAAATACTATTTAATAACATTTGACTATTTTCAGGGCTGGAAATGGGGGGGACGGAGTTTGGAGAGTGAATTTCGAGGGGGGCGGTGTTTCAGTTCCAACTGGTTAGTTTTATTTGGAAATTAAAGTGATTTCTATATTTTATCCATTCAAAACACTACGAAAGCGATCCCAGTTCTGCACATAAAGGTAGCGCAATCTAGACTAAAAACGTAGCAGAATTTGTGTCTAGGGCTGCAACAAACGATTATTTTGATAATTGATTAATCTAACAATTATTAGAACGATTAATCGACTAAATGCTGATTATTTCACTGGCTAATCAGTACACTTTGATTTTCAGTTTTTGCAATTAGTAAAAAATTATGATATACATATTATAACATAAATTAAGGTCATTTTAGCTTTAGAAAAGCATATTATGCAATTACAGTTATTATGCAGTGAATCTGTAATACTTTACAATAAGGTTCATTATTTAACATTAGTCAATATGAACTAAGTGTGAACAATTTTGCAACATTTATTACTCTTAGTTAATGGTAATTTCAACATTTACTAATGCATTTATAAAAAAGTTGTTTTTTAACATTTGGTAAATGCACTGTGAACTAACATGAACAAACAATGAACAGCTGCATTTTTATTAACCAACATTAAAAAAATGAATACATAAATGTGGCATGCAAAGGTGAATTGTTGTTGCTTATTTCATTTGACTGGTAACTTATTCTTCCCAATTGTATCATATTATTTTAAATAAATGTGTTTAATTAAAATTGTAAAAAAAAAAAAAAAAAAA
The DNA here is from genome assembly GCA_033026305.1 of Cirrhinus molitorella. Taxonomy (NCBI): domain Eukaryota; kingdom Metazoa; phylum Chordata; class Actinopteri; order Cypriniformes; family Cyprinidae; genus Cirrhinus; species Cirrhinus molitorella. The sequence goes on from CM065126.1 coordinate 36,762,037, forward strand.
AAAATTATAAATCCACCCCAAAATGAAAATTTCATTTGACTGGTAACTTATTCTTCCCAATTGTATCATATTATTTTAAATAAATGTGTTTAATTAAAATTGTAAAAAAAAAAAAAAAAAAAAAATTATAAATCCACCCCAAAATGAAAATTGTGATAAATCACTTACCCCAGTGTCGTTCCAAACCCCTGACAGCTTTGTTCGTCTTCGGAACACAATTTAAGATATTTTGGATGAAAACCGGGCGCTTTCGGGCTGTCCCATTGACTGTCAAGTAAACAGCACTGTCAAGGCCCAGGAAAGTATGAAAGACTAAGTCAAAATAAGATACGAGAATACATAAGAAAACAAAAACAAGAGCTTTGATAATGATTCGCGAACTATCATTCCAGATCGCGACTCCAGAGCGGATCGCGATTCATTCAATTCACGAAATGAATCAAAAGCCGCTTTTCCACTAACTAACCCATTCCGAAGTTCTAAATCAACTAATCAACTAATTCGCTAACCAGCCCCGAATAGATTCGGAGAAAATAAAAGCTCTTTTGATCTTTTTTTTTTTTGTTGTTGTTGTTTTGTTGTTGTTTTTTGTAGTGAAATACTCGACACTGTCAGTAGGCTACTACTAGCTTAGTTTAATGACATTAACTGAAATACGAAAAGTATGTTGTTTACAAATTAGAGTTTGTAGCTTAATTTAACTTCTCAGGTAATATCAGTGACCTTCTTTATGCGTCCCTGCTAAATTCTACGCCCTTGACTTCAATATACGATTATGGAATTTGTAGGACACAAAATCTTTACTTACAAGGAAATTATTCAATCTTGAAGTTGAACCCGCAATTCGTGTTTAAATCCAAGTGGGTGCACGTTTGTGTAAGTGCACATGAAACACATGGAGCTGTAGTGCGCATCTAGCTTTGAGTGGTTGTATAGCCATCTGTTTGCATGATTACTGAAGGTGTTTATGATTAGCTTGATTAAAGGGTACATAACATGCAGTTTCACCTAATCTTATGTTAATCCTGAGTACCTATAGAATAGTTATGTATCCTTAATATCTCCAAAAAGTCTTTAGTTTTATTATATTTATGAAAGATAAATACAGCTTTCCGATTTTCTCCGGAAAAACCGAATTTATGGAGGCGCGCCGTGGGCGGAGCTAAGTTCGATGATCACTTGCGTTAGGATTGCCAGTAAAACAGACATTTGATGCTGTTTCACTTACCATCTGCAGTTCTGAATCATTACCGGGATCTTTTATAGTTGGGACCGCTCCATCTTTCAGTATCAAACAATGTGCGAATCCAGCGTCCAACTGGTCCTCGTATATGAAACACACACTTGCTAAACTCCATTGCTGCCCCGGAAAAAGGAACTGCATCCACTGTTCACGTAACGCAACAATAACCACACTTCTTTAGAGACTTTCTTCCCGAAAGAATCCCTTGCAGAGTGCAGCCGAATGAAGCACGTTGATGCGTTGACGCGATAACGTCAGCTAGACCTCTTTCTCACGGTCTAGCTGACGTTATCGCAAAAAAAAAAAAAGCTGACGTTATCGCGGGCGCCACGGATGCGCTTTTCCGGGAGAAATGCTCATATAAGGAGCTCCACCACCGATTACGTCATTAAGGCCACGATCAAAAAAATCAGCCGAAACTTGTACCAACCCGGAAGATTTTCGGCAAAGAAATTCTGTGTCATTTGTCCAAATTATTTTTTTAAACTTTGGCCATGTTTAGCATGAAAATCCAACTTTTTAACACTGTAAACAACTCTGAATATACCAAACACCATGGTACCCATCCCCCTTGATAAGCATTTGATAAACTTAATCAATTCGATTATTAACATTAACTAATCGATTAATCACTGGCATACATATTTCATTTAATAATTCACTAAACCTGTCGTAGTTCTTTTTCGGACCACAAAGGGAGATTTAAAACACAGCTGCACAAGGTGTCAAGAGAAATTTAATTTAAAACATCAAGAAAATGTTACATTTTCTTTAACTTTCCATTTCAAGTTAATTTTAATGCACTAAGTCATTTTGTTTTTGCAAGCTTTAAATGTACAGTCATGTATATACACACAGACATACAACACCCGTCATTCATTTATTCCACAACTTCAATTATTTTCTAGGTATTGGCAAATATAAATATTTCTGTTGATATTTCTCTTTAACAAATGCAATAATTAAAAAAAATTAAGCCACTGATATAAATCTTCATCACATTTTTCTTTAAAAAAAATCATCTCAGTTTAAGTAGAACATCATTTAGATTTAGTACACTAGGTACTGTGTAGTCTGGAGTCACAGAGCCCTGTGGGAGAGATTTACAGTCACTGTTTATCCACACAGTGGCTCGCACTCCTGCATTAATGCCTCCCTGGATGTCTGTACTGAGAGAATCTCCCACCATGATGCAGTCCTGCGGCCGGACTCCCGCAGACTCGAAGCAGTGAGTGAAGATGGAGTGTGCCGGTTTCTGCTCAGGATGATCTCCTCCGACTACCACCAAACTAAAGAGACCCTCACATCTCGCCGCTTCGATCTTCTCCCACTGCGTCTGAGTATCGCCATTGGTGAGCAAAAGCAGTTTGTAGTTCTTCCGTAGTTCCTCCAGAAGAGATCGAACTTCGGGAGAAAAAGTCAGCACCTGTAATCGTGTTTTCTTCCATGTGTAGTAGCAGTTGGTGGCCAGAGCCGGATCAGGATCTGTGCCTTGCGTCTCCTGTAGGGCTTCATACCAGTGATGGATCCTCACCTCATCTATTGTTTTTCCTTCTGATGGGTCGAACGATTCGTGGCGAAGCTTTCGTAAAAAGCAATCACAGATATCTTTGATGTGGCTTTCTTGCACATGCGTCGACTTCAGCAGCTCACACACCTAAAGAAAGGACACAATGCGTTTAAAGAACAACAACAATAGTACAGTTTGGATTCATATTTTGTTATTTTAATAAAAAAAAAATTCAAGTGTTGACTAAGTGACAAATATTTTTGGGGGGAACAATATCATAGTACTACCACAGTACATGTCAAAAAACATGGTAATATCACAGCACTCTGATCTATATATACACTTTAGAGTATGTCAGAGTACCATGGCAATGTCGTTTTATGTTTCCAAAAATGATAGTAATACCATGATACTTTGACATACACTTAAAAGTGAGTAAAAATACCATAGCATGTGTCCAAAAATCATGGTAATACCATGATACATGTCCAAAAAACATAGTAATACCATGATACTTTGACATACACTTAAAAGTGAGTAAAAATACCATAGCATGTGTCCAAAAAGTCATGGTAATACCATTATACATGTCCAAAAAACATAGTAATACCATGATACTTTGACATACACTTAAAAGTGAGTAAAAATACCATAGCATGTGTCCAAAAATCAAGGTAATTCCATTATACGTGTCCAAAAAAAACATAGTAATACCATGATACTTTGACATACACTTAAAAGTGAGTAAAAATACCATAGCATGTGTCCAAAAAGTCATGGTAATACCATTATACATGTCCAAAAAACATAGTAATACCATGATACTTTGACATACACTTAAAAGTGAGTAAAAATACCATAGCATGTGTCCAAAAATCAAGGTAATTCCATTATACGTGTCCAAAAAAAACATAGTAATACCATGATACTTTGACATACACTTAAAAGTGAGTAAAAATACCATAGCATGTGTCCAAAAAGTCATGGTAATACCATTATACATGTCCAAAAAAAACATAGTAATACCATGATACTTTGACATACACTTAAAAATGAGTAAAAATACCATAGCATGTGTCCAAAAATCAAGGTAATTCCATCACACGTGTCCAAAAAACATAGTAATACCATGATACTTTGACATACACTTAAAAGTGAGTAAAAATACCATAGCATGTGTCCAAAAATCAAGGTAATTCCATTATACGTGTCCAAAAACATAGTAAAACAATTGTACATTGATATACACTTTTAAATGCATAAAAATACATAAAATGGTAAAAATGGTAAAAAAAAAAAATACCATGGCATGTGTCCAAAAACATAGTAATACCATGATACTTTTACACTTAAAGGCATGTTAAAAAATACCATGGCATGTGTACAAAAACCATGGTAATAGCATGGTACTTTGATGTATACTTCGGAGCACGTAAAAAAAATGCCCTAGTGTTACCATTATATGTGTCGAAAAACCATAGTAACATCAAGGTACTTTAATACATACTTAATGTCCAAAAACCATGCTAATACTATGGTACTTTGATATATACTAAAGGTACGTCCTATAAACCTATGGGATGTGTCCAAACCAAGGTAATACAACTGTATGTTGATATACACTTCAAAGTATGTAAAAATACCATAGCATGTGCCCAAAAATCATGGTGATACCATGGTACTTTGATGTACACTTGAAAGTGTGTAAAAATGCCATGGCATGTGTGCAAAAACCATGGTAATAGCATTGTACATTGATATATACTTCGGAGTATGTCAGAGAAAATCATGGCATTGCCATTATTTGTCCAAAATATATGGTAATACCATGGTACTTTGATATATACTTCAAAGTATGTAAAAATACCACTGCATATGTCTACAAAACATGGTAAAAGCATGGTACTTTGATATATACTTTGGAGCATGTCAGAGAAAATCTTGCCATTGCCATTATTTGTCCAAAATCTATGGTAATACCATGGTACCTTGATATATACTTCAAAATATGTAACAATGCCACTGCATATGTCCACAATATGATATATATATATATATATATATATATACACATATACTTAAGAGCACGTCAACAAATACCATACTGTTACCATTATATGTGTCGAAAAACGATGGTTATACCGTAGTATTGTCAACAGTTCACAACAGTCAAAGTGTTCGTTTGAGCATTTTTCATATTCATTAATTTACCTTCTGAATGGCAATTAAACCTGCGCCGGCTGTATCGACCAGCGTGTTATCCAAATCAAATATAATCGATGAAACCCCTCGACTTTCCATTATATTCCACATCCACGTATGATCTTAACAACACATCCGAACACGCGGAACTCCGGCTACTGACGTCAGGCAGGTGTTGTGACGCCACGTCACATTGCATTCTGGGAGATGTAGTTCACGAGAAAAAATACGGGGATTTATAACAGATCTGTCTGTACGTTATGTCGCTTTTACATGCTAAAATTGTTAGCGCAGTCTTTGACTTTTTGTTTCTCGTTTTTTCAAGCAACTATAAAGATAAAAGCTGTGAAAAATACGCTATAAGTTTATACTTATTTTTATTCGTATTAGCTTATTAGTTGTAATACCAATAGGGCTAGAAGTAGTAGTGGCATTAATATAAAATGAATCGAAAGAAAGACACTTTTCTAGTACTACTACTACTACTAATGCAGCACACTACAGTGTAATCAGGTGGAAAATCTGAGCGGCAGCTGAATGTAGGAAGACGTGCAAATTGGCAGCTACGAATTGAGGTTAGGTGAAAAATCTTACCTCCTATAGGTTTGCTCTCAATAAACATGCTCTTTTTTCAGGTTCTTATCAGATTACATGTGCTGGTCTTTGAGAAATTGTGTGTGAACTTATGTCTAAGGTTTCATCTCATGATGGTGTAGCCTACGTGTAAAATGTACAGTCTTCAGCTGCCTCCTCAGCTTAACCATGTGACGAGTTACTGTATTTTTACAATTTACAGTCTTGCCAGGGTCAGTACCAGTTAGAGTTGAATAAATGCACTTTTTATATCATAAAACAGGTGCTTAAAATCGAAAAATGTTTAAAATCGACATATTTTACTTCTCTATTTACTATTTATAGTGCGTGTGTGTCTATATATATATATATATATATATATATGTGTGTGTGTGTGTGTGCGTTTAAAGAAGTCTCTTCTGCTCACCCAAGCATACATTTATTTGATCCAAAGTACAGCAAAACCAGTAAAACTGTAAAATATTTTTTACAACTGAAATAACTGCTTTCTATTTGACTATATTTTAAAATGATGCCTAATTTATTCATGTGATTTAAAATAATTTTAGCATCATTACTCCAGTCACATGATCCTTAAGAAATCATTCTAATATTCTTACTTGCTGCTCAAAAAACATTTCTTATTATTTCTGTTAAAAACAGCTGAGCATATTGTTTTCAGGTTTTGTTGATGAATAGAAATCTCAGAAAAACAGCATTTATCTGAAATCTTTTGTAACAAATGTTACTTTTGTTCTCTACAACAATTATTTTCACCCAAAATGAAGAAGGACATTGCTTATCTTTAAATTCTGCATGTAAAAAGTTCTACTTAATTTTCAAGCAATTGAAATGCACTTACAATTACGGCCACATGAGGGCCTCCGGTCATTACTAGCTGAGTGCACTACAAATCAACCACATCACTGAAACTTCATGGCCCATTATCACGACCTAGGACTGAAACTTTGGTTCTTATTGGAATGAATTACATATCCTCAACACTAAAACAAAACTGAATGCCTTGTCACCACAACACATGTATGGCATGCGACCGTATCACTGAGAACGAAAGCAGAAACTTTGGGAAATCATTCTGAAACTCGGAAATAGTCCAGAGAAAATGACATTTCTTTTATTGTTTACTCATACTCATGGTGTTGAATTTGTGTCACACAAAACATGTTTCTAACCATAACAAAACAAATGTATTTTCATCGTGAGAGCGGAGGTGATTCTTGAATGTGCTAAGCTTTCGGTGTCATTAGCTTCTAGTCATTTTATCTGTTAAAAATGTTGTCAAAATTGCAATTATCATATTATTTCGAGGTATTTTCGAAATTATAAACACTTGTTCGCAGAGCAACTAATTTTACCCTTTACTGCACTTTGCCATTCTTATAGTAGAATAGCTATTGAAAGTTTCTCACATTCACAGAAAATACACTTCTGCGTTAGACATTTGTGAATTTAAACGATTTTAATAAAACCAATCAATCAACTGTTGTTCATACTGATAAGAGGGTAGATAAGTTTATGTATCACATTAGCTGTGTTAATTGCACACTGTCTCATAATTATACATTCAAAACCACGGAATGTTCACTGAGAGAAGCAAGTTGCAGCCAAACACAATTACCCATCATTTCATTTAACAGCATTTTCTTAGTGCAAGCTTACCTCACATAACCTTGCTGTGATTTTTTTTTTCCCCTTTACACTCAGCACGCACATACCTTGAGGGCTATTCACTCACCACGAGGAACACTTACCGTTTTCCCAGTGAGTTTTTGTGGTTAGATATTTATTTTAAAAGGCTGAGATGCATAAACCACATTTCTTTACATATACAGTGGCCCTAAAAAGTATTTAGCTTATAAACCTAAGCCACGATACATGAATTTCACTGTGTTACGTACAAAAACAGCAAACCAAAGTGGCATTTATTTCAAGTGCGACTAAAATACACTAGTTAATACGTACAGTTAATGCACTACTTAATACATTGTTCTGCTAATTTATGTTGTCTAAATCACGGAAAATACGCGTGGAAGCTGCTAAATCATACAGAGAAGAGCTTAGTAAGCAGGAAAGGGTGCAAAATAATTAGACAAACTAAAGTTAATAGGTGGTCAAGATACATACGAGCAGTATTAAAAGTGCAATAGGAGATTTCGGGGAACGATAACTTTAGCCTGATAGCACTGAAAGCGAACGTCCCCCCCCCCCCCCGCAAATCGCCGTCTAAAGCCACGCCCCCTAAACGCATCCGTTCACTTTACACACAGACCAGAGACAGCAACGCCGAGTTGAAATGTCAACAGCTCAGACCGGAAAGTTCAGGGTTGCCAACTCTCACGCATTTGGCGTGAGACACACGCTTTCAGGCTCAGTCTCACGCTCTCACTCTGCCCATGTAAATCTCACGCCAAGTAAAAGACCCCATCTCGCCTTATTTTGCGGAGCGCCACAGTAAGTTGAATGCAGGTACTGAAAACCGGCTGCAGCCTCTTGATTGGACCAGTCTGTGCCAATCACATTTTCCCTACACCATGCAAGGTCGTTGCTGACCACCCACCTGGGGTGCGTTTCCCAAAAGCATCGTTAGCTAACTATGGTCGTTAGTTCCAATGAACTCTACTGGTAACGACGCAGCTTACGACCATAGTTGCTTTCGGGAAACGCACCTCTGCACGACAGATGCTGAAGATGGTTATGGTGGTATTGTAAAATGTAAGTGTTTGAGCACACTACGCAAGTCTAAGATAACTATTAGACCTATTTTTTATTTAACATTTGTGTTGAAAATGTAGCTCGCATCAGCCAGTTGTACAGCGTTGTGATCGTTACTGTTGCAGACAACCCGTCTGTTAAAAAATGCGTCTGTTATAATAATTGACTAACGTACACCTGCTTGAATGCACACCACCTTTTAATCAGAGCATAAGCGTGTAGCTATGTCATTATAAGCAGAACATATATAAAACGATAAGAACAGTATATGAGCAAGTCGGCCACACCGCACATCTGAAAGACACAACACAACATAATCTTGTTACAAAGCAACGGCCAAAGTAATTAATGTTTCGGGAAAAACGGTAAGGAGATATTTGAATGATTCATTAATAAACTAGTGTACTCTGAGATAGTGTCGCAAAGACACTGACTCGTAATCTCCTTTTTGGACGCACCAGAGAGAAATGCATCTTTACGAATTACATAATGAAAGATTTTTTTCTCGATTTGTTTTATTTCGTTAAGTAATTATTAGAGTCGCTGCTATTTAATTAACGACAGAAAGCGTATCATGTTTTTCAAGTCACGTTTTGTTGATATTATGAGTGCACACAAATAAAAGTAGACCCTTTACATTTCTGAATGATGTATTACTCTTACCTTTGTGAGCAAAAATGACGGATAATTTTAAATTGTTTCTGCTGGAAAAAAATGCGAACGATTGCGCTGGCGCCTCCATGCAAAGCAGCTTCCCCTCTCCGCAAAAAGATTGAACATGCCACTAATAGCACACATTTAGTAATAGTTTAACATTTAAACTAACATTGTTTTATAGATACTTAAACTGTTTTAAAACTATAGATTTTATTTTAGACAAGTTGTGTGATGATTTGAGAAGGTAAATTGATCAAACAGACTATGAACAGTCTTCCGCTGGCCGCTGTTCGTTTCTTTAAAAAACAAAAACATATATTTAACGAATAAAATAAATGCTCCAAACGTTTTTCTAAATTAACTTAATAAAATAACAAAACGAAATATAATCACTTTGGCACTGCAGCCAAAGTGCAAATGATTAAAAACTCAATGATTAACCCCAACCACAAATGCCCTTTTAGTTCCTCAGACAGTTTTTGTGTACTCTTTTTCTTGATTTGTTATAACTTTCGGCAGTCCATAGTACTCCAACTGTTTGGGTGTATAGTTTTCCCAAAACATGGCAATAATTGACCATTTTCAGCAGCAATAATCAACAAAATATGCAAGTTTAGTTCAGTTTAGTGGCACTGTTTACGTTCAGATGGCTCTATATTCTGTTTATTACAAAGACAATTGTATCTGGAAACTTTCTGGTTGTGAAAGTTATTCATCTGTGGTATGACTTTCATGTTAAATTCACTTTAAAGGTCAAAATAGCTCATAAAGGTGATACCAGTTTCCTGATTTAGAAGTTATATCATAAAACTCCTGTACTTCTGTCTTGTGCTGTTAGTATTAAATCAAAATACCTGCATGTATTATGACAGAAAAAGAGCTGTGCAAGCATATCTGTTATCTGTGGCTGATTACTGTGCAGCTTGCATGTAGAGGAAGACATTGAGAGCAGTTAGCGTATCCAGAGGAAGTGTCATGTATTGTTACTTGAAGCATTAAAATGACACTTGAGATGACACTTCTCACTCCCTCTCATTATGTAACCTTGCGTGCACTCGCACCTGGCCCGGCGCCAAACGTTGACACGCAAAAATGTGTCACTGCATTCTGCTCTCATTCTAAGCACGATCAGAAATTGGAGCATTTCTCACGCATGCAGATTCTGCTCATAGCACGGATGCCAGTCTCTGTTCGAACAATTCCTGTTCGTGTAACGTTCCTTTCAAAACACGTTCTGTAAACAGAAGTTTCAGGGAGTGGAAGTGTGAGAGAGTTAGAGACTGAACTGATGCCTACCAAAACAAACACTGCAGCAATTACAGCTACAAATCTCACTTCACTGATTTACACTGTTAAAAAAAGTCCTGATGCATGCATACAAGTGCTTTGAATAGGAATTCAAAAAATAAAATGCAATCTCAAGTACAGCAGTTAGACAAGTGAAATGTAATTTTGAGTAATCATAATTAGGAATTGCATTTCATATGTATGATTATTTAGGATTTAATTAAATATTTCCAAAACTAATAAAATATAAAATAGTTACTTAATCATGCAATTTTAATTAGTAAGGAGTTTTATTTTAGTATAAATGCAATACTTTCTGTTTTCATTTAAATTTTGATAGTTTTAGTAATTTATGCGTTTTTGTCATATATATACACCACCAGTCAAACGTTTTTGAACAGTAAGATTTTTTGTTTGTTAAAGAAGTCTCTTCTGCTCACCAAGCCTGCATTTATTTGATCCAAAATACAGCAAAAACAGTAAAAGTTTGAAATATTTGTACTATTTAAAGCAACTGCTATCTATTTAAAATATAATTTATTTCTGTGATCAAAGCTTTCTTACTCCAGTCTTCAGTGTCACATGATCCTTCAGAAATCATTCTAATATGCTGATTGGCTGTACAAATTTTTATTTTATTTTATTATCAATATTTAAAACAGTTGAGTACTTTTTTATGAATACTTTCATTTAGCAAGGATGCTAAAGACATTTATAATGTTACAAAAGATTTTTATTTCAGATAAATGCTGTTCTTCTAAACTTTCTATTCATCAAAGAAATCCCCCCAAAATTATACTGTTTTCAACAATAATAAAGAATGTTTTCGGAGCAGCAAATCAAAATATTAGAATGATTTCTGAAGGATCATGTGACTGGAGGAGTAATGCTAAAAATTCTGATTTGAAATCACAGGAATAAATTTACGTTTTAAAATATATATATATTCAAATAGAAAAGAGCTATTTAAAATAGTAAAAATATTTCAAAATGTTACTGTTTTTGCTGTACTTTAGATCAAATAAATGCAGGCTTGGTGAGTAAAAAATCTTACTGTCCAAAACTTTTGACTGGTAGTGCATATGTTCATAATTTTATAATTTAAGTAGAAATTTTTACAAGTAAAACTGCAATAATAATAATAATAAAAAGCAGTGATTTAATTAGTTATACTTGGAAATTAGAGCTTTTTAAAAGTTGCATATTGCATATTTTACAAGAATTGTATTTCTATTTTAGTACTGAATTTTGGAAATGTTGACCTGCAAACTAAAACCACACACACACACAAACAAATCTGTATTGATTTTTTTTTTTTACAGACGAATAACCTGTATTTTGCACTGAATTGCATTGTGTCTTAGGGTTAATGGAAAGTCTATAAAATTAATGAACAATGTCCAGGCAGAAAATTACCAGCACATTTTTTTCCCCCTCCTGCATGTGCATGAGAAAGTGACACTGGAAACCTTTTAGCTGCTCTTCTCCACAGACACGCAGCGCTCTGTTTTGCGTTTCATCTCAGTGGGTGGTCAGGTCTCCAGTCACACGCGATCTCTGTGTTCAGCACAAGCCTCCCCCACAGACAGCACAGAGTTCGGGTCACCTTCTGTTTAAATAGCTCAGATAACACCTGCGCAACAACACATCCAGCAAGTGCATGAGGGCACGGATCTTGTATTCTTACAATATAAAGTCAGATTCGTGTCTCCAATTATAACTGTCACACATCTCACGTGAAAATATATTGCATGAGAAAAGCAAATGGTCAGTTTAGATGTCCTTTTGGAGGAAGTGTTTAAGATACAGTATACTGTAAACTGAATTTGAAAACAAGGCCAAAGCAACAGTGACAGCAGCAACTTGACTGTCAACAGTAGTACTGTGGCACTCTGGGTCAATGTGTCATTTATGTAACAAGATCTGCCGATATTGCGCCATTTTCAGCACCTTACACAAACACTCTTGTGGCTTGGAAGAAATCTCAGCATACTTACACACCTGTTTTCAACCATGCACAAATACTGTTTACTGAAGAGGAAAATGTTCCCTGGGCTCACACCACTGTGTCCGTTTGGAATCAGTGAGTCAATACTTGTATTGCCAAAATGAAATCATTAAATTGCATTGCTGAAATATTGCGTTACTCTTAGCAATGAAAGTATTTAGGTTAACATTGATATCATCAGAGAGTTGCTAAACAAGAACAAACAATTCTCTTCTTATGTACTTGCACTCAATTTAGAATAGTAGCCACTAATTCAACACATGCATGAGATCATCATGTTGTTTTGACAGGATTTTTTTTTTTTTTTTACTTTGACACATTTTTAATTGGTTTATTTTTTTTATATATATATATATATATATATATATATATATATATATATTTCTAACTAAAGAAATTAATAGTAGGTACTTTTTGTAAATGTTTTATCATGTTTATAATAAACTAAGATAAATTAGTGGCTTGAAAAATTTGGTAACTAAGTGATATATATTTATATTTATATTTATATTTATTTATTAATTGTATTTGTTTTTTATGGAACAGTTTACCTCCAAAAATGTTTGGGAGGAAAAATATATTAAGGAAAAATATTTTAGATTTATATTTTTTATATATATTTATTCAAAATCTAAATTGTATACAGGTATAAATATATATACATATAAATATTTTGTTTTACTATATACACATGTATGTGTGTGTATTTATATGTACATAATAAATATACAAAGTAAACACACATATAGTATGTAAACATAAACTTTTATTTTGGATGTGATTAATCGCGATTAATCGTTTGACAGCCCTAATATACACACACACACACACAAATACATAGATCTTTATAATAGATATACTATATTATTATTATTTAATAGAACTGTTTAATCCCAAAAAGTTTTAGAATTAAATTAAAGTTCTAAAATAAATGAATAAATCTAAGCATTCAGAAGATCTAAATGGTTAGGTTTATAATCAAAGCTGTGCCGTTTTTATTGTGGGGATTACATATATAATGTATTGCAATACATTGTTGATTGACAGATAAACATTCCTCAAAAGTAATCTATATTAAATTCTATATTTATATTTGTATATTTATAAATATACATATATAAATATTTATATATTTGTATATTTTTATATATTTGTTTATTTATTCATTTCATTTTATTATATTGGAACAGATTACTCCCCAAAATCTAAACATTTAGAATATATAATCATAATTGTAAGCATTTATAAGGTCTAAATGCTTTAGATTTATTTGAGATTTATTAGCAAATATATTTGTATACATGTATAAATATAAGTATTTATTTATTTATTTATTTATTAAAAACAAACAAACAAAAACAATCTTACTGATCCCAAAATTTTTGGGAGTATTTGAGTATTAATAAATCGAAATGGTTTGATTTATGACAACCGTTCCTCAAAAGTCTGGTGTATCATATTTGATACTCACAATTTAACCAGACTTTTCTAAAAAAAATAAATAAATAAATAAATAAATAAATCATACATGGATACACTAAGTTGCTTCAGTCCAGTCAGTGTTCATCTTGAAATATTACTAACAATACATCATTTATTCTTACAGTTACTTGATAAAAATCAGTAAAGATTTCACAGTAAAGACATGAGAACCACAGCCTAAAGGTGGGCATTTTACCTTGAAAATATCAATCAGGTGACAGAAAGCATGTAGTATATTGTGTACAACAGCAATTTAGAGGTCTTAGAAATTCGAACACTCAGGAAACTTCAGCCACTGCACTGAACTCTACTGAAACTGATTACCTGCGAAACTTTACCCTCAGAACAAACTCTAAATCAGAAGTTTAAACTTATAAAAATGCATGATTTCAGCACAATGGACATGATAATCAAAACCAAACAGATGTGTTTTGGCTGAGTATCTGAGGTATGAGCTGTAAAGTCACAGCTCTATTCTGAAAAAGCGGGTGGGGAGCAGCATTTAAAGAGACATGCATGAAAACAGCATGATTCTGCTTCCATTTAAATTAGGCAATCACTGCAGAGCACCAATGTAAGAGTACACTAACACTCAGAGAACTTTAGCCACTGCACTAAACTCCACTGAGCTAGAAAGAACGAGGCCCTCAATCAGAGACTGAGAATGTAGACAGGAAGTTCCTGCATCCTTTATGATTAGTGATTATATATCACTCAACGCTGAAGTCACTCCAGCTGAACGCAGGCGGTTTTCTCCCTCCTCAGGCTGTTGATTCAACATTTCCAACATTTCCATTAGAGTCATGGAGTGAGAGGGATAGCAACACATAATAAACCAGATGGGCTTATGGACATTAACCGCGCACTCCACCCAACAACAATACATACCGTTACAAACATCAGCACTGATCCTGATGAAAAGACCAGCAAGAATTTCCATACATACCATATATATCCTTCATGGAGAAAACAATACCATGCTCAGGGGATTTTTTTTTTTTTTTAAAGTGACATATCATGAAAAACTGACTTTTTCCATGTTTAAGTGCTATAATCGGGTCCCCAATGCATCTACCAACCCAGAAAACGTGAAAAAGGACAACCCAGTAGCTTGTTTTGGTAAGCCTTTCTCTGCAAGCATGTGAAAAAACAATAAGAAGGGGATCTTATTATAATATTACTGCCCCTTAACAGCAACGCCATTTTGTTTCCATGGCAAAAGTTCAAGTAAAGCATGCTAACTGTTCTGTCGTTGGCGGCACAGATGAGCACAGGACACTATTTGGAGTCCCAGCCTCAGAGGAGACAAGGGAGCAGTGGATTTATTGATTTATTTACTGTATATTATGCTGCTACCAAATAGATTTAATATAAACATATGATTTCTTTCCCAGCTGTTTACCTTCACAGACATAACCCATTGTTTTTGTACTTCCTGTGTGTTTTTAACATAAACTGGTGTGTATGTGAGAGTTTAAGTGCAATAAGACATGAAAGAGAACTTAGTTTAACACTCAAATGCTGAGTAACAGACGCTTTCTGTGTGCGTGCTTCGGATGTGTGCATTCAATTAAACCCTATATCAGATGTTTAAACTGATTTGGCTTTAAAACGCATGATTTCATTGTGATAGACGTGATAATCAAAACCAAACAGATATTTTTAGTGGAGTATCTGAGGTACGAGCTGTAAATGCAAAGGCTCTATTTTGGAAAAGGGGGCGGGGAGCAGCTCATTTGCATTTAAAAAACAGGCACAAAAATAGTGCATTTCTGCTTCCACTTAAAATTTTCAGAATAATATAAAAATGATCTCTGAAGAATTTTGAGCCGAAACTTCACAGGCACATTCTGGCAATACCTGAGGCTTATATTAAATCTTAAATCTAAAAAAAAAAAAAAAAAAAAAAAAAAAAAAAAAAAAAAACTGGATCTATTTCTGAAGAAAGCACATGGTTATGACTGTTCTAATTATAACATAAGAAACTATTTTAACAAAAGTGTTGATACATTACACCACAGAAAAGTTTATGTAAAAGTTCCCTCAATGCAAATCATATTCCTGAGGCATGATCAGTTTAGATCAATATAAACTACACGTTTATATTTAGTCTACTGTAATGAACAAACTTCCATCCAACCTTAATTTTATATAATATCAGTGAAATACTTAATATATATATTTTATAAAATTTTATACATTTTCTTATAAAATAAATAAATAAATAAGCTTGTATAAATAGACAAAAATAAATAAATAAATAAATAAAATATGAGTATTAAATAAATAAATAGCAAAAAAAAAAAAACATTTAAAAGGCGTATTAAATAAATACATAAATAAATAATCTACTAAGAATGTGCAAAATGGGTCAAATAAATAAATAAATAAATGAGGCCACTACAAATAGGCCAAAAAAAGCATATACCCTTTTTGGCCTAACAAAATAAAAATACATGAAATAGAAAATATATATATATATATATATATATATATATATATATATATATATATATATATATATATATATATAAGCAAGCTTCTTTAAAAAGTGAAATACTATTATAGTTTTTATTAATACTTTGAATCTGATTTTATTATTTGTTTGTTGTTTCCACACTTTTTTCAACCATTTCATTTTAG
Organism: Cirrhinus molitorella; assembly: GCA_033026305.1. Lineage (NCBI taxonomy): Eukaryota > Metazoa > Chordata > Actinopteri > Cypriniformes > Cyprinidae > Cirrhinus > Cirrhinus molitorella. The sequence goes on from CM065126.1 coordinate 36,778,375, forward strand.
TTAACGTTTCTTTTATTCCTTTTATTAAATAACGAATATGTATTTTTATGGTGTTAGTTTTAGTTAACTATAATAACCCTGACATGCAGAAAATATTATGCAAGAATTTATTTTTACCATAATAAATCTATTTTATAGTTTCTATATGCAATGAAACAACCCAAAGAGAAGGTCTACCTAATCTTGTAGGATCTTGCGTGTGAATCAGTATCAAAATGACACTGGATCCCCAGCATATATTTACCTCTTTCCTTTCATGAACTTCAGCCTTTTTCTTTGCTTTTGGGTGACATAACCAAATACCAGGAAGTTGTAAATAATAGACACAGACAAAATGGCACCACAGTGATCTCTAGCAACCATCAGGACAAGTCGCGTTTTCTTACATCCAAAGCAAATTCACATTGTCTGCCATAAGCAAGTCCATACAATCTTTACCCATGAGATGAATGACAGAAGGTCTGTCCAAAATAAACAAAATATCTGCTGGAATCTCTCTCAAAGACTAGTGTCGGGGGAATAATAGGAGCTGTCACTGAAACTGGAGAGGATGGATAGTGAAATGATGCAACTCTGCAAAGTTTTCCCATAAATGATCTGAAGGTGCGATTTCGATATGTGCAACATGCACAAAGAAGAATGTTTTGTGAATGGAAAGTCCATTATCTGATGATCTGATGGCCTTTGGATCTATATATAAGAGCTAGCTCTATGAGAGGCATTTATTTTAGACTTCGGCTGCAAGGAAAATTAAGTACAGATGAAGAGTATATTATTAGATTAGAGGGGAAATTCACTATGAATGAATTGTGCCCAACGACTGTGTTATTCATTTGCAAGGGAATTATGCAAATTGGGTTAACGGCACAAAATCCAAATCATTTCATCAACATTTAATACATTTCCGCTGCCATAATCGATGGAAAATGTGTCTTCTATCAAAAACTCCTATCTGACTGCTTCCTTTCAATATACAGAATAAAGCAGCTTGCATGGATGAAACAACTGACTGACTGACTCTGGGTGAACTGATTGTTTAGTGACAAATGCACATACTAATGGAAGTTGAAAAGCATCAGTGTTGACATCAAGTAGCAACACACAAACACAGCCAAAACAATAAGGCGTCACCAGGCTCAAGTAAAAGTGTTGAATTTATCGCCCTGCCGTAAATTAAAGGAGAGATTTACCACTCTTGGTATGACAATTGGCTGGCAAGAAATCAAAATGTTAATCCTGGAGGCAGGGCAGCATTATACAGTCAGAGGATAATAGGAAACATGTTTACAAAATATGACTGCAAACTTGATGCAAAGAAGAAAGGAAACTGAGAAAGGCAGATAAAAGTTGAATGAGATGAAAGTAAATAAAATAGTTTGCAAACCAGCTTGTTTATGCAAGTGAGAGTGATCACAAGGTCTATTTGTATGTCAGAATATCACAGGTGGGTGTCTTAAGTAAATAAATAAATATAAGCTTCTATAAATAGCCAAAAACAAAACAAAAAGTAGTATTAAATGAATAGGCCAAAAAAAGTAAGCAAGCTTCAATAAAAATACATTTTTTAATAAAAAATGAGTATTAAATAAATAACTAGCCTAAAGTAACTAAATAAATAAATTGATAGATAAACAATCCACTATAAATAGGATAAATAAATGAATAAACAAATAAATAGAGCCACTATAAGTGGGCCAAATAAGTGTTTACCCCCAAAAGTGTGAACAACCTAATAATATAAAATAAAATAAGCAAGCAAGTTTCTATAAGAAGACCAAATAAATAATAATAATAATAATAAAACCCACTATAAATAGGATAAATAAACAAATAAAATCACTATAAGTAGGCCAAAAAAGCGTATACCCCCCAAAGTGTGAAAAGTCTAATGAAATAAAATAAAATAAGCGTCCATAAATAGAACAAATAAAAAAATAAAAATAAAAACAGAAGTATTAAATAAATAACTAGCAATAGATAAATAAATAAATCTATAAAAAGGTATATTAAATAAACTATAAATCCACTATAAATAAATAAATAAATAGAGCTACTCTAAGTAGGCCAAAAAAGCATAGAAGAGTGTGAACAACCTAATAAAATAAAATAAAATAAAATAAATAAGCAAGCTAGCTTCTATAAAAAGCCTAAAAAAACTTACAAACAGGAGTATTAAATAACTAGCCAAAAAGGGTATATTAAATAAATAAATAAATAATCCACCATAAATAAATAAATCCACTATAAGTAGGCCAAAAAAGCATATACCTGCTAAAGTGTGAATGACCTAATAAAATAAACAAATAAGCTTATATAAATAACCCAAAAATAACAATAATAAAAATAGAGTATTAAATAAATAACCTTATTAAAAAAAAAAACTTTAAAAGGTGTATTAAATACATAAATAAATAATCCACGATAAATCAAAAAAAATACACAAATAAATAAATCCACTATATCAAAGTTAATGCATATAACCCAAAAACAACATATTAAATAAAAATAAAAATAAGAAAAACAAATCAAACAAGCAAGCAAGCTTCTATAAAAAAGACCAAATAAATAAAAAATAAATAAAATAAAGGTGAATCAAATAAATAACTAGCCCAAAAAACTAAATAAAAAGGTATAGTAAATAAATACAGAAATAAATAATCCACTATAAATAGTTAAAAAAAAAGTATTCCCCCAAAAGTGTGATCAAGCTAATAAATAAATAAACTGAATGAATGAATAGGTGTATTATAGATAGATAGATAGATAGATAGATAGATAGATAGATAGATAGATAGATAGAATAATGAAATATAAGAATACTGTCTTTATGTTACAACTGAAGAGCCTTTTCCCTGTCACCATCTGTATAACTATAAACACTGTGAAATGTGATATTGTAGTTGTACTGTTGAATAAGAGGTCGAGGTTATGAAAGTTCAGTTAGCAAAGAATATTGGTCTTCCTCTGTATCTTAACAATACATGACACTAGAGTGTGGTTTTGCACCAAGAGAAAATGACAATTTACTATATGCAATAAAAGTTAAAAAGTCAAGGTATATTTTAAATTAATAATTAATAGTGGAATATTTACTTATTTATTTATCTTAACTGATTCTATCATTACATATTATTCACACAATAGCAGTAAATTGTTCATAATTTATTGACTGTCCCTAATTCCTTTTATATTCTTTAGACCAATATGGTGCAAGACTATCTTTTTTAAATCAATGTGATAAACAAAACAGGTCAAAAGTAATCTAAAAGTAATCAAAAAGTAGTTGATTACATTCCATGAAATGTGTATGTAATGGATTAGATTAGTAACTACAATTTTTGTCATGCAATATGGAATCGGTAGCAGACGAGCAATATTTAATTCATAAGAGCCACAAACAATAAATAAATAAATAAAGCGTGATGCTCCAAGAAAGAGAAAGTTTCGTCTCTGAACTTTTCGTGAGACTCTGGTTGTTAGGGAGTTGCTAGGGTGGAGTGATGACAGTACAAAGACAATACAAACTTGACAGAAACTCAGATTCAGCTTCCATGTGCAGTGACAAAGAGCACTAACAATACAGCAGGGTTTTGTCTGTCTGACTCACAGCTTGTAGTTTCACATGCTTGAATTAAAGTGAGCGCTGCAGCTGATCTTCTGGCACACTGTACTGTATTGTTTGCACGGTCACAGTGGCCGGAGCACAATAAAAAAAAAAAGAGAGCAGTATCGTGGGTGTTTGCCGGTGTATGTGTGCGTGTGAGCAGCAAACTGCCTCTTCCCCCTCATCTGGCCGATCCTGTCTGGTGTGTTCCATTCACACTGACACCGATTCCATGACCTGCTTAATAAGCTAATGTAAACTACAAAGAACTAAATGTGCTGCCTTGTAAAAACATCCACAGAGCTTACTGACTGACACACACACCCACATAAACAGACATTCTCCCACACATCAAAAAAAAAAAAAAACTTTTATCAATGAAGATTAATGGAAGGTCTTTTATACCTTATTCATAAATTCACATGAATGTGGTTCGGACTGAGCTGCACAACACTGCAAATCTGCCTATTTCAGCACATTTTTTCTTAAGAAAATCTATCATGTACATTTAATTTAAGAGATAATTATGCTTGCTGCAATAAATCACTTTTTTTCTGCACTAAACAAGTGAATGTTATAGAATAATAATCAAATGAAAGCCTAATTTTGACAAAAAAAGTGACAATCTAACTATTTTTCGAATTTCCTGAAATGTCCCAGATCGATGGTTTTCCAGATCGCATCACATACGTGACCCTGGACCACAAAACCAGTCATAAGAGTAAATTGTTTAAAATTGAGATTTATATATTCACTGAAATTTGAATAAATAAGCTTTCCATTGATGTATGGTTTGTTAGGATCAGACAATATTTGGCCGAGATACAACTATTTGAAATCTGAAATCTAAGGGTGCAGAAAAATTAAAAATATTGAGAAAAATCGCCTTTAAAATTGTCCAAATTAAATTCTTAGCAATGCATATTACTAATCAAAAATTAAGTTTTGATACATTTACGGTACAAAATTTACAAAATATCTTAATGGAACATGATTTTTACTTAATATCCTAATGATTTTTGGCATAAAACTTTTTTGATAATTTTGACCCATACAATGTATTTTTGGCTATTGCTACAAATAAACCCCAGTGACTTAAGACTGGTTTTGTGGTCCAGGGTTACATATATTAATTAAAAATAAAAGCATTACAAAGAACATTATTGCAAAACTTCTATACTTGATTAAATTGTTATTAAAATAATTGCACTAAATGTATTACGTTTAATATTTTTATTATTTTTATTTTAATTAATTTTTAATATCCTAAAATCTTACTAATCTTATTACTATTGGAATCATTTATTATTTTGATTAAAAAATATATTTTTTTAGTTTATTTCATGTTTAAAGTTTCAGTTATTACATTTAAAAATAAATATGAATTAAATATTCAAATAAATTAACATCAATTAATTTAATATCTATTTTATTTGTATATTTTTAATATCCTAAAATCAGATATATTTATATTTCAATAGTTTATAAAATTCATAATATATATATATATATATATATATATATATATATATATATAACAAAAAATTTTAAATATTACAACTTAAAATCAATTAAGATCAATATATATATATATATTACTTTTTCATATTTAGTTATTGTATTATATATATATAAATTAAATATTTTTTATACTTCTAATATCCTACAGTCTTATTATTTTAGATATTTAAATGTTTTATGAAATTCATGACAAAAAATCTTTTGGTTTATTTCATATTCAAAATTTCATTTATTAAATGTAAAAATATATATTATTATTATTATTATTATTATTTTTAAATATTACAACTTAACATAAATTAATTTAATATCTGTTTTATTTGTATACTTTTAATATCCTAAAATCTTATTATTTTTGTATTTTAATAGTTTATGAACTTTATTTCATTTTTTTTAAATATGCAATTCACTTAAAAAATGTAAAAATTCAAAATGTAAAAATATATATTAATTAAAAATGTTAAGTATATAAATATTAAGTATCAATTTATTTATTTTATTTTTATATTTTTAATATCCTAAAATATTATTATTTTATACATATTAATAGTTTATGAAAATTATAAAAATAAAAACGTTTAAATAATAAATATTTCAACTTAGTAGTAGTTAATTTATTAAACGTAAAAAAAACTATAATATAACATTATTATAATTAATTTAATATCTACTTTTGTTTTTATATTTAAAAAATCCTAAACTCTAATTATTTTATATTTTAATACTTTATAAAATTCACAAAAATAAAAAATATTAAATATTTTAACTTAAATCAATTAATTTCAATTAATTTAATATCAATGTAATTAAATTATTAAATTCCTATTAAACTGACAAAATTTAACATTTTAAGTTTTTTAATAATTAAAAAGTTATTACATTATATATATAGACTTCAGATCAGATCATGCAGATGATGACTGCTGTAATTTATAAACTTCTAAAGATATAATCTATAGATTCATTTAATTTAAAATGTAATTTAATTTACATTTTGTCTTTTTTTAACCTTGGCAGTCTATGGTCAGCATTCACAGGACAACATCAGGGTGAAAATTCTGCTAAATATCTCCTTTCTTTTCATTTCTAGGAGGAAAGGAAATCCTACAGGCTTGGAGCAGCTTTCAGCAGGAGAATTAGCATGCAAATACATCATAGCTGTCATCTCTGAGATATCTAATCTTTTCTAGTTTCAGAAAGTTTGTATAGACACAGAGTCACACACAGGGCAGCAGTGGCAGGAAGCAGTGTGTGTGCATTGCTTCAGACGGTCACAGCACATCAAAGTGCATCGAGACACATATAATCCAGACTGACAGGCCAGCCATTCTCCTTTTCACATTACCTGTGGCAACACCTCTCCTTTCTCACTCACTGAGGCAACAAAGCAACCAAATACACCCCTAGCAACCGTTACAGAGGTGACTGACCTTAAACATGCAAAATATATAATTTTCATCAATGTTTAGACATTTTAAAAGGGGTCATATTATACTGTTTTCCCCTCTGAGGTCTTAGTACCGTTTTTACACCACAGCGTTTTTACAATACCTCAATTTAGTTTTTAGCTTTCTGTTTTTAAATTTTTGCATATAGTTAAAATATAGCAGCATGAGGCCTTGTAAAAGGGATACAACTCCCAAATCATGTGTATGTGTTTGTGTGCAGAGGGTTTGCGATGAGGTGAATTCGGGTTTGTGTTTTTGGGGCCGCCGAGGGGCCGCTTCTGTTCCACCGAGACCTTTTCATTTCAGAACAGAAGGACTGAACTGCAGTCCACAGCGACAAAACAAATGACCGATCTAATTAGAGAAATATCAGAATTAATAGAGCATAGTACTTTTGGAGGACTTGGGAATGCAAAAACGCAAACAAAGGAGTCATGGTCCAGTAATTCTTTCCTCCCTTCTGTCTTAAAAACATGGGATAATGACATTATTTAAGTATAAAAGTATTAAATATTGTTGCATCGTTCACACTGAACATGGCATTTGTTTCCTATGTGATGATCAGTGATATAAAAATAAGAATATTTAAATAAAAAATAATGGAAAAATCTTATATATGTATATAATCAAAATATATGATCAATTTCTTTATGAATATTTATTATAAAATTGATACAAATTAAATATTTTATTATTAAATATTTTAATGTAATTATTAAAAAGCATTACAAAGAACATATTTGTAAAACTTCCAATTAAAATGTTACTAAAATCATTTTAATAAGTTTAAGATTTTATTTTTTATATTTTTAATATCCTAAAATCTTATTATTTTATATATTTATAGATATATAGTTTCTCAAAAAAATTGTTTATTTCATATTCAAACATTAAAAAAAGTTGTATTTATTACATTTAAAAATATAAAGTAGTCCACATTTGAAGTGGATTGAAACCTTTCATCAAAGTTGTCAGAAAACAAACAAAAAAAAAAAAAAACACCATTCTTGCATTAGGAAAACTGAAAGCTGATTTGTTTTTAACTAAATGTTAATTAAAATGTTACATATTACCATTTAAAATCAATTAAGATAAATTCACTCAATATCTATTTCATTTTTAGATTTTTAATATCCTAAAATCGTATTACTTTATATATTTTAATAATTTATTAAATTTATAAAAAAATAAAAAATATTTCATATTCAGTTTAATTTATTATATTTAAAAATATATATTAATTTAAAATGTTAATAAGTTTTATTATTTAATATTCTACAATTAAAAAAATTATAATTTTAAATTTAAAAATCTATTTTAATAAAAAATTTTAAACATTACAACTTAAAATCAATTATATCAATAATACTTAAAATGTGTTTTTTTTTGTTAATTTCATATTCAAAGTTTCATTTACTTCAATTCAAATTAATCAAATTATTAAATTGCTATTAAATTTATAAAAATAAATTATTTAACAATTTAAATATTTCTTAAAAGTTTGTTAATAATCAACATTGTATACATATATATTAAAAAATAAAAAAGTAGTTTATTTCATTTCATATTCAAAGTTTACATGTAAAAGCATATATTAATTAAAAATGTTAAATATTACAACTTAAAATCAATTAAGATCAATACATTTAATATCTATTTTATTTTTACATTTAATATCCTAAAATCTTATTATTTTATATATTTAAAAAATATTTTTTGTTAATTTCATATTCAAAGTTTCATTTATTCAATTTAAAAATCTATTTTAATTTTAAAAATGTTTAAAAATTAAACATTTAAAATCAATTAATAAAATCAAATAAACGCAGCCTGGATGAGCTGAAAATTCTTCTTCTTCTTCTTCAAAAAAAAAAAAGTGGTTAATATTGAGGTCATTTTAATTCTACACATATTTTAAAATATATAATATTTATAGAATTAAAATCACCTCAATATTAGGAGTGACCTGTGAAAGTCCTAAAAATAGCATATATGAACCTGTTGCCATCCTAAAAATCATCAGCGTTTCACCTATATCCCAGACATGAATCAACTAGTTCATCACTCCTGCACGTCCTGCACGTTTTCAGCGGGTTAGATGAAGGTCACTGTCCTTCAGTGCATTTCTGCGAATCATCTTTGACATCTACTGTACTGTTCATATTCAGCGGTTCCAGCCTAAGTGCTGGTGACATTCCTGCCCTGTTATGGCAACACTGTGAGATGGTCCTGCTTGAGCAGTCTGGCTCCCGCTGTTAGAAGAGATTCATGTTTCCTTAACAGCTCAGTGGGACATGAGAAGCATTTTAATGCCAGTGAAGCTGAACGCTCATTAGCGCATGTGTGTGCAGGTACTGTATCAGTACAGCTGCGCTCAATCTCATCTACACAAATACACAGCCGTTTCAGCTGTAAATTTGAAGGAAATCTATATAAATTTGGTATCTAAGTTCTGAATACATGTTTCATTCATGCATGTTTCATTTAAAACAACAACAACCTTGTAATTCTTAATCAAAACATCATAATTCAATCTTCTGGTAAAATAATAACAGGCTTCTGTCTGATAACATACACCAGACTTCAATCACGTAGTCTGCTAAAACATGCCTCGGTCTGATAACCAACTACTAGTTCGCGTGCAAATCTGCCGCCATCCAATCAACAACCGATGGATAGAAATACGTTTTCACTTTAAATCTTTTTCTTTTTTGATAAATCTGTTTCAGAGTTTCACAGCATGGAAGTAAAGATCTGGTATTATTTCATTTAAGAGGACTGGGTCATTCTATATTATTGTGGTACATCTCATGTCCGTGAAGTATATTTTTAATATATTTTCATCAATATAAAGCCCCGATGGTTAATTTTCTAGTACACAATATTTTTCCCAATCACACTACTACATGTTGAAAAAGCCATAGGCTATCTTTTGTTAAAGAATGATGTTCATGTCACATAAAACCCTGGCATTCAGCTGTCCGATTTGATAAAGTTTCTCATTCTACTCTGCATTTAAGCATGAAAATTACCTCAAATATAAATTACTTAGTTTTGTCTTTAGTTAGATTAGGTTATCAAGACATTTGGGTGTACGCTTCAAAAATAATAATAAGTGTTTATTTTGATATAACTTCCGTGTCTGAAAAACCATTGTCAACTAAGTTACCCACTAGAAAAACCCCCCTCAAAAAGGAATGGTTTGTCCCATTCTCACACAATTTGCACAGTGTGATGGTATTTCCTCTAGAAGCACATGGAAGAAACACTAGAAGTTATGTTGGTTAATATTGGTTAAACTAGCAAACCTTTGTCAAGAGTAGATTAATTCAATGTCAACAGTGTTACCCAAGTATTACTGCTGCAAATTTTAACAAGACAATTTAACTAAAACGTATGTTTTGTTTATAAAAATATATTTCTAAACATACCATATGCTCAGTAGTTCTAGGCTTCCATGTTGAGTTATAGGCACAAAACCATAAAAATGTCAACTAAGTTACTGTCAACTACGTTACCCAGTGAAGGTAACGTGGTGGACAGTAGCAAACAAAGATGGTATTTTATGCACATATTCCTACAGATCATCTTTATTTATATAGCACTTGATACAATATAGATCGTTTCAAAGCAGCTATGTAAGGTCATGTTTGGGTTTTTGGGATAATGGAAAACTTTTTTCTTCACATTGTCAAATGCTAAATGTGCCTCTAATTATAGAATGACACGACTACATTTTTTATATCCAAAAACATAATCTTATTAGATAGAATATTTAATAAATTAGCACACATGGTACAGGAGTTCTGATTGTTTTAAATTCTGAATTCTGTGAGTGTAGATTCCATGCAATAACTAAAACCTGTCCTGATCAGTGTTATTTTAATACCATTTATATATTTGTACAGTTTTTGTTTTTATTTTGTTAGGGTTTTATTATATTTATAGTGTAATTTTATGTTTTCACTTTAATTTTAGTCAATGGGTTAGAGTGAGTTTAGGTTTTTGTTTTTGTTGTTAGTTTTTTGTCATTTTAGTTTTTATTTTTCTTAAATATGTCTAGTTTTTATTAAGTTTAAACTAAAAAGTTTTTAATGTCTACATATGTTTTATTAATTAATGGAGATTATTATTTTACTTTGATTTAAGTTAATGTAGTTTAAGTTTTAGATTTTTATTATTTTTTTTTTTTTATATTATTTGAGTTATTTTAGGACTACAGTTTAAATTTTTAAATTTTTTACATTTTTAGCAATGTTAGCTCTTCAATTTAAATATGACTTAAATTCAATTTAAAACTATGTAAGGAATCCACATCAGTTTTTCTCTCTTTTTCACCTTGTGATATATATATACTACTGTGTTATATATACTACTTATGTATACTATATGCAAAATTGGCCAAATTTTACAAGATTTAACAAAAATGTCCTAAATAAATGTACTCAGCAAAATGAATAAAATAAATGCTATGAGTACAGTGTCTGTGCAAAGCCTGAAACCGGCTTCAATCAGTGTATGCTAATATAGTTTAGATTTTATTTGAGTATTTTCTATTTTCACTTTCATTTTAGCTAAATTTGAATAATTTTGTTGTTTTTTGTCATTTTTGGTATTACTTTTTTAACATGTCTAATTGTTTTTCATTATTCAAGTTTACCAAGTTGGTCTTTTATTCATTCAATTTAAACTAAACAAAATAGATAAATGTTGCTTGGAAACTAGCTGAAATCAAATGTTTTTTGTTTTGTTTTGTTTTTTATTGCATTCAACTTTTATTTCTTTTTTATGACTTTAGTTTTACATATTATATTAATATAATGATAATATTTACCATACACATTATTACCGAAAAGGTAGATTAGATATTTTTTGGTGCTCACACTACACATGTGACCCATTAAATATAAAAAATAATAACAGTGATAATATTATTATTTCACTTTATTTATTTAGTTTTTTTTAAATAAATAATAAAGTGTGGCAATACTGTTATATTTTAAAATTAAAAGTAACATTAAATAAAAATATAAGTATAGTACTCTTAAAAATAAAATGCTAATATTTACAGTTTTAATACACATTTTAATCATTTGCAAACCTAAATCAGAAAGCTTTTATTTTGGCAGGTTGAATAGCGCAAGTGAAGCGCGTCAGTGAATGAAACAACACAGTTTTGCATTGTGCTTTGAAAATGCCAGTGTATAGCCTAGATTTATGATTTCAGTTTGAATCAGGGTCGGAAATGAATTAGGGCTTGTAGTAAAAATGCCACCAAAATGAACAAAAACCATAAATTCAAGACAAAGGGACAAAAAATGGCCTTGCACAATTAAACAACGAATTACGGCTATCGCGATTAAAGATACATGTGAAAATTAATGAAAAGTGTCAATACATGGGAATTACCGTATTGACCCGAATATAGGCCTAAGCCGACCCTGGTTGAGACCCCGCTTTTTCAAGATGTACCTTTTGGAAAAAGTCTTTTTGAAAACCTAATCTTGTGTTTTATTAAGAAAAAAAAAAAAATAATTTAATTATTTTCATATTGCATATTTTTCCTTTTTTTTAGTTTTTGTTTTAAAAGTGTGATAAATACTTGTAAAATGCACCAACATTTGCAATAAAAAAAATACACTTTTTGATATACCATAAAAAATACAGGTAACCCATCTAAATAGTAGCCTACCAACATTTCATTAACAGTAGATGAAACGTATTTGCGTATTTACGAAATTACATATTTCTTGGCACACTCGTTTTACGCGGATTTGGCGCCACCTATAGTTGTGGGTGTATTATTGACATGTCAAAGTCTAGACTGTAAATATAAGACGAACGCATTTTTTTTTTTACATGTATGTCCAAGAATAAATATTCATCTTAAATTCTTAAATAACCAATCAAACGCGTTTCTGTAGAACTTAGGAATGCGTTGACCAATCACAGGCACTTAGATTAGTCAGATAAAAATACTGATTCAAGTAACTGGGTAAATGTAAGAATTTGATGTTAAAGACAACATAGTATGGTTTTTCAATGCATTTCGGGAATCTGTAACTAGCAGCATCATCTAATCTTAAAGCTGCAGTCCGTAAGTTTTGCTTCTTTGTCGCCATCTCTGTCTGAAAACCTGCAATTGCAGTTAATTGCGGAAGTATCTTCAATGCGTGGTTGTGCTCCGGCTCGGCTCCAGCGCAGATGAATCTAATGTTTTGGTAGCTGTCAGTCTCCACACCGTTGTGGATATTCACTGTACTTAGGAATCACAGATTAACAGATTTAAATATATGGTCCAAATAAGAATTTTCATTGGATATTGTCATCTAAGTGTAAGTAGCAAGTCTAAAACTTTTGTTCTGACCAACTGAGGAAAACGCTACAGGTGTTTAAATCTAACGATCGGTTATCTTATCATCTAGCAAGTTATTATTACTGTTATACTTTGTTCTCAAATTGTTACTTTTAACAACATCAGCATTGCGTAACTATGTGTATGTAGTGTGTATTAGCGTTTCTGTTTCTGTCCAGTCTAATCTCTGATTGACATTAAATTCTAATTTCATATGAAGAAATTCTTTTAGCCGAAAAAGCAAATCATTCTTCCTTAGGATCGGTTCTCTTTAAAATGCAAAACTTGTGTAATCCCATGTAGGCTATCTGCAAACAGATGCACAATTAAAACTGGAGTAATCTAATTTCAGTCACTTGTGTTCAGTGTTGGGGGTAACTTGAGTTACATAATAATATGACTTTTTTCAAGTAACTAGTAATGTAACGCATTACTTTCTCATTTCCAAGAAAATATCTGAGTTACTTTTTCAAAAAAGTAACAGCAGTTACTTTTTTTTTTCTTTATGTATTTAATCCCATTTTATTAACCAATGTCTTTGTTGCTGACCTTTGTTGATCCAATACATCAGTACACTGCAAAAATACTTTTCTGTTTTTTTGTCTTGTTTACAGCCAAAACACATAAAAAAAAAAATCTTAAATGAAGTAAATAATTATTTTATCAGTCAAAATAAGTAACTTTTTGCTTAGAACAAGCAAAATAATCTGCCAATGGGGTAAGCAAAAAATCTTATTTTAAACAGAAAACAAGATAATTTATCTTACCTCATTTGGGAGATTATTTTGCTTGTTTCACTTAAATTTTGACAATAATTTTTACTTCTCTAAAAAAACCTTCTTGATTTAAGAAATATATATTATAAATATATTATTAAGAGATATTTTGGCTAGAAACAAGACAAAAAATCTAAAAAAAGAAAAGCATTTTTTGCAGTGTACCAATATGCAAAACTTACTTTGGATGAACTAACATTTGTTTGCATTTTTCTCATTGCTGAAGAGTGTTGAACTTTCTTTTCCTACAGTTCCACTGTAAAGACGGGAATTTATGTTCCTTTAGCCTTATTCACTTAATTTCATTTTGGTGTGAAAGGGCTTTTACATTAGCTAAGAATAAATATTTTTATATTAAAAACAAACAAGCAAGCCCTGCCCAGATTTAAAAAGTAATGCAAAAGTAATGTAATGCATTACTTTCCATAAAAAGTAACTAAAGTAACGTAATTAGTTACTTTTTAGGGAGTACCACAATATTGTAATGCATTACTTTTAAAAATAACTTTCCCCAACACTGCTTGTGTTTCATGAACACAAACTTTTTGGATTACTTCTGCAATCAAAATGATAAGTTTAATTATTTCAGCCGCTGTTATAAACAGTCTGGCACCTGCAGCATTCTCACATGCGATAAAGATACTAGCCTGGATGCCTTCTTCAGGGTTCCCACTCTAAGCCAAATGTCAAATTCCCTGACTTTTTCCTGACTTTCAGTGACTAAAAAGCTGAATTTCCATGACCTATAATGAACGGATCCATCTATTTGCAAGCTATATTTACTTATTCACAGACGTTTTTAGTACAAACACACATATACACTACTTGTTAAATGCACTATTTGTACAGAAATTAATGTATGGTTTTTATGCTTTCATAACCATAACCTAACCATAACAATAGGCAAAACGTGTGAAACAACGCGATAAAACTAAATACAGTATAGAAAATTTAGATTTTGATAAATGGAAACAAAAAATGTAAAGCAACAAACAAAAATCCCTGATTTTCCATGACTTTGACAAAATAAATATAAAATTCCCTGACTTTCAATGTCTGGAATAGACCTTTAAAAATTCCATGATATTCCAGAAATTCCATGACCTGTGGGAACCCTGCTTCTTTATGTTCACAGACGTGATGTAATGACGCAGTGGCATGCTTGAATTTCCTGCGAAAACCTACTCGTACCACTCAATTTAAAAAACATTATTATAAGCTAACCGCTGTGAATCGGGCTAAAGTAAGGTGATAGTTTTGAACACTGGCTGGTTATGTACTTGCTCAAAAATTGATTTTGTATGATTTTTAACCAAAAACGTCACAGACTGCAGCTTTAAACTGGACAGTTTGCAGAATCTGGAAATACTAGCTGTGGTTTGTTGGTACCTGTACATGCTTCTGTCTCTTGTGATATCTTCAGCCCGGTCCTCCCATACAACCACAATCTTTATCTTGGAGCCAGATTTCCCATTGCTGCAAGATTCTGAATTTATCATCCCGCTGAAGGGGGGTATGGGTGGAGAGGAAGTGGCTTGTTTTCACTGGGAACTCTGGACGTTTGGATGGCGTGGACTCGTGCCAACTGGTCATAGCGTGCGTGTGTACGTGCGATTTCAGCACTCACCTTGCATTGTTCTTACAGGTCGTTGGTGTGGTACCACACTCATGATCCCAGCGCATGATAGCACCCTAAACCTGGTGATAAAAACACAACAAGCAATGTTAGGAATTGTTTCGAACACACAAAGGTCAGTGTAATTCTTGTCATGCATAAAAGTGTGATGACACCTCTAAACCGTACCACCAAAAAGGAATGATACATTAATGACAAACAAAAAGTCCCGAGGAAACGATACAAATTCCTCCCTGAAACAATACTGTGAGGGCAGGCAGAACTTACAGATATTACTAGCTGCAGGGAAAATTCAGCATGTAGCAGTGTCTTGCCAAAAGGGGATTTTTCTTCCTCCTCCTCTCTCTGCTCAATGTCACGCAAGTTCCTTGAAACAAAAGCTAGACAGAAATAACGAGAGAAGAAACGCTAGAAAAACACAATTCATGCCAGTGGAGAAATAATTACCATGTCGATTAGTCACATCTCCGCACGCGACGGACGATCTGCTCTGCATAATTCTCTGATGCTTTCTGAAATATGTTGAATTCTTTTCCAAGGAATAGTTTATGTATTTGTCTGTTATATATATTTCTTATGTATACTAACCCATGTGGAAAACTGCCTGCATTTTACAAGATTTAACAATAATGTCTTACAATAAGTGTATTCAGCAAATCAAATAAATTAATTAAATTAAAAAAATCAAATGAAATCAAATAGGCAGTCTGTGAGTATTGTTTATGTGCAAGGCCTGAAAACCCGCTTTAATCAGTGTTATACTAGTTTTTATAATTGTTTTGAAACAGGTTTTATTTTATTATTTATTATTTTCTATTTTCACACACAATTTTAGTTAAAGCTTTATTGTGTGTGTGTGTGTGTGTGTGTGTGTGTCTGTGTGCGTTTGTCGTTTGTATGACTTTTTCAACATATCTACAAGTTTGTTTTTTATTCCTTTAATTTAAACTAACAAAAATGTTTAAATGCTGCTTGGAAACTAGCTGAGATTTTATTTATTTCATTTAACATTTATTATTTTTTTTATTATTTATTTAAAATTAATTTTATTTCAAGTGGCTTTTTTATGGTTTTAGTTAGCTATAATATGAATACATATAATATTAATATAATTAAATATAAATATATTATATTAATATAATTACAATAATATCTACTAATAAATGCTACATATCAATACAGAATAGGTCCATATTAATATTTTAAAAGTACATATTAGTATCTAAAATGTCCAAATAGTACCTTTTGAAAGGGTACACCTCAGTAAAAGTACCTTTATTTAATTTTTACTTTTAAAATAAAATAAAATAAAAAAATAGCAAAAAATTAAAATTAATATTTATATAGTTTAACATAAATATATTATATTAATATAATAATAATAATAATAACCACCATTAAATGCTACATATTAGTACCAAAAAGGTATATATTAGTATTTTAAAAGCACATATTCATACCTAAAATGTAATTAAAAAAAAAAAAAAAAAACTTTGCCTCAGTGAAAGTACCTTTTTTCTTTATATAAAATAAAATAAAAATAGCAAATAATTAAAAATTCCTATTAGTAAAATTACACACAAATA
This sequence comes from Cirrhinus molitorella, assembly GCA_033026305.1. Lineage (NCBI taxonomy): Eukaryota > Metazoa > Chordata > Actinopteri > Cypriniformes > Cyprinidae > Cirrhinus > Cirrhinus molitorella. Next base: position 36,795,301 of record CM065126.1, read on the forward strand.
TTTTATATTAATATAATAATCATAATAATATTAACTATAAAATGCTACATATTAGTACCAAAAAGGTGCATATTATTATTTTTTTAAAGTACATATTAGTACCTAGTGTTCAAATTAGTACAGTTTACTTTTTTTCCACTTTTACTTTAAAAAAAAAAAAATTTTAAAATAAAATAAAATGGCAAATAATTAAAAAAAATTTAACTGTGAATTCATCTGTAATTTGCCAAATATTACATAAAAAAGTAAACTTGTATGCCAAGAATATGTGGAGAATAAAGTTGTTTCTCACAGGTTTGGAACACTGAAAAAATAAAATAAAATAAAATAAAATAATTGATAAGTTTCAACTGCTTATTTAATTAATTCCACAGTGAATCAAATTGTCAACATAATACTGTGGGCTGTCTTATCTGTAATTTGCCAATTATTTTTGTATGCCAAGAATATGCGGAGGATAAAGTTGGTTGCTTCCCCTATATCATGGTGAGTTTATTTCCTAGAATTATGTTTTCAGAAGGTCTGCGCTCTTCGTGCCAAAAATAAAAAACATTTTCATGATGTTTCTTCCAAATCAGGAGCCTTGCGTGACTCTGCAGGCTGGTGTCTCTCATGCATGACTGTCTGTCATCATTAACTGCTAATGAAAACACTGCCGTCATGTCTCATCGTGGGGGAACAGAACTTCTCTTTGAGCACTGGCTGAACTCTGACCTCTTCCAAGGAGGCTGGATAAATAAAGGAGGTAAAGAGTGGAAGTCCACTGACACGGAAAAACTCGGTTTGTTCATGCCGGATCTCAATTGGATTAGCATTCAGGAACTCATGGCAAAAGAGGTGTAAGAAACTGTCTGTCAGGCAACAGCATTAGAGAGATATTTTAGCTAAACATGAAAATTTTGTCATTATTTACTCACTGTCAAGTGTTTCAAACACTGATATATAAAATAAAATAAAAAGAAATCATGCTGAAAATAAACTGTCAAGTGTCAAGTGTTTGAAACATATTTTATATGTTTTATAAAATTGTATTATATATGAGACATATAAAATAAAATAAAATAAAATAAAATAAAATATAAACCATGCAGAAAATTAAACTGGCAAGAGTTTGAAACAATGATTATAAAATGAAACAAAATTAAATTAAAAATAAAAATCATGCTGAAAATTAAACTGGCAAGTGTCAAGTGTTTGAAACACTGATATATAAAATAAAATAAAAAATAAAAATAAATCATGCTGAAAATTAAATTAAGTGTCAAGTGTTTGAAACATTGATATATAAAATAAATAAAATAAATCATGCTGAAAATTAAACTGTCAAATGTTTAAAACAATGATTATAAAATAAAACAAAATTAAATTAAAAATAAAAAAATCATTCTGAAAATTAAAGTGGCAAGTGGCAAGTGTCAAGTGTTTGAAACACTGACATATAAAATAAAAATAAATCATGCTGAAAATTAAACTAAACTAAACTAAACTAAAATAAAATAACTAATAATGCAAAAATATCAAAACAATCACAGAAAACAGAAAAATGAACATGCAAATATTACAAAAAATATATATTAAAAAAAAAAAACTTTAATTTTAATTTAATTCATCCACAGGGCAAATAAAATAAAAATTAAATTAAATTACAAAATAAATCCCTACTGCTAAAAATTAAACTGTCAAGTGCTTGACAAATACAGCTGATTTATTCAGTGCCTACTTCCATGGTAAGAAAATCTTAGGTTTAAAAAAACATTAAAATGACTGAAAAGACAAACAATGCTAATGAGTCTTATTTTATTAATGCCACAGTGCAAATAAAATAAAATAAAATTTGAAAACAAAATAAAAATATTCATTATTATTTTAATCACAAAATAATCTCAAAAATGCTACTAAATATTTAATATTGTAAATCATACTGGCTATGCAATACTCTTACTAATGTCTTCTACAAATCTGATAATGACGTATTTATTAGCAATAATCTAAAGTCACAGCTAGCCTTGCTTGCGTCACACTCTGTCTTTACTGTAACTTACTGTAGTGATTTTAGACACTTCCACTGCCTACTGTATACGTGTTCTCAAGTTGTCCTTTAAAACAGCGTTAGGCAATCGCGCAGTGGGAACAGAGCCAGCGTGGGCTGAAATTAAAGCGCAGTCATGCGGTTGATCTTGTACCACCACGTGGTTTCCTGCACATTCTCCCCAAAAAGCCCATTTTCAGACGCCGGCCGCAAACGGTCCCTACACAAAAACCGAAAGCAAAGAAAAGAAACAAAAAGAATGTAAATCTGACATGGCTGACAGTTCAAAATTCTGGGGGAAAAATGCCCTCTTAGTGTCAGGAAGAGGAGACGCCTTCACGGACTGGTGACTACGCTTTGGCAAGGGCCTCCGCAACAGTTGGCTAGACAAAAAAAGCCGCTCAGCCTGATGGAAGCTGTACCTCAATTGGTTGTTAATTTGCAGGGTCGTTAGGATACGTCGAAAGACTCATTAGCATTGTTTGTCTTTTCAATCGTTTTAGTATGTTTTTGAGCTTTTGTGGAGGGGGGAAAGAAGGGGTTTTATCATTTTCCTGGGAAACTGAAGGTTGAGGAGAGTGTGGCGTCATGAGGGTCATTGTGTTGTAATGAGGGGAACCGGGCCGTACGGAGTGACAGGGTGATGCTCGGGATTAAACTCTCTGACACCATGACTGGGATGAATACTAATATCCTGCTTGCATGCGTTTGCAGATGTGTCTGTAGGAGTGTAACATTGACAAACAAAGAAGGGAAATCAGACAGTCTGACTGCAGAATGCTATCATAGGATGTTAAATGGGTAAATTCAGCAGATATTACTATAAAAAGTTACGGTCACGCACAGAGGAGCCCAAATGAGCATACTGAAAATCTAAACAATGCCTTTCCATTTAAGCTTGAACATTTGACATTTGAAAAGAAGAAAGAAAGAATGAAAGAAATTCTGTAAATTATTATAATAACAATTATTTTTAGTCTCAAAGAAATAAATACATAAATTCGGCAAATATTTTGTGTTCCATGGAAAGAAAATCATAAGTTTGGAACACTGAATAACAAAAATAAATAAATAAATAAAATAAAAATAGAAAAATTATTATTTCAAGTCTCAAATAAATAAATAAATAAGCAAAAATATAAATTCTGCACACATCTATTGTGTTCCATGGAAAGAAGTCAAAGGTTTGGAACACTGATTTTTTTTTTAATTTAATTTAATTTAATTAAATAAAGTGAAATAAATTTAAACAAAAATCCCTTTAAGTCTTAAATAAATATTTCTTCAACATTCTGCAAACATCTCCTGTGATACATGGAAAGAAAGTCATAGATTTGAAGCACTGGTAAAATAAAATAAAATTCTTTCAAGTTTCAAATAAATAAATAAATAAACAAACAAATAAATTCCGCACACATCTCTTGTGTTCCATGGATAGAAAGTCACAGGTTTGGAACACTGAAATAAAATAAAATAAAATAAAAAATCCTTTTAAGTCTTAAATAAATTAATTTTGCAACATTCTGCAAACAACTCCTGTGATACATGGAAAAAAAGCACTTCTTGGATAAAACTTGGAGTTATGTAAATTGTTAAGTGGCAAACTTTTTCAAGAATAAATAAATAAATAAACAACTAAACAGCTAAATTCTGCACACATCTATTGTGTTCCATGGAAAGAAAGTCATAGGTTTGGAACACTGAAAAAATAAATAAATAAATAAATAAATAAATAAAATAATCAAAGTAAAAGTGAAATAAAATAAAATAAAAATCCCTTTACGTTGTAAATAAATAAGTTCTGCAACATTCTGCAAACACCTCCTGTGGTACATGGAAATAAAGTCAGAGATTTGGAGCACTGGTAAAATAAAATAAAATAAAATATTCTTTAATTCTTGGATAAAATTTATGTTATGTAAATTGTTACGTGAGAGATAGATAGATAGTCCGATGATAAATCTTGGCTCATCATGTCAGCTCCTTTGTAGCTGTCAATGAAGCAAAAGGGCACATATGCACACTGGTATACTGATAATAAAATAATTTGCAATAAAAATGTTTCATTTTGCATTTTCAAGCGTGCGCTCTGCAAACAAAAAGAGACGACCAACTGTCAGTTTCTTCTGGTGTAAAATCTCACAAAGTACTGTTAATACAAGGGAGGAAGTACAGTGTTCTTTGCTAAATGAAGTTCTCTGACCTACTATTCAACACCACAACTACAGTATCACATTTCACAGTGTGTACAGTTACACAGATGGCGACAGGAAAAAACCTTTTCACTTGCAGATGAAAGCACATTTGCTTTCTTCTTAACGATTACTGTTAGCTTTAATATTTAGCTTCACTGCCGTTTCCCAATTTCCATTTTTATAAAGAAAATTCTAAATTGTCATCATTTACTCACGCTCAAGTTGTTCCAAACCTGTATGAATTTCTTTCTTCTGCTGAAAATATCTTGCATATCTTTGCGTTCAACAGAAATAAAGAAACTCATACAGGTTTGAAACATCTTGAGGATGAGTAAATGATAACAGGATTTTTATTTTGGGGTAACTTATCCTTTTAAATTGCTATGCAGATAAAAATATTTGAAATAATTAAAGCGTGCATTAAATTGAAGTGCACAAAATGGAAGCATTTTCTCTCAGTTTGTCACATGGCACTTGAATAGTTTGAGGTTTTAGCATTCTCAGGCTCTTCCTGTTAATTTACCTTAAACATAACAAACTTGTCTGTAGTAGGATCTTAATCAGATCAGCCATCAGCAACACTGAAAACAGGCAAAGCTTTAAGCAGGCAGCTCCACTAGTGTGTAATGTCACCTCTCGTGATAAAGTGCCTATGCGTGACTGCAGCGCTCAACTCAACGCCCCGTGGCCATTTCTCCTCTAGTCTGTTTCCTCCAGAAGTCAACTGTTCTGACTGAGCACAGAAGATAAGCCAGTCTCGAGCACACACCTTTTTTTCCAATGTACACACTGCAGCTGTGACAAAACTACTGCACATTTTCCTGAGCTGTTATTTCATGGACATTAACTTATATAATTAATGGCCTGCCCTAGTTGTACTACAGTTGTCACTATAGATTTTATACTGTATTTTTGTTTAGTACTTTTGTCAGGTCTTTCCTGTTCCTGCTGGTTAGAGGATTAGGTCATCATTACATCACTCAAAAACTCAAATGCGTGCAACCATCAGAATGACTTCATGCAAAATGCCTTAAATGTAAGTCACATCTATGACTTCTTCATTAAAAAGTAGGCTATTTTTATCACAAATGACACATCAAATGTCTAATCATCTAAATCAGAGCCCAAACTTTTAAATACAAGGAGCAAAAAAGGTCTAACCTGATCATGCTGAATTATATGGGACTATTGTACATCCAGCAGGTTGTTATTGCAGAATAAAGCCCAACGCAAAGCGGAGTTCAGACTAAACGGACATTTAAGGGAGATGGTGCAGTCATAGCACTTATTACACGACATTTCGCCACAGAAAATAATTATGGCAATAAAAGATATTGATTTAAGACGAAAACGTTTCGAAATCTTACCAGTTTGTTGTTCATCCATTATTAACGTTACAGTGTACAAAACAATCGTCCCAAAATAACAGCAGCTTGTACGAAACGAGAGAGGGAGTCCGCGATACCAGCATGACTTAATTGATTAAATAATTGTACTCGTAATATTGAATTGAGTTTTAATATGTTATTAACCAAACAAAACGCAAAGTTTCCATGAAGAAAAAAAATGTTCACAGCAAGCGAACAGCGCCGACTGTAGGCAGTTACCCGGATGAGCCTGTCTTGTAATCAACGGTTTGCAGTGCATTAAAGGATTTTAATGCACGACGTAGAGGCTAATAACCGTCCTTTAATGCACGGCAAGCCGTTGATCATCCCGCTTATTCCATGGTCATTTGCAAATTTACAGACTAGTTAAAACTAAGTTAAAACTAGTATTGCTCTTTGCAGCGCAAGATTTGACTGAATGGGTGAAAATGACGGTTATTTTCGTCAGTTACAGCTCGCCAAGCTCTATCATTCTGACCTATTCAAATCAGACACAGAGATGAAATAATGATAAATCACATTTATATGAACGAATTACAGCATTTGTTTAAATTAATTATTGATTGATCGAGAGAAAGACAGAGAGAGAGAGAGAGAGAGAGAGAGAGAGGGAGAGAGAGATCGTCTCTCTCTACAAACAATGAATTAATTAAAAAACAGCGGTTTTAGCACCTCGTTGCTGAGGAATATAATGTAGCGATCGAGTATCCAGGCTATTTTCTTAACAGTTATGTATGTGCGAAGCTCAATGTGATATCTGTTCTCTCTCTCTCTCTCTGCGTTAGTATGCATCCATTAAAGCAGCGCATTAATATAGAACGTGATTAAACTGACTTGGAACTACCGGTGCATTAAACGATTTTAATGCATACCTGTCAGCAAATCAGAATCCAGTATCCAGACATTCCATGGAATAATAGTTTTTTACCGGTTGTTATCTGGGAATATCAAACCTTGGAATGTGACTGACCAATCAGAATCGAGTATTCCACGAAGCCGTGTAATAAATCTAATTATATTAACTTAAAATAAATAAATAAATAACATAATAAAAGAGTAAATTACATGTTTTTTTTTACCTATTGTTTCCGTCCTCTTGAAATATTATAGTGGGCCAAATCAAAAGTTATCATGCGTCAACTTTGGACCATGGGACCCAGTTTGGGCATCTCTGATCTAAATAAACCAATGTTAAATAATTTTATATTGGGCATATTGTAAATCATTTTCAAATGTTATTTTAAATAATGTTATTTATATCTTCCACCGTATGATATATGTATACAGATCTGATGTCTCTCTAGCGTCTCACAGGAAGCACTCTGTCAAACTGGCACTGGCTTTATATAAAACACATTAAAGTGACAACGCACAGCTTTACAATTACCTGGAAACACCTGGACCACAGCAAAGCCTTGCGTGTGTGTGTCAGGGCCTGTCTCAGCATGGTCTGGCTCTTTGATGTAGCCTAGTAAAGAGACCTGGGGGTCGGGAGTCTGTTCACAGGAAGACCACAAGTCCACAAGTGGTGTAGAGACCATAACTGAAAGAAAAACAGAAGCACTGAACATATAATGTGTCAAATAATATTCATCTATACCTGGAATTATGTTGTTCTAAACATTGGAAAATTAATAGAGAAGAAACAAATTAAACAAAAAAGCTAACATCTGCATATATTTTAAGTAGGCTACGTTATGCAAAAAATACCACTAATTACTCAGATTGTTTTGGTAGTAGACTTCAGGGTTGCGTCATATTAAGTTTTGACAGGAATGAACACGAGGATGTGAGGGAATGAAGCACGGTGCGTTCAAAATAAGGTGGATATGGTCTAGGTTTAAGGTCTATAAAAGCAAAAATTTTACAAGCATATTTAAAAAATAATATTCATAATAATAAAGAGAAAGATGTGCACCAAATTAGTCGCTGTCTGAATCGAATACTTAATCGCTGAGAAGCAAAATCTTGCTATGAATACGATACATTAAATTTGCGATCAGTTTGTGTTTTATTAACGTCTACATCTCCCCTATCCCTAAACCTACATTTACAATAATGCAAATACAGTAATTCATTGTTGTTAAGCATGACAAAAAGACGCAATATTGACGTATGCCTGCCCAGTAAGCCCTGGTACAACAATCTGGCCGTAGCCACAATCATACTTTAATGGTTGCGGGCGAAAGCTCAAAGAAGTGAGACAACGCAAACGCAATGACATGTGAAATAAAACGTCGCCCTGCTTTAAAGAAGAGGCTTTGAATAAGTGGGAATAGCGGATGATGGGCACAGAACGGCAACAGAACTCAATTGGACATATGTGCACATATGTTTTGCTATGTTTTATTTATTTTGCTATGATTTATTATTTTCCACTTTCTAAAATAAGTCATCAAAACGATTTGTCTCATACCCTCAATGAGCTGCATTTTAGGATGCTTTTTAAACAGTTTAGCATGAGTTCACATGCTTGACATCGGTTAGCTCGATTTTCTGGCCTATCCAAACTTAAGCTTTAAAATAAAGGAATTTGATATATTATATTATATTATATTATATTATATTATATTAAATAATTGAACTGTTCTGCGTAAGATGTTTTTTTATTATTATTTTTAATAGAATGTCTTAAGTTAATGTTGCATGTAACCAAAAATGTGCATCATTTAATTATACATCAAGGGTCAAATCAAATATAAATAGCATTAAAATTAAAAGTTACAGTTTTTGTGTGTGAGCTGTGCATGTTTGGTATTAAGAATGTTTTTGCTCAGGTGATAGAGGGAACTAATAAGGGTAAATATCTATAAATATGAATGCAAGTCGACTAAATGAACAAATGAATTTTGTTTTGTCTATTAGCAAGAACTTCAAACAAAAATGGCCAACAACAAAACGCGAATGTGCTTGTCGCATCTACAGAGACATATACGCAATATTTTAGTATAAAAATAATAATATTTCAACATTTATAAAACTACGATATTTACGTATAAATATACAGCAGCATATTTTTATGAAGTACATAGGCTATATATCTAATTCCGTCATTGTAAAGCTTAAGTTTGCATAGTGATTTAAAAAGTTGCTTACCGACATCAAGCATACATGCGAACTCATGCTAAACTGTTTAAAAAAACATCCTAAAATGCAGCTCATTGAGTTCGTTGAGACAAATCGTTTTAAAGACTTGTTATTTTAGAATTTGGAAACTAATAAATTGTGGCAAAATAAATAAAACATTGTCTAAACGTTGTGCATTCAATTCCGATTTTTGATGCACGGTTGCAGTGTCTTAATGCTATTTTATTCTTTGTAACAGCTCATCTGAATTTGATTTTAAGTCTTGGTTTCTGTAAAGAGTCAGTCCTTCTCTGGGGATCAAAACCTGATTTGACGTGACGTAATCGGTTCAGAAGCGCTTGCGCGCTGTCCGTGGTACTGAACACACGAGATGACGCTGCTCTCATTCGGCATACTTACTTTTTATACGAATTTCGTTTTTATTAATATATCTTAAGGTGTAGTGAATCTTTACACTTTGTTATGTATCTTAACTATGACCATGTTTTATATATATTTTTTAAATATGTTAAACAAACCTCCAAACTGTCTGATGTAACTTTAGCCGACATTTAAAAGATCAATTATGAAGCGAATTTCAAAGATTGCTCAATTGGAACATATTAACTGAGCTGTTCATCTGTTTAATCACTACTAAAAATTGTGCATCTTCTTTATGTAATCAGTGGATCGTGATCATTCTATGTTTTATATCATATCAAACACTATGTAGCCTAATATTCCGGCAATTTCCCAATTTCCGATTGCAATACCGAATACGAAGGACACGATTTATAGAATTACAAACGAATAAAATGCGGGTCTTCATTTTCCTTTTGAGAATTAATCTGAGTGTCAAGTAATTCAGTGCAGGTTGGGAATGAGGTCCTCCTAGTGGCAACAGGTGGAAACAGAGAAAGAGGAAAACACTATCAAAAAATCTCCATCATTGCATAATTTTCCATCACATGTTGGCATCTAATAAGCTTTTATCTATTTAATTTTCCACAATGATAAAGCATAAAGGAAGTAAAGGCCGTAACTGTCGTGTCAAACATTAGTTCCTTATAAAGGTAAAGTCTGATCCATTGTTTCATCACCCAGCATCACTGAACACATGATCTGTTCTCACGCACATTTCTGAAACTGCAAATACAAAAAAAAAAAATAGACGCGAGTTAAAATAAACAAATAAATAAAGCATTGCCATGTAGAAAACATAAAAATGTTTTGCACTAAGCAAAATACTTTCTTTTTGCTTTTATTCATGTAGAATGCCGTTCATATAAATCTTTTTTTTTTCTATTTAGAATAAACCTTGTTCTGTCTCTGTTGTCATTATGAAAATAGATAGATAGATAGATAGATAGATAGATAGATAGATAGATAGATAGATAGATAGATAGATAGATAATGCGATTACATATTTACTATTCAACATTTGAAGTCACGCATTTGTGGGGGGCGGGGGGGGAGAGAGAGGAGTGCGTGAAGGAGGAGACTCTCAGTGGTGTTATTTAGTCGTGGATAAATTCTTGGATGAATTCACCTTAGACCTACCATCACAACAGTTCTTTGAGACTTGAAACTCTCTGAGCTCAAACGAATCACTCAGACGCGCAGCGAGCGCTGGGAACTTCAACACTGATCTGATGCTCAACAGGTTAATTAGTCTTGATCACTTCAGAGCGGATCTGCATTGATTGTGAAGCTTGCAAATACATCGACGATGGATTTCCTGGGGGTTCTGGGTGATTTCATTCAGCTCTCTGTGCGGAGCGTTTTACTATCGCTGCTGGTGTGTTTAATTCTCATGTCCTGGCGTCGATCCTGTCGGCGACAGTTACCGGGTCCGTTCTCGTGGCCGGTCATCGGCAACGCCGCTCAACTCGGTACCTCACCTCACTTTTACTTCACCCGGATGGCTCAGAAATACGGCGACGTGTTTCAGATTAAACTGGGCAGCCGAAACGTGGTGGTTCTGAACGGAGACGCAATTAAAGAGGCGCTAATTAAAAAAGGAGTCGATTTTGCCGGCAGACCGGATTTCGCTTCGTTCCGGTTCGTGTCATCTGGGAAAAGCATGGCGTTCGGCAACTACAGCCGGCGGTGGAAACTGCATCGGAAGATCGCCCACAGCACCGTGAGAAATTTCTCCACAGCCAACATCCACACCAAGCAAACGCTTGAGAAGCACATCGTGTGCGAGATCGGAGAGCTCATCCGTTTGTTCCTGGCTAAAACCCGTGAGCAGCAGTACTTCGAACCTCACCAGTATTTGGTGGTTTCGGTGGCGAACACTATGAGCGCCGTTTGCTTCGGTAACCGGTACTCGTATGATGATAAGGAGTTCCAGCAGGTGGTAGGCAGAAACGATCAGTTCACCAAAACAGTGGGAGCTGGAAGCATCGTGGATGTGATGCCCTGGCTGCAGTACTTCCCAAACCCAATCAAAACTCTCTTTGACCAGTTCAAAAATCTCAACAAGGAGTTTAACGAGTTCATTTATTCTAAAGTGGTGGAGCACCGCAAGACTGTTTTAATGAGCCTCGTCCGTGACATGACTGACGCCTTCATCGTTGCTCTAGATAAAGGGCTGTCAGGAGGGCCAGGGGTCTTTCTAGATAAAGAATACGTGCCACCGACCATCGCAGATATTTTTGGGGCCAGTCAAGACACTCTATCTACGGCTCTGCAGTGGATAATTCTGTTACTAGTCAGGTAATGCTTTTTGTCTACTATAAATGTACATCTTTTACTCACCCTCAAGTCCTTCGAATAATTATTTAACTTTAATATATAACATTACAAATTTATATGAATGTTTGTAGTCATTGAACCATGATTTATAGCTACCGTGACACCCCAAGGGGGTGGGTAACCACGATTTAAGCATATTAAATTTACAGTCTAACTGTAAAACAGACCAAAACTATTGCATTGAAGGCATATCCTTAATTGTATGCTCTCTGGAATAATTAGGCTCTTACGGTGTTTTTAACACCATTTCATTGCATGAGCTGCTGCAGTACGTCATCTTTTATGTTGCCTGGAAGAAGTAAAATATATGGGTTTGGAATGACATGGAGATGAGCAAATGATGACAGCATTGTAGTTTCTTTGCACTTTAAGTTGCGTGATTCAACAACTCACGAATTGTCCGCAAGAGACGGACGGATCTCAATAACACCAAACAGCTCTCATGGGTTATGTAACTCTTCCGTGCAGGTATTGGCATCAACTAATGAGGGCAGGTTACAGCAACACGAAATGAAATCTGACCCACTAACACTTTTAAACATGTAGGGCACTCTGTAAAACTCAAACACAATGACTGCTTCATGCACGATAATAATACAGATGAGATAGTAGGCCCGTTGTATCTTTAAAGAGCATGTCATATGTGACCCTGGACCACAAAACCAGTCATAAGGGCCCATTTTTTGAAATTGGGATGTACATGCATCGTCTAAAAGCTGAATAAATAAGCTAGGAGAGGACAATATTTGGCCCGAGAAAAAAATATTTGTAAAGAATGTGGAATCTAGTCACCTTTATTTATATAGCGCTTTTTACAATACAGATTGTGTCAAAGCAACTTTACGTTATCAAATAGGAAGGTAATATATTATTAATGCAAAAAGAAACCGTAAATAATTTTAGTTGAAGGAAATTAATCAAAAATTCCAAATTAATAACAATTTAATTGTCCCCAACTGAGCAAGCCATGGGCGACAATGGCAAATGAAGTTGTCCAAATGAAGTCCTTAGCAATGCTTAGTAATAACCAAAAATTAAGTTTTTATATATTTATGGTAGGAACATGATCTTTACTTAATATCCTAATGATCTTTGGCATAAAAGTAAAATCGATTATTTTGACCCATACAATGTATTTTGAGCTATTGCTACAAATATTCCTTTGCTACTTAAGACTGGTTTTGTGGTCCAGGGTCACATAGGGTATTTTAAATTGTCCTAATATTGTGTTGGAGTCCCGTACACCAGGTTTAAATGCATGTAAGGTCAGAAAACATTGTACTTTTCTCAGAATATACATATAATATTAGAATCATTTTGCAATGATTTTGAAACGATTAATTCGAAGCAGTTCTGAGCTTAAGGTCTGTAAGCCCCTCCCTTCCGTAAGCCTACTCTGCATGATTGGTCAGCTGGCCAAGTCTGTTGTGATTGGTCTTTTCTGCATACAATGCAAGCAAATCATTCCGTCAACTAAAGTTCTCTTTAAATAAAAGTGGTATTACATTTAACACATTACATTTATTCCTTCTATTTGCAAGTGGTCCATATTTAATTCAATTCTTGGTGATTGGGTGAACTCATAAAGTTGGTCTTCACTTACACCGCAGGCATCCAGAAGTTCAGAAACGTCTTCAGGAGGATGTCGACAGAGTAGCGGATCGCAGTCGCCTTCCAACCATCGAAGACCAGCCTCATCTTCCATACGTCGTGGCTTTCATCTACGAAGTCATGCGATTCACCTCGTTCATTCCTGTAACGATTCCCCACAGCACGACCACGGACACCTCCATCAACGGTTATCCCATTCCTAAAGATACCATCATTTTCGTCAACCAGTGGTCTCTGAACCACGACCCGACCAAATGGGACCAACCAGAGGAATTCAACCCACAGCGCTTCCTAGATGAGGATGGAGCTCTCAACAAAGACCTAACCACCAACGTGCTGATTTTCTCAGTGGGGAAGCGTAGATGCATTGGAGAAGATCTGTCCAAGATACAGCTTTTCCTCTTCACTTCCTTGCTGGTCCATCAGTGTAGTTTTACAGCGGAAACTACTCCCAGCATGGACTATCTGTATGGGCTCACGCTTAAACCCAGGTCCTTTAAGGTGTCCGTCACACTCCGTGACAGCGCAGAACTGCTGGAGAGCTTGGAAGGAACGTCTCAGACTCCTACCCAAAAGAGAGAGTGACCTTAAGATTGAAGTGAAATCAAAGCACACAACTTATACTTTGCCAAATGAAGGTGGCTAAGAAAACAAACACTGAAGAATCTCTCATATATGCATTATATCAATATATTTATAGACGTCATACTCAGGCAAAAACTTTTTTTTGGCTCAGGATGAGCTGCAGGAATAACAACACACCCATTCATTACTGCAACTACTGTACACGATGCACTGATTTATGGTATGTTATGCAAGAATGGCAAAGCAGAAGCTACCCAACAGGACATTGCATGGTTTATTCAGTTGGTTTCTAAGAGTATTGAGACACTTACATGCAAAGCATTATTTAGCTGAGACATTTGTTACTAATTCTAGTTCTTCTAGTTCAAAAATTTGCTAACAGACATAGATCTCAATTAAAGATTTGCCCTCATCATGCTTCAATTTGTATTAAGTGGTTTAAAGTCAATGTGAAATGCTGTTCGCAACATATTTTACTTCCTTGACGTATTTCCAAATGAAAAGATATACAAGGAAAAGAAACTGTGGTTGATTTTACCTATTTGAAACTGACTGGATCATGAAAAATGTAATATTTAGACTAGTGCCGGGCAACGATTAATCACATCTAAATAAAGGTTTTTGTTTATATATGTGTGTGTACTGTGTATATTTATTATGTATAAATAAAGACACACACATATAGTATATATTTAGATTCATATAATTTGTATTATATATTATTATATTTAAAATATAAACATAACATATGTTTCTTAAATATATTATGTACACAAAAACATTTATTTTGGATGCGACTAATAGTTGCCCAGAACTAATTTGGAAAAACACGTACCACCCAATCACGCATTAAAAAATGAATAAAGTTGATTTACATTTCATGTTGACTTTTAACACTTCTCTTATTATTTTAATGACTTTTTTGTTTAATTGTTGCTTAGGGTACTTTAGCTCAAACCCTAGCCTTATGCTGCATTGTTAATGTCACTATATAAAGCTCATAAAATGAGAAATTTGTACAGTATAATTTTATTGTTCTTCCTGATACTATTTCCTGATTCTCTCTACAGCACTGCTGAAGTCTGTGCCTTATTATTATAGACTTCTTAGCTAATCTATAATTAAAAATAAACATATGGGCGGATTTAACGCAGTTCACTTCCATTGTGTTCCCGCAACATCCTTCCCTATCAAATATTGTCAGGAGATCTTCGCAGTGGGTCACAGGAAGTCTCCAGTCAAACTATTCTGGACATCCATGTCTATTATAAGTTGAATGTGATATTTCATATCTGGCACATGGCGAAAGGAAATACATTTTGTGTCCCTCAGGTCTCTTTTAGTTAGGGGAATCCTGAAGGGGAAATTCAGGGTTTGTTAACTAACATGTATAAAATGTGTTATGATTACTTATTTTTGCTCATTTCTAACTGCTGCAATGTACTTTTGAACTGTAAGAGCAATGTTTGATCTGCTGTAATAGCATTTGTTAATAGACTTCTGGACTGTATATGATCTACTATATTTTATATGCACAAGATTGATATGTAAGTTTCATATGTGATACCAACATGTAATATTATATTTTTCTACGTCATATAAGCTCTGACATGTGAATTCTAAATTGCATTCAGTTTACAGTTGTGATTAAATGTAGTGGTTTATATAATAAATATATATAAAACACTCAATAAATGTAAAAAGTCCAAAAACTGTATAATTTCTTAAGCTTTTATGATAATAAATGCAATATAATATTTGTGGCATTTGTAATCAAATTAGATTTGGCACTTATTTTATCCTCTCATTTAATGTTGTATTCTAACAAGCTGCCCTTAAAATAGTGGCAAGTAAAAATAACCCTTCTAACTTTATTGCACACATCATGTCTGCAAGCAGCCACTCAATTGGGCACCTAAAATAGAAGGAAAGTGTGTAGGATATACCCGTCCCTGCGAAGTGCTTTATCTTGCTTTCCCAGCACATCCTGTTCTGATCAAGCCTGAGCTTTATAGCCAGCCGAGCTTTGAGTGCGTGACAAGTCCAGATAAAGCCAACTGATTACTGATACGCCAGCAGCCGCCTGCTCCCCTTCGAGGCCCTGCTGAAGAAAAGAAAACATGCTTCACTATTGTTAGATTAATCGTACACTCTCTGAAAAAAGCTACAAAGCTATCACTGGGATGGTACCCTAAGGTACATGTTTCCTAAATAGTCCTAAATGGTACATATTAGTACCTTTTGAAAGGGTACCACCCCAGTGACAGACAGTTTTGTATAACTTTATTTCTAAAATAATAGGATTGTGGCAGAAGCGTTTTCACCAACGGGACTTTTCACATTACTGACTATCACTCTATATAGGCTAATACAATCAGATACAAGAATAATTTCTCAAATATTTATTACAATAAATGTAACTCAATGGTATGAGATGACTGGATGTTTTCAACTGATTTCCTATTATTTTAACTATTTAAAATATAGTGAATTAAGCTACTCGATCATAATGCACAATGTTTCCATCTAAAATGCATTTTGAGGTGCAGCTCCTCATTTTAAGCCAGTGTTTTTACTAGTTAGCAGTAAACCGGTTACCTCACCTGAATATGTTCGTAGATTTGTGTTGGATGTTATCGTTGAAATGGAAATTGATATTTTATGTGTAAACATCATACTTTTTTTGCGCTTAATTCAGTAGAACTCATAAACTTAGCGAGCTCCAGTAGTACTACTGACTGTGTCGTGCAAACATGGCTGAAGACTCGAAACGCTTCAATCGCGAGTCACTTAATGTTAATTGATTCAGATCCAGACTGTGTTGCTGATAAACATGACATATATTAAATTATGTTGCTTTTATATGAAAATAGAATATGATGAACAAGACACTCGTGCTTGCTATTTAATTCCATACGAAAGGCGTATTTATCCATCCATTTTTTACTTTAATACTTTTAAGTGGCTAGTTTTGAGCACTTCGGTTTGGAACGATACTTCAATATGGCGGCCGTGCTTGTTTTCACTCCGAAGTGCCATTTGGAGGGCGGATATATCCCGTTTGGAACGCACCGGATGTTTCGTGATTCACTATAGGCCTTTTTCACAAAAATCGGAAATCACGTGACGCAGGGTAAATATAGTTCCGCTAGCGGTCTGCGGACATTATGTTGTATGCTCTTGTCTCAAATTTCGTCTCTTATCATTTTGTCTGTTTTCCAAGTTGTTGTTATATAATCTACAAAGAAATTTATTTGTAGCTTATATGGCCGCTCAGATCGTTCTAGAATTTAACGTCAGAATTTAGTGTCAGAATGAGTTATAATATGATTTAATGTGGGATATAATGTTGCGCGAATACATGCTATTGCCTGTATTTTAAAAACGCATGAGTAACTTTAAAAAAGTCACAACAATATGTAGATTATCTCAACCTAATGAAACGCTGAAAGTGTTGACCATGTATTAATCGCACATTATAACTATATCTGAGAGACTAAAATAATCAAGACATTTATTTCCAAGACCTCATTGTATAGCTTCATCAGTTGAATTAGAGTTAATATATTTATTAAGTAAATATACAACAAAGTACTAATAGGTTTGTTAATGCTGTGCATATTACAGACCTTAGCCCTTACTAAAATTAACTACGAATCAAACCAAAACGGCAGTTATTGCAGTTATTCCATGGTTTTGTTACAAAATCTGATTTGTGTGGTTATGCAAATAGTAATAAAACAAACCTGCTTTTACTATAATAAAACCATGGTTAATTTTCGTAAGGGAAGATGATAACGAGCGGAGACAATGTGAGTGAACCATCATTGCGAGATGACAGAAGTGCTGTTTATGATCCATATATCCAGAAAGAAATGCAAAAACGCATCCAAGGATCGAGTGGTCCTCTTTCGCAAATCGGAGGATCAGAGCTGTCGGTCGATTTCTCCAGCACATCGCCAAAAACAGCTTTTTACATGGAGTGCGACAATGCACGGCTGCACCAAATAGACACGGACAATGATATAACCGAATATACGCGTCGTCACTTCTAATTTGTTCTGAAATAAAACTTTGTAGTCTCACCAATAAATGACCAAGACAGTTTAAACATTTACATAAGAATTTAATTCTTGCAAAGACATTGATGCCCGAGCGGGTGCTCCTTAGATTCGGCAATCACTGTTACCGGAAATACTTTTACCTTGCATGCAGCCACGCCGGAAGCCAAAAACCCGGAAGTGTGAAATTGGTCAATTAAGATTAGATCGAAACTACAGAGCTCGGAGCGCGAATAATTTGATTTAGATCGGAATTTCGGAGCGGGTTGCGAATCATTTCGCAAATTAAATGAACCGAAGTCACCTGATCTCAAATGATGGTTCACGAGTCTTTCAGATTAGAATTTCGGAGCCCTTTTTTATTTTAGGCTACTTTCATTTTTTTAAATTATTTTGTTAATATTACTATATAGGTCTAATGTAGCCTATTTTGTATTGTATTAAGTTTTAGTCTTCTCTCCGTTTTTCACCTGAGTGTTTGGCTGTCTTCTGGCGTTTTTCTCTTCCAGTTTACATAAATCTCAGCATTTACCACATTTCTGACAGCCTCGTTGCTTGCTCCACCCTCAGTTCTAGAAGTCTTCATTAACATCAGATCTAGAAGAGACCTTTCAGGAATCCAGGTCATGCCCTGCAGCCATTATTTCTGTTCTATATGTGAGAGAACAGACTTGCATACATCAGGTAATGAGATACTATACGATGGTTTTCAGGTTGCGAGGATGAACAGTTGTCCTGTTATAAGATACTTAAAATGTACAGAGAAATTACAATGAAATGAAAGTAATGATACCACATAAGGACATTATCTGCATTAGGGTGACAAATGACAAATCTTTGAATGTCTTTCTACCTTTCAGACGTTTAGGGTAAAAAAAAAAATCAGCTTTAATATCACAGGAATAAATTACATTTTGAAGTCTATTAAAATAGACATCACTTATTTGAAATGGTAATAATATTTTTGTATTATTACCGTTTTTACTCTATTTTTGATCAAATAAATAGAGCCTTGGAGTGCATAAAGGACTTCTTTCAAATTAAATAATCTTACTGACACCATACTTTTGAATGGTAGTGGTAATAAATACAATATAAAGTAAGAAACAATAAAACTTCTAATGACCAAAGGCATTATGAATAAATCCAGACCACCTCAGGTACCTTTGGTTATGTGATGTCAATCCACATAAAACATGTCAGCACAGAAGAGTCTGTGATCAGAAGCTGTTTGCTGCTGAAGAAATGTTGTGGTTCTGATGCAAAGAAAGGCAGATGTCCAGACATGTAAAGGTTATTTCTGTTTACAACTGATGGGTGTTGAGTCAGTATGAGTGCCCTGTAATATCACTTCTTGACACCTGAAAACCAGCCCTTTTTTCCATGTCTTCCTGGCATTCATTTGGTTGGCTGCTCTCTGGACAAGAGTGTACAGGCATAATACTGACTGAAAACTACCTGACCTACATTTATGAAGTCAAAAGTGCAGTGCATAATGTCTGTGCCATTCTGAGGATTAACACTTCCCTTTTAACACAGGAAAAAAAAAGAAACATGAAAAAAGACAAGACAACAGTTATGCTGATACTCAACACGCAACACAGTCTGAATTCACCTTTTTGTATATTGTACTGAGCACCAGAGAAGTGATGATCTTCACATGCACCGTTACAATCGTTGAATCTCAATGATCACCAATAATCTAAAATGTACCATACAGAGCAATTACCATCTTTTTATCATAAAAATATTTTTAACACAAACAAATTCTATGATATTAAAACAATATTAGCAATAACATACAGGGGAAAATGACCTTCCACTTACATGGTCCCCATAATTTCTGATACAGCGGTCAGGGATTTAGATTTTCATCTTTGGTCAAAAAATTATTTATATGGATTAAAATCTTCACAAGTCATTCAAATTGTCTGCTCATATTAAACTGAACTACAAACATTAATACAGATTCTACAGAGAGAATATGATTAACAAGATTCAATCCAGATGGAGTTGTTTGGGTGTCCCTAATAAAAACTGTAAAAGACTAGAGGGAGGATCTTTTAACATTGAACAGATTTTCAACTTTGCACATGATTTCATATTAGCAGCTTTTTTGGAAGAAGTAATCATTAACTGTTTTGTCAATAGGTAAACTACATATCCATAAATAGACCTTCATAGTCATGCTCTTTTGTAAAGTATATGTACGAAATAATCTGTAGCTACATTAATAATTTTGGAAGGACAAAAATATATAGAAATTCTATTTACACATTAACATGCCCATGAAAGGCACACAAAAACAAATGGAACGGTCAATAGATGCTTTTAATGCAGACCAAACAGAGCTTTCCTGTCTCATTATTAGTCAAAAATTAGCTGCAAATTACTCCAGACTTCAGGCTGATAGCCAAAAATCTGGCTTATTGTCTTTTATGAGGTAATGGCTGATAATAAGTGCATACTGAAGCCAAATGGAAGGGGTCACTTCACCCAAATAATCAACAGAGCACTGTAATTTTTAACATTTTTATCTTAGTCTTTGTATAAAATCTAAAAGATGACATTATCCTTTTGTTGTGGGTATTTTAAGATATTATTAGTATTAAGGAATAGTTTGCCCAAAAATGAAAATGTGCTGGAAATGTTCTCATCCTCAGGCCTTAGATGTACAATTATTTTTTGAAGAATTCTTATCTGCTTACCAAGCCTGCATTTATTTAATTCAGCAAACACAGCAAAAGCAATAATATTGTATTTTTTTTTACCATTTAAAATAACTGCTTTCTATTTGAATATATTTTAAAATGTAATTTATTCCTGTGATCAAACCTAAATTGTCAGCATCATTACTCCAGTCTTCAGTTTCACATGGTCCTTCAGAAATCATTCTAACATGCTGATTTGCTGTTCAAGAAACATTTTAATTTTTATTATCAATATTTACAACAGTTGAGTACATTTGTTCAGGTTTCTTTGATAAATAGAAAGATCCAAAAATCAGCATGTATCTGAAATAAAAAGCTTTTGTAACATTATACACTATATTATATTAGAAATTAATACTTTTATTTAGCAAGGATGCTTTAAAAGTGATGATAAAGACATTTATAATGTTACAAAAGGTTTCTATTTCAGATCAGTGCTGTTCTTCTGAACTTTCTATTCATTAAAAAACCTGAACAAATCCTACTCAGCTGTTTTCAACATAATATTAAATGTTTTTTTGTGCAGCAAATCAGAATATTAAAATGATTTCTGAAGGATCATGTGACCGAAGTAATGATGCTAAAAATCCAGCTTTGGAATCACAGGAATAAATTATACTTTAAAATAGATTCAAACAGAAAACAGTTATTTGAAATAGTACAAATATTTCAAAATTGGATGGACTGAGGGTGAGATTTTCAGCAAAGTTTCATTTTTAAGTAAAATTAATTCCAAATTCTTTCTAACAGCAGCCATGGATGGTCATGCCATTTTCAACAGGTGACAGCTACATTGTGTATTGCAACTATTATACGGTCTAAAATGTTTTGGGAGGAAAAAAAAAACAGACAAAAAGAATTAAAAGAAATTGTCCTGCAAAACTCATATAGTATTTGTGTATAAACTAAAAATGAGCAAAAAAATGCTGCTGGGCTCCCCTTTTAATAGAGGCACAATAAATCACATAGCCTGGCCAACATTACTAGTTTATATGTTGGTTTGTGGGTAAACAGCTACAGTCCAGTCACTGTCGAGTTCAACAAGACAGAAGACAAAGACTTCTGTTGCCTTTTGATGGAGACTTAAAGTGATGCGAAAAGAGTGTCCAATTCCTTTTGTGCTTCTTCATCCTTTAAAGGAAAAAAACAACAACGATTTACAAAGACAAGAGACTCAAACTACAATAAATCAGGTTTATCAGAATAAGAAAAACACCTCTTTAGTCTCATTGCTCATCGCGTAGGCGGCGTCACACATCTGCCGGGCTTGACTTCTCTGACCCAAATCTTTGTAACACTGACAAGAGAAAAGTGATATAGGTGCAGTTACAGTAAACCATTACAATGTTCTCAATCCTCCTTAAAGGCTTTACTGGCTCAGTTTCAAAATCTAGTGTGCTGCCTATGCAGACAGTCTGCTGCTTATGTAAGATTATCTCAAGCTAAATGGAAAAAAATTGGTGGAAGGTATCAGAGAAGTGTCAATTATATACTGTAACTACCATACAGAAATTTGGGGTCAGGAAGATTTTTCAAGGTTCTTAAAAGAAATCTCCTAATCTCACCAAGGTTACATTTCTTTGCTAAAAATACAGTAAAAACAGTGATCATTTGAAATATTATTACAATTTAAAATGACTAAACACACTAGCAGTCAAAAGATTTTGTAAGTTTTTTTTTTTTAAAGAAGTCTCTTCTGCTCACCAAGCCTGCTTTCATTTGATCCAAAGTACAGCAAAAACAGTAACATTTTGAAATACTTTTACTATTACTATTTTTTCTATTTAAAATATATTTTTAAATGTATTGTATTCCTGTGATCAAAACTACATTTTTAGCATCATTACTCCAGTCTTCAGTGTCACATGATCCTTCAAATCATTCTAATATGCTGATTTGCTGTTCAAGAAAAATATTTAAAACAGTTGAGCATTATTTCAGGATTCTTTGATTAATAAAAAAAAAGATCTAAAAATCAGCATCTATCTGAAATAAAAAGTTTTTGTAAAATTATACACTATATCATTCAAAAGCTTGGAGTCAGTAAAATTATTATTATTATTTATTTTTTTTTTTTTGGAAAGAAACTACATAAATTAATATTTTTATTTAACAAGCTTTAAATGTATCAAATTGATGATAAATAAAAAACTTTATAAATGTTACAAAAGATTTCTATTTTAGACAAATTATTCTGAACTTTCTATTCATCAAAGAAACCTGAAAAAAGCAGCTGTTTTCAACATAATAATAATAATAAATGTGTTTTTGAGCAGCAAATCAGCATATTAGAATGATTTTTGAAGGATCATGTGACTGGAGTAATGATGCTAAAAATTCAGCTTTGATCACAGGAATAAATTAGATGTTAAAATGTATTCAAATAGAAAACTGTTATTATATATATTTAAAAAATATATTTAGAAATGTACTGTTTTTGCTGTACTTTAGATCAAATAAATGCAGGCTCGGTGAGCAGAAGAGACTTACTGTTCAAAAACTTTTGACTGGTAGTGCATATAAATTTTTTTACAAGTAGTTACAAGTAGAGCATTCCATATTGGTTAATACTTAATATCAGTTAGGATGCTGCTTTGGAAGGAAGTTACCTATGTAGGTGATAGTCAGCAAGGCAGTTCCCTAGGTTTGAAACCGAGCCAACAAAATACCCAATCTCATCAATTTTTATTATAAAAGAGTCATTACCTTGGCTAAAAACACATAGTTGTATTTTGAATATTTGGGACAAATTTCTTCTGCCTGTAAAATCAAACACAAGACAAAGTTAGCAAATCTGTCATTCACAGTCAAACTGAAATTATTTATTGACTACAGACTGTTGATATTTAAACACAGACTGTTTATGTAACAGGTTTTTTGCGTAGTTAATTAAATGAGATCATGAAAAACACATCTCTCTCGAGCGAAGGACTGCGCTGCTGGCAGGCAAACGTCTAGGGTACATTCTCCAAAACTTTGCGTGTTAAATGAGATATTAAACAATTACCATAGCAGGCTGTAAACCTCCACTCTATAATCAGAGCAATAAATAACGCTGACGACTTTTACGAGGCTTACACAATCACACAAAATATATAAGCGCTGCTGTAGCCACATATACGAGCTTATGTTTTCGACTACAGAAAGTAAACTACAGGGTTCCTACACCTTTCAATAAACACATTTTGAATTATTCTCCATTATTTTCAGCTTTTCATTATTGGATAAGGATTTTACAGAGAAAGTTCATTTTTCATGACTTTTCCAGAACATTTTAGGTCTGTGTTAATCTCTATGAGTCTCAAAGACTTTTCCTCATATTTCCATATTTTTCATTTAGTTTGAAAGATAACCATTGCACAGACCAAAAAGGGGAAAAAGAGATGACTTTCATTTTAAAATGTACATCTAGTATTTCGCAAAAACCTTTTCTCAAAATCTCAAATCATGATGTTACATTTGGTGATGAGATAATTTAAAATGAACTACATTGCCAAAAGTACAGAGGCAAAAAAAATCATACCCATATACTACCGTTCCAAAGCTTTATTTATTTTAATTTATTATTTTTATTTTAATAATTTAAAAAAGTCTTACGTGCTCACTAAATCTGGATTTATTTGCTTAAAAATACATTTAAATTGTGAAACTGTATATTAAAAATACATTTAAATTGTGAAACTGTATATTTTTTATATATATTTATTAAAAATTAACAACACTTTTGTTTTTGATATTTTTCATGAGCTGGACTCAAAGATCTAAGACTTCTTCTATGCACACAAAAGGCCTATTTCTCTCAAATATTGTTCACAAATCTAAATCTAAATGTGTGTTTGTGAGCACTTCTCCTTTGCCAAGGTAATCCATCCACCTCACAGGTGTGGAATATCAAGAAGCTGATTAGACAGCATGATTATTGCACAGGTGTGCCTTAGGCTGGCCACAATAAAAGGCCACTCTAAAATGTGCAGTTTCATCACACAGCACAATGCCACAGATGTTGCAAGTTTTGAGAGAGTGTGCAATTGGCATGCTGACTGCAGGAATGTCCACCAGAGCTGTTGCCCGTGAATTGAATGTTCATTTCTCTACCATAAGCCATCTCCAATGGCGTTTCAGAGAAATTGGCAGTACATCTGACCGGCCTCACAACCGCAGACCACGTGTAACCACACCAGCCCAGGACCACCACATCCAGCATCTTCACCTCCAAGATCGTCTGAGACCAGCCACCCGGACAGCTGCTGCAACAATCGGTTTGCATAACCAAAGATTTTCTGCACAAACTGTCAGAAACCATCTCAGGGAAGCTCATCTGCATGCTCGTCGTCCTCATCAGGGTCTCAACCTGACTGCAGTTCATCGTCGTTACCAACTTGAGTGGGCAAATGCTCACATTCGATGGCACTTTGGAGAGGTGTTCTCTTCATGGATGAATCCCAGTTTTCACTGTACAGGGCAGATGGCAGACAGCGTGTATGGCGTTGTGTGGGTGAGCGGTTTGCTGATGTTGTGGATCGAGTGGCCCATGGTGGCGGTGAGGTTATAATATGGGCAGGCGTATGTTATGGACAACAAACACTGGTGTGTTTTATTAATGGCATTTTGAATGCACAGAGATACCGTGACAAGATCCTGAGGCCCATTGTAGTGCCATTCATCCACGACCATCACCTCATGTTGCAGCATGATAATGCACGGGATCTCTACACAATTCCAGGAAGCTGAAAACATCCCAGTTCGTGCATGGCCAGCATACTCACCAGACATGTCACCCATTGATCATGTTTGGGATGCTCTGGATCAGCATATACGACAGCATGTTCCAGTTCCTGCCAATATCCAGCAACTTCTCACAGCCATCGAAGAGGAGTGGACCAACATTCTACAGGCCACAATCAACAACCTGATGAACTCTATGCGAAGGAGATGTGTTGCACTGAATGAGGCAAATGGTGGTAACACCAGATACTGACTGGTTTTCAGACCCCTTTTCTATAAGCCCAGAGTTTCCAAGTTGGGGGCGTGTCAGTGAAAAAACATGCCGGATGTGCCGGATGCAATGGATGCAGCCAAAAACAATAGATATGCAGCGTCTGTATTGACGGTACATTTGTTGAAATGAATGAAATGATTATTTTTTGTAATGTACAATAGAACTGTATAAGTTACATATACAAAATAATATATTATTGTATAATTGCCATAGAATATATAATGCAGTTTACATCACCTTCATAAACTGAATTAAACAGAAAAATGCAAAAGCACAATGATGCACATTCTTCATTCATCATTTTGTAGATGCAGAGTTGTAAAAAAATCTTCGTCCCAGGAGGACTTGAACGCAGCATTAGAATGGCCTTTTATTGTGGCCAGCCTAAGGCACACCTGTGCAATAATCATGCTGTCTAAGCAGCATCTTGATATGCCACACCTGTGAGGTGGATGGATTATCTCGGCAAAGCAGAAGTGCTCACTAACACAGATTTAGACAGATTTGTGAACAAAAAGTCTTAGATCTTAGTCTTAAATAGTTCAGCTCATGAAAAATGAGGGCAAAATTTTGTTCAGTATATTATATGATATTATACGATATTATATTATATTATATTATATATACTGCCCTACAAAGGCAAAAGACCTTAACTCGCTAGAGTGTGAAACTGAGAAAAATGTTGTTGACTTTAAAGTTGTTTTATTTGTCCAGCCAAATTAATTATAGGTATCTAATACATCTAACTGCCAAATATTTAGTGTCCTACCTATATTTAATTTGGCTGGACAAATAAAAAAAAACTCAAAAAAGTCATTTTTCTCAGTTTCACACTCTAGCGAGTTAAGGTCTTTTGCCTTTGTAGGGCAGCATATATATATATATATATATATATTTTTTTTTGAATTTTTTGTAATAACTAAAATTTTTGCTATCACATTTCATGAATTGAATGCATTCTTGCTGAATAAAAGCATTAAATAAAGAAATAAATAAATCTTACAGACTCTTAATATTTGAACAGCAGTGTATGTACTTGCTGAAAATTTCAATTTAAAACCAAATGCATTTCTAGTTTTCGCTCTTCTGCAAAGGCTTTCCACTAGCTCACATTCCTGCATGAACCTCACTTTGTAAATTATCATGCAGTACCATGTAGGTTAAATTCAACTAAAATGTTTGTCCATGGAGATGCATGGCTGTACTAATGCTTGATTTTATGCACGTAGTGCACTAGTAATGTGAAGGGGGTTTCCACATACTTTTGGCCATGTAGCATATAATACCGGATTCTGTACGAAGGTGAATTATTCAGTGTGTGAATGAAGAGACGACATGTTATTTGGTCATAAACTGTTGGTGTGTTTGCTTCATATCCATTTTTTGCACAAAATTAGACCATTAATAATTACTGACAAAGAACAACTCCCTATTTCTCTCTCCTTTAATCAGTCGTGCTGTTGTATAACTCTCCAGAATGTTATGTTGTCTTGGCAGGGTGCAACAAGTCTAAGCACAGACCCCTTAAATAAGAAGTGATGGGTGAGATACAAAGGCCAGGAGAACATCAGAGGAGAGAGCAACTTATGTAAAAACACAGAATGTAGGAACACAGGTCTAGCGCTTTCATAAGTGAACAGGGTTTGTTATTCAATCTGGGACCACTAAGACAAATCCCTCTACAGCACATAGAATCTATGTACAGAGAATCTGCACAGTCTACGGCAGGAAGATCTGGAAACTGGATTGTTGATTTCATTGCAAAGGTTGTTGGAGCCGCAGAGGCAAGACGTAAAAAAAATCTGTTTACCTCAAATGTATTGACAGTGTTTTATTTCATGTGTTTGGCTTCTAAATAAAGAGGCTATTTAATGTGTCCCAATGATTAGAGGCACATCCCACCTTGAGGAAGTTCTGCAGGGCATCCTGGACTGTGGCACTGGGTGGCTCTCCAAACAGAGTAGCAGCGATTTTCCTCTCTATCCACGTACACTGTGACACCTGCACATACAACATGTTTATGGACAACGTAAAGAGGTTAAGATCTCCACTTATCAACATACAGAGAGGCATAGTCATTGCAAATAAATAAATAACTACTAAAAAAAATTAATTTATATTAAAATAATTAAGAAACACCTTATTCAAGATATATTTATTAAAAATCAAGTCACTTAAAAAAAGCTAAATTGCATAAGAAAATTCATGATATCTTTTCAAGGAAGTTTCTATGAAAGCCTGTTTCCGCCACTGAATAAAAAAAAGAAAAATTGCAACTTTTTATCTCTAAATTTTTACTTTATAACACTCAATTGCGAGTTTATATCTTACAATTCTGAGAAAAGTCAGAATTGTGAGTTCTTATCTTGTCATTCTGACTTTATAACTCGCAATTGCGTTTATATCATGCAATTCGGAGAAAAAAGTCAGAGTTGCGAGTTTATATCTCGTAATTTTGACTTTATAACTCTCAATTGTGAGTTTACATAGAGCAATTCTGAGAAAAAAGCCAGAATTGCAAGTTCATATCTCGTTTTTCTGACTTTATAATTTGCAATTGAACATTCATATCATGCAATTCTAACAAAAAGAGTCAGAATTGCACATTTATAATGCAATTCTAATTTATTTCTCAGAACTGCAAGACTTCTGACTGTAAAACTTGCAATTTCATGTTTATATCATTAAATTCTGAGAAAAAAGACTGCAATTGCAAGAAAAAAATCAGAATTATGAGATAAAAAGTCACAATGACCCTTTAAAAAATGCATTAAGTGAGGAAACGTGCTTGTATAAGTTTCACAAAAATATTCAGAATTAGTCAGAATACAGAAGTCTTCTCACATTTTTGGCCAATGAATTTTCCAAGCCTCCAAGTTTTGTTTTGTTTTTAAACCCAAATTGCACTCTCTGTAAATATCTACGCTATTTGTTTTTTTTTACAAATCAGTACTTTTATTCAACAAGTATAGATTAAGTTGGTTAAAATGGCAATAAATAAATATGGTACAAAACAATTAAAATAATGCTGTTCTTTGTACTTTCTATTCACCAAAGAATACTGAAATAAAAACAATTTCCACAAAAATATTAAGAAGCTCTACTTTCAATATTCAGCATATTAGAATGATTCCTTAAAATTATGATGGTTCCTTTTTAAAATATATTGAAATATAAATAGGTTACATTTGAATAATATTTCACATTATTTCTGTTTTTACTGTACTTGTGATCAAATAAACGCAGTCTTGGTGATTATAGGGGATTTATTTAAAAACATTAACAAATCTATTTATCCCCAAATGTTTGAATGGTAGTGTATAGACACTATAGAAATTTCCAAGTTATTATTTATTCATAAGCTTTGGCCTTTGAGGCTTTGAAATAGAGAAAAATAATTTTCCCTGATATTTCCAGGCTTTCTATGACCGTGGGAACCGTGATTCAGGCTTTAACTATAACACAATGTCATGAATATCCCAAACACACTAATACCAAACGCTCTGTCACTCACAGCATAGCACCAGCGGCCCAGCAAGTAATACGACAGAGGATCTTCAGGTTTCAACTCAATTGCCTTATCCAGATGATCCTTGAGAGAGAGAGA
Organism: Cirrhinus molitorella; assembly: GCA_033026305.1. Lineage (NCBI taxonomy): Eukaryota > Metazoa > Chordata > Actinopteri > Cypriniformes > Cyprinidae > Cirrhinus > Cirrhinus molitorella. The sequence goes on from CM065126.1 coordinate 36,824,313, forward strand.
GAGAGAGAGAGAGGTTTCTTTATATGTGGCATGACTTGTCTTTTTTGCCGATCTCTACAGCTGAGATACCGCAAATATTTCTCCTCAACTGTCTCGCACGAACATAGAAAAACCCACCACACGCATCTGTCATTCAGCTCCGCTCTCCCTCTCTCTGCTAGCTCACCTGCCAGAGCTCTGCAGGTGTGTGGTGTTTGGAAATCAAGCTGACAGCTAAGATAAAATGCTATGTGTATCAGGGACTGATCTGCTCTTATGAAATTCGTGTGTGTGCGTGTGGTACCCTCATTCCATTTCCTCTGGTCTCAGATAAGATTATGAACACTAACTCTCACAGAAGCTGATGTTATGCTCCCATCAACACATACAAACATTGAAATCAACTCAAACGACCTCTTGGCTGAGATCACCGTACCATTTACTGACATTAAACTCTCCTCTACAGGAATAAATGTGTAAATAATTAAGGGTCGACTGTGTAACTGGGAGCATTTGGAAGTAATTAAAAGCGGAAGTAACTGGAAGTAACTACTTCCTATGTTGACATAAACTCAGCTGTAAATAGTCCATCTGAATTGGCTCAATATTCTCCTGTCTGCATTCAAACAATCAGGAGGTGGGACTGAATATATAGTGCATTAGATATTTTTGAATTGTGTATTTTACTTTTTTTTCTTGAATTATTTTAAGTGTAAAATTCTACAACCTACACTCTAAAAATAAATTCTGGGTTATTTTTTAACCCAGATGCTGGGTTCAGCCTGTTGGGTCATTTTAATGGGTTGTTTTTAATAACTATCCAGGTGCTGGATAGTTTTTCTGTAACTACGCAGCTGGGTCATTTTTTCTACCCAACCACTGGGTTGAGCCTGTTTCCAACGAAACAACCCAGCTGTTGAGTTACAGTCAGAGCCTTTTTTTCATCCTCCACAGGAGAATTAGCACTATATCAGTAAGAATTGATTACAAAGAACAGTTGAATACACTTAAATTAAAATGAAACTTTTAAATGTTACATTTCATATTTCTAAAATGCTTTTTAAACTAGTTTAATGGTATGTAATATTGTAAATTATGCTGTATTCACCCCAATAAATTCAATTTGTCTTGTCCATGGGTGTTCTTGCTTAATAGTAATGTTTATCTTTCATTATTTTTGTTGCCTCTATAATTCTGTGTGATTTTTAATTTTTAACCAGCAATTTTTAAACAACAGTTGACTTAAATAAAACAACCAAAATATCAAAATATCCCAGCATGTGTTCTGTCCAATATTTACCCAGCGCTGGGTTGCCAAATAACCCAAGATGGGTTCTTTTAAACCCAGCATTTTTTAGTGTGTAGCAATTAAGCTATATTTGTCCACACATTTAACATCCAATCAAGACAAAAGAAACAGGAACATTGTGTAAAGAACAAATCTGCACACTCACCTTAAAAAGATAACCATTTTTTATTTTGTTCTGAATAGATTCATAATCTGACAGGAGCCCACAGAGTATGGCATACCTATGTAGAGACAGACATAGAGAGAAAGAGAAAAGAAAACAGTAATTAGTAATATGAATTGAAGTTATGCTAAATTTCAATAATTATAGGGGTTCGTATCATTTGTGTAGGCTGCACTGAACAAACATAGTGGGTGAAAACCGAAAGTAAAGGATAGAGACCATCAAATACTAGAAGGATTGTGTCCGAACAGAACCACTGCAGCAAAGTAACTTCAAACATCAATATTTACCTTGAAGAACCTGTTTCCACAAAAACCGACCACAAAGGACTTAAAGCCAACATCCATGAAAAAGCTCCAACTGATAAAACGTCAAATCTCAGACACCAATGTTAAAATGCAAAAATGATCAAACCACTTTAGTTGGAATCTGTATTAAAGAAGTATATTTCTAATTAATAAAAGTAATAACATCTTAAAGCTTAAGTTCACTTTCAGAACAAAATTTTACAGATAATGTACTCACCCCCTTGTCATCCAAGATGTTCATGTTTTTCTTTACTCAGTCGTAAAGAAATTATGTTTTTGAGGAAAACATTTTAGGATTTCTCTCCATATAATGGATATGAATGGCGTCCCAAAGTTTGAACTTCCAAAATGCAGTTTAAATCCAGCTTCAAAGGGCATTAAATGATCCCAGCCACTGAAGAAGGGTCTTATCTAGTGAAACGATTGGTTATTTTCTCTAGCAGAGACGGGACAAGATGAGTATTTGCGGTTAAAGGGTATATAAATTGTCAATTTTGTTTTGAAAATAACAGTTCGTTTTGCTAGATAAGACCCTTCTTCATCAGCTCGTTTAAAGCCCTTTGAAGCTGGATTTAAACTGCATTTTGGAAGTTCAAACTTTGAGGCACCATTCATTTCCATTATATGGAGAGAAATCCTGGAGAGAATTGTTCAAAAAACAATTTCTTTACGACTGAAGAAAGAAAGACAAGAGCATCTTGGATGACAAGGGGTATATTATCTGTAAAATATTGTTCTGAAAGTGAACTAATCCTTTAATAAAGAAATAATGCAGCATTACATTTACCACAAAAGTTGGATGTCGAAACTGGTAATAAGAAATCAGATGGATGTCTCCATTGTTAACAATACCACATAAGCTCTTTTTTTTTTTTTTGCACAGATAATGCCATAGTATCATGTGGACAAATCTAGGCTGAATAGTACTGTGTGCACAACTAAGTTTATTGAGACAAAGGCTAACATACAATATATTACTACTGCTACACTTTTGTTGATGCTCTGAGTAGCCATATTGGATTAGAGTTGCTGCGAATTTCCAACTTCCAAGTATAAATGGAACACACCTTAAAGGGAACCCCGGGTATTGAGACTTGTATAGCTTAATATAACGTAAATGTTGTCTCTTACTGAAATATGTAATAGAATTATGTAAACCCATCAAAGATTGATGTCATTTAAAAAATACACATCATTTTATACATATTTTGGACTATGGGGGGGGCACCATTATTTCAGTGACATAAAAATGCTTGCACTTTGTGAGCTACCGCCGCTATTCATTGCTATTTTTACTGCAACACAACTCTGAAAATAAAATACTGATACATTCCACATTGTGCGGCTTTTCTTGTCATTTTCAGTTGAAGGGCAACAAGAGAAGCGATGCAAGTCTTCGCTGCTTTCCTAACGATAAGATGTGGAAAAAACAATGGGAACATTTACATTTAGGCATTTGGCAGACGCTTTTGTCCAAAGCGACATACAGTTGGGAGAACATAGAGCGATTCTTCTTAAGGAGACAAACAGACACAGGCAGTGCTATAATACCAGATTTCAAGTGGTGCTTCAGACAAGTACAAGCTAGAAAGGGAAGGAATAAAGAGATTAATTTTTTTTTTTTTTATGGTAACAGCAAATAGAGTTGAAAGAGATGAGTTTTAAGCTGTCGCTTGAAGCTTGTCAGGGAATCAGCATTCCGGATAGGGGTAGGAAGATCGTTCCACCAGCCAGGAACAGTAAAAGAGAATGTTCTGGATAGTGATTTAGCACCTCTCTGTGATGGTACCACAAGGCGTCGCTCACTAGCAGATCTCAGAGTTCTGGAGGGGGTGTAAATTTGCAATAGCGAGTGCAGATAAGCAGGTGCAGTAACTGTGGTTGTCCTATATGCAAGCATCAGAGTCTTGAACTTGATACGAGCCGCAATTGGGAGCCAGTCTATGTCTATGGTTGAATAAAACTTCCTAAAGACCCGCGACTCTGTTCTCTCCACTTTAGCCCTGATGCCTTTAAGGCCCCGATCACACCAAACGCACTTTTTATGCATGAAAACGCGAGGCGCACAGCACTGCCTTTTTTTGGTGACTTAAAAAAAAAAAAAAAGAGCAATGCTCAGCGTTTTTTTTATGTTGCTAGGAAACCATCAAACCATAAAAACATTCGATTGGACAATGGAAAAAAACGCAACGTCGTCGAACGCTTTTCCGCACAGAGTGCTTGGAGCACTCCCGCAAAAACGCGAGGCGCAGCAGGCAGCTAAAACGCGAGGTGCAGTAAACAGCACACTGCCAACCGAATACAACTCAAAAAAGGCAAGTTGCACTGCTCAAAACGCGTTCTGTCTGATTGGGGCCTAAGGCTTTTAGTGGACCACAGCTACTGAAAGAGCTTACAAACGGCAGAGACAAGAAACACTAGATGCCATCCTGGCAGGATGTAAACATGATGACGCTTGTCATGACGCCACAGCTACTCAAGGAGTTTCTCAGCTTGAATTTCACTCGATATCTGGGTCCATTCAGACTCCTTGTGGGGAAAAAAATAAATAAATCGATGGTACAGCATTTGGTTTAACTTTATGCTTTTATCCAACGCCACCTGTAAGCTCTTTCAGTATCTGTGGTCATCATATCAATATTTTATTTTCCAAATTGTGCTGTGGTAAAAGTAGCAATAGGTAATGGCAGAAGCTCACAGAGTGCAGCCGTTTCACGTCCTTTGAAATAATGGCGCCCCTATAGTCCAAAATATGTATAAAACAATGTGGATCTTTTAAATAACATATCGTTCATGGGTTTTCCACTACATATTTCAGTAAGAGACATAATTTATGTTATATTAAGCCATACAAGTCTGAAAAACTTAAAATAAAATTAACATCAACTCTCCAAAACATAAATGTTTTTATTTAATAACAGCTATGAGTAATTATCAATTACAAAATCTGATGCTAATTATTGACTGAATGAACCACATTCAAGCATTCAAAAAGCTGCTGTAAATTGCTAATTAATGTACATCTGTGCCAAGTTGCTAGTTAAAACTGCTGACATTTACACTATGAACTAAATTGTGATGATTAGTATTAACACATTTAACTAGTTGATTGACTAGATTGGTGTCTTTTATCATATTACTTAAGGCTGTGCAGTTTTTTTTATTAGAAAAAAAGAAAGAAGGAAGAATCATGACTGTAAGTGAAGGGACTGATGTGCGTGTGTGCATGTGTTTTGAAAGTAGTGTTTTAAGGGGCCGGTTCAGAGGTGATCAAAGCTTTTCCACCATAGCGATGTTAATCCTGCTGGTACTCACAGTCAGACAATGGAGCCAGGCTGAAACACCTTTTATGTGCACGATAAAGAGGTGAAGAGGTCAAATGACTGTCACAGTAGGTGAGAGTGTGATTGAGGGACAGACACTGTGGCCAAAAGTCTTTCGACCTTGAGCACAACAGAGAAAAATTTAACACTAGCACAGATAGACTGACCTACAGTACTACATCTGTGCTGTGGGAAAGAAGCTCTTAAGACTGCAAAAGCATCTATTTCAACATAACTTCTCTCTTGTGCAAGTGAATTCATTGATTGGTAGATGAAGTCAAGATTGCACTGCACTGAATAGTCTCAGCTGCAGGCGGCACGTCCACGGACCACCCACTGTCTGCTCACTGACCATCTGAACTTCTCCATCTAGCAAGATCTAATCTGATTGGCTGACTTTGTGCAATTTTTTTTTTTTTTTGAATCCGAAACCAAATAGCATTTACAAGACTAAACCAAGTGCTGCAGGGATTAAATTTTGTAAGCCAAAAAAAAAACCACAGAAGCAAAATAAGGTCTGCAAGCTTGCATTAACATTCTTCTTTTTCTTCTATGGAAGTCTATGGCAGCCTATAGAACTGCTTGCAGGAAAGTTATGAAATTTGGCACACAGAAGACAGTCTCAATATTAACCATTGCAAATTTAAAGTCTCTAACTGAAACTCTCTAGCACCACTAATAGGCCAAATGTGCCCTCATATTTTTGCTAATAACTTTTGAACCGTGAGGTTTAGAAGTAATTTTTTTTCCCTCTGATTCCTTGGCTCATGCCGAGTCAAACGCATAAACATACATTTTTGCGAGAAGTCTACTTTTTCCGAACTCGTCCTAGATGGTTTGTCCGATTTTCACCAAAACTGTCTCAGGCCATCTTCAGACAAGCTTTATGATATATCTCTTAAAGCGTGTTAACGAATTTGAGGAAGTGTGTAAAAAAGGATATGAGGCTACATATTCACAACGCTTTAGCGGATTCAGACCAAACTTGGTATGAGTTACACCAACCATGACTTGAGGGCACATGAGTGGTTTCGGCACAGCACCTCCTACTGGTCGAAAGATATAAAATTTTCAATTTTTGTTTATATTTTCTAAACAGTTCGACAAAATTATATGAGTAATCTCACGTTTTGACAGTGGACAATTTCAAATTTTGTAGTAAAATGCTTTTTTTTTTTTTTTAATTCTTTAACGCGGTGGTTTTTAAACTCTTTTTAGGAGCGACCATATTTTTTTCTTTTTAAATTGATGTGACCCACATATATAAACTTCAAATCAGTCATTGCGATTTCGAGAGAGTCCCCCATTTATATGCGGATGTCACTCCTGAAACTTGCAGCAAGTACACCACATTGGACCTCTTAGCAACATGAAAACAAAACTTTTACTCAAATTCTGAATGCACTACAACATTACATAGCCAAAAGTGCTGAATCGATGAATCTCTCTACACGGCTCAATTAATCTCTAATTTACATTGCGTCTACGCTTTGTTCATTATAATGAGAGGATTTGCGAGGACTTTTGCAAAATAGGGGACCTAGCACAAGCTCATTTGCATTTAAAGGGACAAACACAACAAAAACAGTAAAAAAAAAAAAAAAATTTATCTATAGGGTATTTTGAGGCAAAACTTCCCATACACACTCTGGGGACACCAGAGACTTATTTTACATCTTGTAAACAGGGGCATAATAGGTCCCCTTTAAACAAAATCTTGTTTGAGCTGTAAGTGGATTCTGACTAACTGGCCTCGACTGGCCAGCTTTCCAGAAATCAACAGAAATTGGCTACAATGCTGAACACTACTAAAAAAGAGCGCAAACACAACTGGATTCTGCCGTGAGGTGGCTGCGCTTACTTTCGTTAAGTTGTTTATGTTTATTTCGTTATTAAAGTTACATTTGCCGGTTGCCAATTCCTTCTTCCTTTACTCTTGAACTTTGTCACATACATATATACATTTTCCATAAATCTTCAGATGACCCATTTTTTAAGACGCATTTTTGGTTTGAAAACCACTGCATTAATGTATTGTTATTAGGGATGTGACGAGATCTTGTGATCCGATCCGACCCGACGTGAGGATATCCTTGCAAAACATTTAGCAATGTTTACATTTTAATCCTTAAAAGATTGCGATCTCTGTTCAAACACCTACGCAATCCTATTATTGAATGACAACAATTCAGCTGTGTCTATTACAACTGTTTCACATTGTGCTCCACTGATGCTTACAATGTGAAACAGGTGTTAAAGACATTAAAATCTGCATTCTTGCTGCTGATGATCCAGAAAGACCAGCACAGTCTTTTTAATCACATAATGATTATTATTTCTGTGTTACAGACATTTAAGTACAATAATAAAAGTTTATAGTTTGGGTATAAACACTTATTGTCTGCAGTAGCGATCAAAACTAAAGTATCTCTGTACGTCTTGACGCACTTATCCTCTTCCGCCAGGAGGTGGCGACAACTGCACGTTTAAAAAAAGTAATTATCAATTGAATAATTTATTCAGGAGATTCCAATAGTGAAACAAGTCTTTATTAACTGAGACACTGACTTCATTTTTTACCTTTTTGATCGAATATATTTTTTAAAAGACTCAGAACCACTAGTAAATTATGTTATTTTGTTTAGATTTCTAATACTTTTTTCTTTCAGAATCGTGATCTCCAATTATAAAAAAAAAAAAAAAATGTGATTTTCAATTTTTCCAGAATCATGCAACTTTAGTTTACATGTTTATTACTGCATTTAGTTAATTAAAATAGAAGTTTAATTTCATAAAGTACAAGTTCATACTATTCCCTATATATTTCATAATTGAGGATTTATTTAAAAAAAAAAAGTTTAAAAATCTCGTCGGGTTCTCGTGAACCCAGTCTCGTGTCTCATCTCGTCTCGTGGGATAAGTGTCTCGTCACACCCCTAATTGTTATAAATCTTATAAAAAGCTTGCGATACAGAGAACATTATCATCATTAACCACAGCAAATTTGGAGTCTCAAACACTCTAGCACCACCAACAGGCCAAATCTGCACTCGTTTCTTTTTGATACACCAACCCATTTTCTTAAAGTGTGCTAATGAATTTGACGAAGTTTGTGTATATCAGCCATTTTGAGTTATGTAATAAAATTCTGTATCAACAAATGTCTCCAACCCTGCTCCTGGAAAGCTACCATACTGAAAAGTTCAACATCAACCCTAATCCAACACATCAGGACCAGCCATTCAAGATGTTCAGGGCTACTTAAGTTCCAACCATGCTTCAGCACACCTGTCTCTAATTAAGTCTGCAGAAAGGTAGCTCTCCAGGAGCAGGGACAGCTCCTTAGCTCTTCAATTTACCTCTGTTGTGCTTGGCCCCTTAATTGCTGCTTGCAGCTATATTTGTTTCTGTAATCGTGCTCTTGCGAACTATTCTAACTCAAACTTACAGCAAAAAAGTTTTTTTTTAATAATGTAATTAAAGAGTTGTCAGAGGTTTTGCGTTGGTGGCACTGAAGTCATGTGACACCGGTGTAGTTTGTTTATAGCCTGGGTTTAACTTTCTACTTCTAGCAATGGATAAAGGACAAATTTTACACAGTTTCTGCTAAACGGCATATATATAATAAACTCACTTTATGTGTTGCTCAAACAGTCGGTTTCTGTCAAAGAAGCTGAAATGTGGGCTACCACTTTATGCCATTTATCAAAAGTCTGACTATGATCCGAATATGACAGCAGTTTCTCTGTTTTCACAGAGGATAAATGAGAATGAACATTGCATCACTTTGTTGAGGAGCTGGTTCTTTGAGCTTGGCATCATTACAGGACAGCGAGTGTAGGAAGATATTTCGTCTACTTTCTTCCAAAGCAAACAAACATGGGCAAGTTTTGGCAATTTCTCTTTCTGGCTACTGTGATTCAATGGTGCAGAGAAGGACAATTCTCCACACCAAAAATAGGGTGACCAACCACAGTAAAGCTCACCAAATTTGTGACGAGATCTTTGGGTGTGAAGACGAGAAAAGCCAACATTTCTGTTGGTCTGTAGACAGACATAGACAGCACTTTAACGTAAGCATAGACATGGTCTTGACATTAAAGCTGGGCAGCGACATTATGCTGATACCTAATTTTGGTTGAATTCTAAGACAGCATCAAATATCTCCTGGACGAATAGAATAATCCCAGAATGCACTGCAGTACGCCAAGTGAACCAAGTTACTCAAGATGACAGGGGATTATGAAGATAGATTACATGCAATACTGACAAATATGTTATAGTATCACATTTTTAGCTTAGTAACATGTTGACATCATAGTCTGAAACTATTTGATTGCAATTTTTTGCTGTCCATCACTTACAAGGTTCCATTTCAGTTCAGAATGCTGCCTATGTAGACAACAGACACTGTTTTTGGAATAGAGCTAACAGCTAAACAGCCAAACCTGACAACATCATCCTAATTACTTATTAAAAATGGCAGTGCATGGACATAAAGTTGGAGATCACCAAAATAGCTCTTCTGATGAATTGCAAATAAATCTAAACTGAAGCAACATGAAGACATACCAGAAGTGATTACTAATAACAACTGTTGGCAGAGACAATACAGGTGGGGAGAAGGTTGCTCAATGTTCCCGGGGCTAATTCCTTCCCCCCTCCTTTCACAGATTGGTTTGTGAAGTGTTTTTATTCATTGCTGTCATGTTCTGGCAATGCCCAGAGGCCTGAACATTTAACCACAGCAAAGCGATGGAAGCCAGTGGCAGAAGTTCTGCTGGCTGAATGAGCACGTCACACACCTGACAACATCTCCTCACTCCAGGAATCTGGGGTTTCCCTCCACAGGGGCATTATGGGTAAACTTCCCCAGTAATAAAAACTGTTTACCATATGTGGATACTTTGCGAACAAGAACACTGTATCAATATCACTTACAACAGATAGGCTTGCAAGGCAGCAATGTAATGAAATGTGTTTTATTCTTCTTCAGAATTTTCATGCAACAAATTCAGCACATTTTTTTTTTAGCTTTTTATGAATTTTATACTTTAAGAAAAAATAAAATTAAAATTTCATGCTCCACAGCATTTACTTGCTCTACTTCTCTACTGTCTGTTTCTAACATTACTCAGAAAGCTGAGGAATACTGATCACAATATGACTAAATCCTGCACTGTAAAAAAAAAAAAAAAAAAAAGGCAGCTGTGGTTGCCGGCATTTTACCTTAAGAAAATATGGCAGCAACGTTTTAAGTTTTACGGTTTTGACTTCAATTTACATGTAAATACCATAATTTCATTAGCTAATATAATGGTAATGTACCAACCTATTGAAGTGAAATCTGTTTTGTACTTTTGTAATAACCACCAAAAGCAGGTGGTGATGAGAAAGTCACATGAGGAATCAAAGCCTATCACAAGCTGATTTTAAATACTAACATATACAGGTCCTTCTCAAAAAATTAGCATATTGTAATAAAGTTCATTATTTTCTGTAATGTACTGATAAACATTAGACTTTCATATATTTTAGATTCATTACACACAACTGAAGTAGTTCAAGCCTTTTTTTTGTTTTAATATTGATGATTTTGGCATACAGCTCATGAAAACCCAAAATTCCTATCTCAAAAAATTAGCATATCATGAAAAGGTTCTCTAAACAAGCTATTAACCTAATCATCTGAATCAACTAATTAACTCTAAATACCTGCAAAAGATTCCTGAGGCTTTTAAAAACTCCCAGCCTGGTTCATTACTCAAAACCGCAATCATGGGTAAGACTGCCGACCTGACTGCTGTCCAGAAGGCCATCACTGACACCCTCAAGCAAGAGGGTAAGACACAGAAAGAAATTTCTGAACGAATAGGCTGTTCCCAGAGTGCTGTATCAAGGCACCTCAGTGGGAAGTCTGTGGGAAGGAAAAAGTGTGGCAGAAAACGCTGCACAACGAGAGGGGGACCTGCGGAAGCAGTGGACTGAGTCTGGAGTAGAAACATCCAGAGCCACCGTGTACAGGCGTGTGCAGGAAATGGGCTACAGGTGCCGCATTCCCCAGGTCAAGCCACTTTTGAACCAGAAACAGCGGCAGAACCGCCTGACCTGGGCTACAGAGAAGCAGCACTGGACTGTTGCTCAGTGGTCCAAAGTACTTTTTTCGGATGAAATCATTCGGAAATCAAGGTGCCAGAGTCTGGAGGAAGACTGGGGAGAGGGAAATGCCAAAATGCCTGAAGTCCAGTGTCAAGTACCCACAGTCAGTGATGGTCTGGGGTGCCATGTCAGCTGCTGGTGTTGGTCCACTGTGTTTTATCAAGGGCAGGGTCAATGCAGCTAGCTATCAGGAGATTTTGGAGCACTTCATGCTTCCATCTGCTGAAAAGCTTTATGGAGATGAAGATTTCATTTTTCAGCACGACCTGGCACCTGCTCACAGTGCCAAAACCACTGGTAAATGGTTTACTGACCATGGTATTACTGTGCTCAATTGGCCTGCCAACTCTCCTGACCTGAACCCCATAGAGAATCTGTGGGATATTGTGAAGAGAAAGTTGAGAGACGCAAGACCCAACACTCTGGATGAGCTTAAGGCCGCTATCGAAGCATCCTGGGCCTCCATAACACCTCAGCAGTGCCACAGGCTGATTGCCTCCATGCCACGCCGCATCGAAGCAGTCATTTCTGCAAAAGGATTCCCGACCAAGTATTGAGTGCATAACTGAACATAATTATTTGAAGGTTGACTTTTTTTGTATTAAAAACACATTTCTTTTATTGGTCGGATGAAATATGCTAAGATAGGAATTTTGGGTTTTCATGAGCTGTATGCCAAAATCATCAATATTAAAACAAAAAAAAGGCTTGAACTACTTCAGTTGTGTGTAATGAATCTAAAATATATGAAAGTCTAATGTTTATCAGTACATTACAGAAAATAATGAACTTTATCACAATATGCTAATTTTTTGAGAAGGACCTGTATAGAAGGTGCACAATGTCATATACTCAAACACTAAACACCACCATGATAACACACATTAAACTGAAATATTAGAATAAACATTAATTTAACAACATTAGATGGAGCATACAACCCTAATGTACAAAACATGTGCTAAGAAAAAAACTATGAAGAGAGAGTTACTGCAAAAAAAATAAAAAATCCACTTCTGAAAACGGTATACTACCGTAAAATTACATGCAATGTCCAATACAGTTTTGTATCGTATATAGTAGGGGAACTTACTGTTAACCATTTAACAGGTTTTTACTGTAGTATTTTACAGTTTTTACCATTAAATTCACTGTCGTTTTTTTACAGTGACCAAATATTAACTAGCGCAGCTGTTTAACATTGATAATTATAAGAAATCTTTCTGCATATTAGAATGGTAGATTTCTGAAGGATGATGACACACTGAAGACTGGTGTAATGACTGCTGAAATTTCAGCTTTGCATCAAAATTATATTTTCAAATATATTACAATAGAAAACAATATTATAATATAATATTTAACAATATTACTGTCTTTACAGTATTTTAGATCAAATAAATGCAGCCTAGGTGAGCATAAGAGACTACTTTAAAAACATAAAAATCTTACTGAACAGTAGTGTACATTGAAATTTGTATTGTAAAATCTTTGTGATGATCTCATATTCGTTCCAGCATTTTATTTGCATATTAATTGGTCTTTCATGCATCCATTTAACCATTGATAATCTCATGTACAGTTTAAAGATGTTGTCACTGTGTTGACTTTTGAGTACAGTTGGCAAAAAACTATTTGCATGCTCACTTTAGAGAATGACCACAGCCATTTATAAGGTGGTTCTTATGCAGCATCTCATTTGTGCAGAAACAAAGTCTACTTCATAGTCTTACCTATAAATTCATTTATTTGCTGCCCTGCACATACTGATATTTCCAGCAGGAAATTTACATTTAGATTCATACTTTAAAAATCTACCTGATCTCTTGATAAAAACAAACCTGTAGGATGTTTTGCAAGGCGCAAAATACAAACCAATAAGTACATATCAATGCAGTTTCCAACAGAAATTAACACTAGATGTGGTAAAGCAAGCACAGCTCCATATGTTTTGCTTTCCGGATATAACAAGCTTGCTCGGTAGCTCAGCCGGCACGGAATAAGACTTAGGATGCGGAATCCCTGGGTAGGAATCCTGTGAAAAACATGACTCATGTTGAAAGAGCTGAAAGATGAGAGATCGAAAAACAAGCTAAAACGGCATGCTTGCAATTGTTTTTACGCCACATTAGCTTTTGTTCATACTGTTGGGTAAGTTTAGGTGTAGTGCAGATGGTACATCATTTTAAAACGTCACAGAGCATTAGTGTTTTAGCGATTTCAAGTCAGAACTGCAGTGACGCATACAAAACCAACGTCACATAAAACGTACCATATGTACGTTCATCTGTTCCTGGAAAAAAAAAACTGGACACTCTTTCAGCACCACTCAGTGGACATTTCACATCAAGTATGTCATGAAATGCACATGGCAATACGTATTTCACTTCGTCATGTTTTTTTGTCATGAGATCAGGTTGTTTAAAATATGATTTTAAAGCAGACAATGCCGAGTTCATCGGCCATGAAATCCAAGAGTGTTAAAGAAAACAAGCAGATGTTTGTTACTCTATTAGTGTAATTCTTCATGCTCAAAACAGGTCGGGGAGGTTTTGTGAGCTTCAGGCAGTTTCCAGTGTTCTGGAGTGAAACTTCTGTAAAGTTTATTCTATCTTAAAATGTGTGTGTGTGTGGGGGGGGGGGGGGGGACAGAGAGCGAAAACCGAATGAAAATGACACTAGAAAAGGGAGAGAAGGGATTTGTACAAGAAAAAGCGTGGCCAAGGGTTGTTTCTGACAGTTGCTTAGAGTCCTTTCGGTGAGTTGAAATCTTATATAGACTCATACACACTCAAACACAAACCACACAGAAAGAAAAGGGGGAAAAAAACAGCCAAACACTAAGGCTTGTGGCTGCCAGAAGATTATGTAAGTTTAATCAGTATTTTCCTCACGGGCAGAGAAATCCCCTGAGCAACTGGCCACAAACAAAGAGGTCTAAGAGTCAAACTGATCGACAGAAAGAAGAGATTCCTTTCACCTCTCGGCTCGGAACAGAAAGTTCTCTCTCATCACCTTGGGCTGAGCATTCAATAGAGTCTCAATGACAAGAGCTGCTATTGACATTCAAGGTCAATCTGCCAGTCTGTTTGCAAGGAAAACCAGCTATGATGCAGAATGGAAGAATAAATGACCAGCTTAAACCATGAGACACTGACAGAAACCTTGAACAGAGAACAGAGAAACTGACAGAAACAAGTGTACAAATGACATGTAACATTGTATCAGGACTTTCCGAACTTGTGAGACCTTCGTTCATCTTCAGAACATAAATTCATATATTTTTGATGAAATCCAAGAGTTTTCTGACCCTGCATAGACTACCACGTAACTACCACGTTCAAGGCCCAGAAAGGTAGTAAGGCCATCGATAAAACTGTCCATGTGACATCAGTGGTTTAACCTTAATTTTCTGAAGCTACAAGAATACGTTGTGTGCAAAGAAAACAAAAATAACTACTTTATTTAACAATTTACATCTAATGAAGAACCCAGATGCGCTATACCTTGTTTACAAGCAGAGCCAACGTTGTATTTATATTTTGTGTATCTAAGCATAGTTAGCTGGCGTTTACGCCAAAGTTTTGCTTTTTTTTTCTTTGTTTAGATTAGAGCGGAATCGGTTGAAGTTAGTTTGTGTTTTGTTTTACTAATTTCTTTACATTCAGCTCCGCTCACGTCTCGCACTATTGAGTTTTCCTTTTCTGTGTTATTTTGGATGTACACTGTCATTGTAAATACGGAAAAGAGTGTTTTGATGGACATAATTTTTCACTAAAGAATTCTTGATTGAATTCATTTTCGGTTTCTGTTTGTCTCAATACTTCACACATCCTATTTATTTAGTAACAGCCTCCCCGATTCTAAAAATGTTTCCAATTTATCTTTATTATTTCTTTTTTGTGTGTTGACTTCCTAAATCCTAAATCCCTAGACTTAAATTACAACAATACAAGCCGAATAGGAAGTCGCAACATAATTGGGGCCTCGTCCGCGATGATACAGCTTCAGTCCCCACTGTTCAGCGAAGCTCCACATCAGTGAGTGATAATTCATATAACTCTGATCCTACCGCATTTGATGTGGGCAAACATATTGCTTTGGTACCAAATTTAAGAGAATCTGAGGTGGATAGTTATTTTAATGCCTTTGAAAAAATCGTGACTTCTTTGGGTTGGCCTAAAGACGTGTGGTCATTACTACTTCAATGTAAAGTAGTTGGTAAGGCTTTAGAAGTGTACTCTGTCATATTTCAGACCATCTTCCAAAGATAAGGCATAGTCAAACTAGCCATACTGAGAGCGTGTGAGTTTGTTCCGGAGGCTTATAGACAACAGTTTCGTAACCGTAGGAAAAACGCTACTCAATCTTTTGTGGAATTTGCATGAGATAAAGCAATTATTTTTGGTAAATGGTATACCTCTAGCAAGGCTGATGACTTTGTTTCACTTAGGGAACTAATGTTGCTTGAGGATTTTAAGCGGTGCCTTCCGGAAAGGACGGAATTGTACTTAGGATAGGGAAGTCGTAACAGTGGTACTGTCGTGAACGTAGGTCAAAGGCTGACACACAAGGGAAGAAATCTAGGATTTCACCCAAAAATATCTTAATTTGTGTTCTGAAGATGAATGAAGGTCTTACATGTTTGGAACGAGATGAGAGTGAGTAATTAATGAACAGAGCAGAGCTGCTGCACTAAGTACGAGATAGAGTTCAATAGAGCTGAAGGCCAGATCCTTAATGAAAACCATAATGCCAAGGACACATCACAGATAAGAGCAGCAGTAACTGAGGTGGGTGTGTGTGTAGGTCACTATGAACCTCTTCTTTGCACCGCGTGTTATAATCCCGGCATCTATGAGGGAACGGAAAACATTGCACCGGGATTTACAGAGGCAAAATACAGGCACAGATATCAGTGAACATACCTTTAGGACACATTACACTACATTAGGACACCCTATAGCAAAGCAAACGCAATCATACAGTGTTGGCCAAAATTATTAGAACACTAGCATTTTTCAGCTCACCAGCTGAAAAATGGTTTTATGTCAGTTATTTCTATCTTTTGCTGCAAAGCTACAGTACTGTTAAAAGTTTGAGGCACTTGTGCGGTCAGAAATAAATGTCATTAGTTAATAGAATTGATAAAGAAAATCTATTAAATGAAATCATTCTTTGCATTTAAAGCAGTTTTTGACCTAGGTGCACTTGCGCATAGCTTTGCAGGGAGGTCTCTTGAAGCATCTTGGAGACATTGACACAGTTCTTCTGGATTTAGTCTTGGTTCGTTTTATTTCATCAGGTCATTCCAGACAGACTGGATGATGATGAGATCAGATCTTTGTGTGGAGCACTGGCTGTTGTCAGACCTCTTGTGCAAACAAAAATGTCACTGGATTATTACAAATAAATGGCAAAATAAATGTTTGGAAATGTAAACTGACATTACCTACTGACACACTACAGCAAAAGATAGGAATAACTGACTTAAAACTATTTTTAGTTGGTGAAAATACTAGTGTTCTAATAATTTTGGCCACCACTGTATGCTGCACAGCTCACAAAAACTATAATAAGCAGTGTTACCATGGTGTTTTGACGTTGAAAACATATTAGAATGCAAATAAACATTTTAACACTACATATTACAGTATTTAATTGACTGACTGCCATCAAAACATCAAGTCATTACAGCTCACGAAGAACTAAACTGAAGGGAGCCAAAACTGACCTGGTCTATGGAAACCTGTCTTGCAGTCAGCTGCTTTCAACTAAAAGAAAATTAGCAGGCAGCTTAACCTGCTTGTAGGATTAGGTGAGATATGACTTCTGATGATATGCATCTTTTAAAAAGCGTTAAGTGATGTTTCACATCTTGTCATGTCTTTCAGTGTGAGGAAATGTTTCTCATATTTCAAAACTATATCAACAATATCAGATGGACAGGCACAAAAGAATCCACATACCCACGTCAGTCAGCCCGCTAAATTTTTAAATGCAATGACAAAATATGACTTTGAAACACTCTACCATTAAAAGGTTTGGGGTCAAAGATGTTTTCATGTTTTTATAAGATTACGCTTATGCTTACAATTGATGAGTATGATGAATAAATGAACACAGTAAAAAGAGTGATTTTTACAATACTTTTACAATTTAAAACAACTGTTTTCTATTCGAATATGCTTTAAAATATATTCCTGTAATGGCAAGTCTAAATTTTTAGCAGCTATTACCCCAGTCTTCAGTGTCACATGATCCTTAATTCTAATATGCTGATTTGCTGCTTGAGAAATTACAATTATTATTATTTTACAAATTATTATTATCAATGTTAAAAACAGCAGTGATGCTTAAAGGGATGATTCGCCCAAAAATAAATTCTGTTATTAATAACTCACCCTCATGTTGCTCCAAAACCGTAAGTCTTACGTTATTTTTTATTAAATCCGAGAGCTTTCTGACCCTACATAGACAGCAAGGGAAATACCACATTCAAGGCCCAGAAAGGCAGTAAGGAGATCGTTAAAATAGTCCATGTGACATCAGTGGTTCAACCGTAATTGAACCAGAAGAGTAGAAATTGTTGAATAAAGTCTTTTCTTGTTTTGCACACAAAAGTATTCTCGTAGCTTCATAAAATTACAACTGAACCACTGATGTCACATGGACTATTTTAATGATGTTCTTACTATCTTTCCAGGCCTTGAACGTGGTAGTTGCGTCAATGTCTATGCAGGGTCAGAAAGCTCTCGGATTTCATCAAAAATATCTAAATTTGTGTTCTGAAGATGAACAAAGGTCTTACAGGTTTGGAACGACATGAGGGTGAGTAATTAATGACAGAATTTTAATTTTTGGGTAAACTAATCTTTAATATTTTTGAGGAACCTGTGATGCATTTACTTTGATGAATAGAAAGATCAAATGCACAGCATTTAAAAACATTTAAAACAGAACTTTTTTTGTAACAATGTAAATGACTTGCCTCTTTTTAATGCAGACTTGGTAAATAAAATCTTCATTCTCAAACAAATCCTCACAACCTTACTGACCCCAAACCTTTGAACTAGTGTTTATACACTAAAACTGCAACAGAACTACACAAATGGCAAGCAGTTGTTGCGTGTGTGTGAGTGTGTGCGTGTGTATTTGTATTTATATGTTAGCTTAGGGCTGTCTTTGCATGTGTTTACATTCCTGGGGTGTGGTGATGCTATCAAGAGGGTTTTGTAAGATGAGTGAGCATATCCAGAGGAGCTGGCAAGCCTGTAAAACACCTCCGGTGCAGGACACCCACACACACGCACACCCACATATACATTCAGACACCCACAGACACACACAGGAGCCCAGGTGCTACTAACAAGTATTCAAATGTGTTTCTCTACTTATGAGGGCCAGATTTCTGAAAATGCTCTCAAATTACGCAAAACCTCTTGAAACCAAATCGAGGACATTGAGTATCTGGGAATTAGCTGGGAATTAGTTCATATTGTCATTTTACAGACTGACACATATGTGACACATTTGTGTACTGGAAAACACAAAAAAAACACATGCACAAGCAGTAGATGGGAAATGTAAGTGTAAAGTTTCTTAATTAAATAGTTGAAGAGTTATGAGGATTTATAGCTGAAAATTAAAAAGAAAATTAATTAATAAATAAAATGAAAATTTTGAAATGCTGCTGAATATGACACTGAAATTAGTAAAAAAAATAAAATAAAAATAAAAAAAAAAAAGACCTAAAAAAAATTAATAATTAAATGATAATAACATACAAAAATACTCACACACTTTAATTATTAGTAGTAAAATTACTTTGTTATCCAGTAAAAACTGGATAACAAAATTGATTAAATATTAACATGAACTCACCACTGATGTCCTTCAGCACACTGTGGATTAATGGAAATTGCCTCTTCACCAGCTTTTTTTCCTAAAATGAAAACAAATTTAAAAAGTCATTTGACAAAAAATTAGTTCAGATGTAAAACCCTCTAAAAGCCATCTTGGTCTAAAATGAGATAATGATACTGAGTGAGTGTTCTCGACACATATTATACATCCAACAAATACTTTTACTTCAAACTCACTAAAATCCCAGCCTCAGCCCAATCAGAAGTACTAGTACTTAGGTAGAAAACCTATACATCGGAGCCTGATAAAAGTGCTTTTTTTTTTTTTTTAAAGAAAGATGTCAGATGGATTTAGAGGCTTTAGCATCTGAACTTTTCATATATTTTGCAGTAGATGACCTGTTCGCCGCTGGACTACTAAAGACGTACTTCCTCTAAAGATTTAAATAGAAGTGATAATTGGTCAGTTTCCACACTCTTTGAAACTAAAGCCTTCACACAAAGAAGTGACTGAAGAACAGCAATTAAAGGCATTACAGTAAAGAAGGATCGGAAACTGAACTAGTTGATCCTGTCCCTCGATATACTCATGGACTGAGTGGCTATTGTGTTGAATTTAATTGGCAGGGAGCAAAGAAAAAAGGAACAGAAAGACAATGGAAAGTGCAGACGGATTAAGAGCAAAATACAGGGCACATGGGCATTGATAACCTAAAGACAGCCAGCACTTGTCTTCTTCACACTGGAAGTAGTTGTGTTTTCATGAATAAGTCAAGATGGGTTATAAACAGTGGTGTAAAAATTAGTGTGATTCATTTTTCAAGTTTATATTTATATTTAACGCAGGGGCGGGAATTAGGAAACCCTAATTACAACTGCTGCTTCTGACGCTTTTTTTTCATGACAAGAAGTGCATTTATTTATTTATCCAGAATGTCTGTACAACCAAACTTCAATACCTTCAAGCACCATCAATAACTTTTGTAGCTTTATGGATTGATCTTTATTTAATTCAGTATTCAGTGTTTGATAACTTTCAATTCAATATCTGTACATTTTCTACTTGTTGAAGGGCACAGGTATATAATGGGTTTATTTGAAGATTGTTTGAAGTTCACTTAAATTAGAAGTTGTTATATTTTAAAGTCTAATAAATGTCAAAATTGGTAGCTCTCAATTACACTGTAATGTTGAATGGCTATAGTCAATGGTTAAATATTAGGGGAAACAAGGATTTCCCACAGAAATCAGTAATACTGGTATCAGTGATACTTACCTTCAGTCATAAAAATATTTAAACAATATTTAAAATATCTCTTTATGTTGTTTCTACAGTTGTTTGAAGATTGAATGTGAAATTATTTAATTATAAAAGTATATTTAAAAACTTTGAGTTTTATTTGAGTCAATTAATTGTGATTAATTTCCAAAAAAAAATGTGCAATTAATTATTTAATTGTTTATAATTATTTGACAGCACTAGTTATAAATTACTTTGGCTTGCCAATCAATTTTATTTTAATTCAATCAAATTATATGCCAACTAATTCACTTAATAAATCGCATTTAATTTGTGGAGAAAAGTCACCAAATGCAGAATTTTCAATAATATTTCATGGTAATCAACTACATTTTAACCGTTATGTCAAATGATTCAATTCTGACACAAATTTCTATAAATACATGTCAACATGTAATCAGAAAAGCTGTGATTACCATTCTCAGCGCAGCTCTTCTTCTCTGCAAGGTCTACAGCAAAATCATGTGCATCTGCATAGGCTCTGGATAACCGCCAAAGGTACTGGCACTTCTGATCAAACTGTAAGCACAAACATGACATGTGTTAATAAAATACATTTTTAATAAACCAGAAGCCATTGTAGACAACATTTGGGGTCAGTAAGATTTGTAAAAGTTTCTCTTATGCGCAAAAATAAAAATATAGTCTTATTGTGAAGTATTATTTTGATTTATTTGAGTTTTTATTCAATAAACTCTTAATTTGCCGCCCAATGCTAAAGGGTTCATGAACTGAACTTTATTTTGTACTGTTCTCTGAGGTTCATTTACAATGTTATCAAGATTTTTACATCAAATACAATTTAGAAGTATAAGCTACTTTCCGACCTGTTTTTTACCCCCCTTGTCAGAGCTCTGTTTGAATATGCGTGGCGGATTGTAGACTCGGAAGTAAACACCCACTGCTATGATTGGCTAACACTTGTGTATGTTTGACAGTCTACATCCTACACAGATGGACACTGCAGTGATTTAGGTTAAAAACGCATAAACACTCAGTATAAACCACCTGTAATAACAGACAAAGCAATAGTGACTACATAATAAAAACAGTTACTCACACTTGTGTGTTGCGACATTACCGTCGGATCCAATATAGTCTACAAAGCATCATCATCTTTTTGAAAATCCCACATCGAGTTGTGCCTCGTTTGTAAACAAATCCACGATAAAATTAAGTGAAGAAAGGACCAACCTCTTACTGACATGGTATGGATCTTCATTAAAAATAAAGTTCATTTACTCTTTCCTAACGCTGGGATCAGTAGGAAGGCAATGTAAAGACTGTTTTTCCATAACCTGGCACTGCACAGTGTCTTGTCGTCTTCGGAGCCTTCCTTATTGGTCAGTTTCTGTGAAGACCTGTGCTTGCCTCTCCATTTACACTTCATGCGTGAATCGGTGGGCGGGGCTAAACAGGCAGTGATGTAGAAGCAGGCGTTGATCTTCTTCAGTGGAGGAGGTGCTTTTCCACACTATTACATCATAAAGTGGCACATTCCACAATCTAGGCTACGTTCAGATTGCGAGCCTTAATGCTCAATTCCGATTTTCTGCTCAGATCTGATTTTTTGTTTGCCTGTTTACATTGTTTTTTAAAATGTGGTCCATATCCGATTCCTGTGTGAATTTCTCATTGGCCTGAACTGAAACGCATGCGCACAATGACAGACGTCAAGCCAGTAGCATAGCCAGAAAAGAGAATCTGGGTGTGCATCAGGAAAACTGTGTGTGGCACATTTATTGTCAAAAAAATTGTTTTACTAGCATTACATATTAAAATTTAAATGATCAGAGTAGCCCGTTTTTCTTGCGCGGTGCGCGTCCCTACAACTCCCCGCTCACTGACAGAATTTCATGTGAAATGTTTATGCCTTACTACTGTCATTTTTTTGCATTCACGTCCTCGTCTTTTTATGAGCCATTTTCCTAAGCTTTCTCACTCCTTAAGACAGCCACCTACAATCCAAAAATGTTATGCTGCAATAGACACATGATTTTTAATTTAATTGTGACTTTATCTGCAAAAAAGTTTAGTTTTAGTAAGTTTAGGCTACATACATTATTCGCACAATCTGCAAGATTGTATTAATAGCCGATAAAAAAATTAATAAATAAAAAATACATTTCATGTTGCTCACTGGCTAGAATAAGCTGTTTCACATAATTGTGTTTACACACAAATTAAGCAGTTTAAAAGTTCACATACTCTTGATGTTTAAAAAGTAAATTATGTTGTATAAAGAACTGTATTTAACGAAAATAAAGTCAATTATTATTCTGTAAAAATTTGGTTGCGTGTACTACATTTTGAGGATTATCTGTAACTAGCCTACGTGTTCATGTACGAAATAAAAAGCTAGTATTTTGTAAACAATCAAACAAGAAAGAAAGAAAGAAAGAAAGAAAAATTAATTCGCCACTGTTCCACATTCCCGGTCCTGTTTTGGGCAGCTGCTTCTTCTAGATGGATATGCACTATGTGCACATATCAGCTTGATTATTAGCCTATCGCGCTTACTGCATGACATGGAGGCACCCGCGCAATCCCTAGCATTTTTTGTTCTGCGGAAAAAACTTTTTCTGATGTATGTACACTCACGATAACACCAAAAGGTTGTGCTTCTGTAAAATAGAGAAATAAACAAGATGCGCTTTCAGCCGTCTCATGCAGTCTCCGTGAAATGGAGTGCGTCACAGCTATGAACGAATTAAAAAAAAAAAATCTCTGATTACGTAATCGGAATGAAAAGGTACATTTCTCTATTAAAGATACATTCATGTGCTGGGGCAGGCCTACATGGCACTTTTCGTTTTTAAAATAAAATGCTGTGACATTTCAAAAAGTGCGCCTGCTAATCACGTCACGTTATATTGCAATGCAGGAGTTATGCATGCGGAATGAGTCAAATGTTTTTGTATTATTTTGTTTTTTTATGTGCGTGGGTGCTATGGAGGTGCTTTGGTCTTTCTTGGGGGTGCTGAAGCAGCTGCTAGCCCCTCTTTAGCGCTGCCCATGTTTATTAGGATTATAAAAAATATTTCTGCCTCTATTTTTAGGTGGCTACGCCCCTGCGTCACACGTATCACGCTGCCATAAGAACTAAACATGAAGGCCAAAAAAAAAAAACATGAGGCCACGGAAGTCGGTCATTGTCATCTCAAATGACAAAGGTCGCATGAATTCCGATCTGACTGTTCAGACTGAGGACGCATTGCGAAACATTCGACCTGTATTGGATTTAAAACCACATTTTGAAGTGGCTCAGATCTGATTCCATGCGGTTTGTGCCGTTCACACTGTCATGCAAAAAAAACACACCTGGGTCACATTTAATGAAAAAAATCAGATTGGCCTTAGGCAGATTGGCTTCAGTGTATGCTGTTTTTAGACTAACAATAAAGTTTTAAGTTCTGAAACTTACAGGATGTTTTTATAGTACCATGACAAATATGTCAAAAGATCAAGGGAATTGTGATTTTTTTTTTTTTTTGAATTTTCTGACTAACATAAAGTTACAAAGCACAGCATTTATTTGAAATGGAAATCACTTGCAACATTATAAATGTCACTTTTAATCAATTTGATGCATTCTTGTTGAACTAAAGTAACGATTTCTTTCAAAAACATAAAAAAAAAACCATACTTTTGAGCTGTAGTTTACATACCTCTGCTTTCCTCTCCAGCAGACTATTCAGGCCTTCTGCTTTCTCTGCCCCGTTATAGCTGTGCAGTCGGTCTGCTTTCTGCAGCAGAGCCGTGAGCTCATCCACTGGTTCCTGCGGTGGTTTTCGTTCATCGTCACTTTCCTCTTCCTCAGAATCTGTCAGTGCGGTTATATACCTGTAGCACACCGTAGAGAAGAAAGTACGCTTGTATCTGTTGTTGTAATGAAAAACTTGCTGGACAAAAAGCTTTTGCCATGTTTTACAGAAATGTCAATTCTTTACAAGAAGTAAAAAGTAATTCACATGCAATTGCATTAAATGCGTTTTGGAAAACCGAAGTGACTTTTTTTTAATGGAATAGTTAGAATAGCTATCCAATATGTAGATGAGTTTGTTTCTTCATCGGATCCATTACTCACCAATGGATCGTTTGCAGTAAATGGGTGCCGTCAGAATGAGAGACCAAACAGCCGATTAAAACATTACAATAATCCATAATTAATCCACATGACTCCAGTCCATCAGTTAATGTCTTGTGAAGCAAAAAGATGTGTGTTTGTAAGAAATAAACCCATTGTAATATTTTTTTCTTGTCTGAACCACGAGAGAAATATGCAAAGATTAAGTACTGTTTACAACAAACCAGTCCAAAACCATTTTAAACAAAATATGTTGTGAATTTTGATGTGAGAGGACAACAGAGAATGAACTTTTTCAGCAGAGGAAGAATTATTAAGGACTCATATTTTGTCCAGAAATGGCATATATTGATGGACTGGAATGGTGTGGATTACTTGGATTATTGTGATGTTTTTATCAGCTTTTTTGGACTCTCATTCTGACGGCACCCATTCAACTGCAGAGGATCCATTGGTGAGCAAGTGACGTAATGCTAAATTTCTCCAATTCTGTTCTCATCTTAATCTTGGATGGACCGAGCATGAGTAATTTTCAGTAAATTACAGTTTTGGCTGTACTATTCCTTAATTTCAAGACATAAAAACGGACCCAAGTACATTCACATTACATTACATTAGGCAAAGCGGTATTTTCAACCTAAAAAATACCTCTGAGGAAACTCACGCTTAAACACCGCACTTAAAATGTGTTTTTTCCCCCTCTACACAAGAGACAGAAGGTAATAGGATTTTATTTGGAGGCTGAGCACATACAAACATTCAAACTCTCAGAATTGGACATCCATTCATACAGTGTTTACATGCAAAACATCCACAGGATCTGTGCACATGTGAAGCAGGCTAATTAATTGTTTACTGGGATTGCCGGTTTCAGACTGACACCTGAAGGCTTTTATGTAAAAACACTGTGAGGGTTGTTTATTTTTCTTAGAACAAGGCACGCAATACCTGCCCAGCTTTTACAGCCTTCGAAAAACGTCCTTTTTCAATGACTGTAGGCGTGCGCGAACACTCTCAGCAGCCGAGATGAGTGTGTAAAAACATTAATTACAGGTTAAGGTACAAATGAAAGACTTGAGAAAAAGTGAAAACATAAAAGGCTTCCATTAAGAGCTGGCACCTAAAGCATTTGCGTCATTCGCGGTTCGTGAGAACATTTGAGACTTGGAGCGATAGTTCTGCAGGGATGTGTTGGAGCTGGAACCTCCGAGAGCACTTCAATGCTACACACAAGAAGGAAATCACCCACAGCCCCAGGAATCAAAGAAACGCTCGGTGATTGGAGCACCAGTGATTGAACAGTGTTCTAATCTTAATTCAGCACTCTGCCAGTGTGTTTTTGATTTAAGGGGCTACAGTTACACACTAACTGCCAGAGATCTGAGTCATTCTGGCCATTCTCATGAGTCTGTCTGAAATTATATTATTATCATACCCTCATTATGGCTATCATTCTGCAATGTCGTCTAGAACAAAGCAGTTCAAGCAATAAACAACAAAATACTACATTTGTTGTTAAATGTGTATATATACACTACCAGTCAAAAGTTTGGACACACCCTCTCATTTAATGTTTTTTAAAGAAGTCTCTTATGCTCATCAAGGCATTTATTTAATCAAAAATAAAATAAAAAAAACAGTAATATTCAAAATGTTATTACAATATAAAATAATGGTTTTTATTTTAATATACTTTACAATATAATTTATTTCTGTGATGCAAAGCTGAATTTTCATCAGCTGTTACTCCAGTCTTAAGTGTCACGTGATCCTTCAGAAATCATTCTAATATGCTGAATTATTATTAGAATTATCAATGTTGGAAACAGTTGTGCTGTCAAATATTTTTTGCAACCTGTGATTTTTTTTTAGGATCCTTTAATGAATAACAAGCTAAAAAGAACAGCATTTATTCAAAATTTAAAGCTTTTCTAACACTGTAAATCTATGCTATCACTTTTTATTAATTTAACATCTTTGGTAAATAAAAATATTCATTTATTTCAAAAAAAAAAAAAGGAAAGAATAAAAATTTACTGACCCCAAACTTTTGAACAGTAGTGTATATAGTTAGAAAACCTTTCTATTTATCTTTTTTTAACCTTTTATTGATCAAAAAAACAAAAAAAATATCACAGGTTCCAAAAAAGAAAAAAACTTTTTTTTCAGCATATTAGAATGATTTTTGAAAGATCATGTGACACTGAAGACCGGAGTAATGATTCTGGAAATTCAACTTTAATTACAGATATAAATTTAATTTTAATGTATATTAATATAGAAAAACATTGATTTGCATCATAATAATATTATTATACAATATGACATGTTTTTCAGTATTTTTGATCAAGTGAAAGCAGCCTTGATAAGCATGAGAGGGTGTGTCCAAACTTTTGACTGGTAGTGTGTATATACATATATATTTAAGAAGTCTCTCATGCTTACAAAGACTGCATTTATTTGATCAAAAATACAGTAAAAACAGTAATATTGTGACATATTATTACAAATTAATTTGTTTAAATATGTTTTAAAATGTAATTTATTCCTGCAATGCAAAGCTGCATTTTTAGCAGCAATTACTTCAGTGTCACATGATCAGTACTTCCCCCTACACTGCTGCTCAAAAGTATGGGATCAGTAAGATGTTTAATGGTTTATAAAGTTTCTTTAAGTTTCCTCATGTTCATCAAGACTGCAATTATTTGATCAAAAATACAGAAAAAAAAAACTGTAATATTGTAAAAGTAGTATTTCAATTTAAAACTGTATGTGAATATGTTTTAAAATGCAATTTCTTCCTGTGATACAAAGCAAAATTTTCAGCATCATTACTCCAGTCTTCAGTGTCACATGATCCCTCAGAAATCATTCTAATATGCTGATTTATTATCAATGTTGAAATCAGCTGTGCTGCTTAATATTTTTATTTTTTTTGGAACCTGTGATACTTTTATCAGGATTCTTTGATCAATAATATACACTACTGTTCAAAAGGGTCATTTTTTATTCTTTCTTTTTTTTTTTTTAAGAAATTAATACTTTTATTCACCAAGATTGTGTTAAAATAATATAAAGTGATAGCATAGATGTACATTTATATTTTCATTATATTTATATTTTCAAGTAATGCTGCTCTTTTTAACTTGTTATTCATCAAAGAATCCTGAAAAAAAAGAATCACAGGTTCCAAAAATATATTTGGCAGCACAACTTTTCGACAACGACAACAAACAAAAATTGTTTTTAAATGACAAAAATCTACTGGCATTTTCATCAAGGAATAAAACAAGACGAAAATGTTGGGGAGGGATGATTTGGAATGAGATTCATTCAGAAAAATCTGTTGCGTAGTAGTAGGTTAGATGCGCACAAACTGCCAGGACACAAGCTGCACGTCTTATAAAATGTTCAAAAATGTCAATTTGTGGGAGAAGTGCAGACATATAGATAAATTTGACGACGCAAGAGAGAACTCAATTCGGTCTTGTTTTCTGAGAGCATACACCGAAGCATACACACAGAAAGCACGTCTCACATTTTTTCGCATTGCATGAACAGAAAAATATACACAAAATGATCTTGAATTGTCCGTTTTAATGAGTATTCATGTAAACACAGCCGATTACGTCTTAAATGAACGTAAACAGCAGAGAGAAAGTGTATCAGTACATTGCATTCGTGCATTCAGTTTAAAAGGGATTGCAGTCATATTTAGCTGCTATTGTTCGAGTCACAGATGTTAATCAAGCAACAAAAGAAAGACAGAAAACCACTCACTGCTCTTGACTGAATCGCTTATGTAGCCCTAAAGATTAATCTAAATGAATTTACAGAAATAATCATGTTTGAAAGAATGAAGAATACGGTAAGCAAGTTGCTATAAAGAATGCATAATTAGCATATAACACCATTGGTATTTCATTAAAAAGAAGACCATGTTCTTTATGAGAAGTGGTTTTATTTAATTTTAATATTAAGGCATGTTGCGTATCACCGCAGTTAAACCTATATAATGACTTTGGAAATTTAGAGAAACGCTTAATAAATGCATTGCACTGTAACTAAACCCATTAAATTTTAGCCGACTAAATTTACTGTAGATTTAGTCGACGAAAATTGTATGATATTTATTCGACTAAAACTAAAAACAACTAAAATATGACTAAAACTAAATGGCATTTTAGTCAAAAGACTATGACTAAAACTAAATTACAATTTGCTGTCAAAATTAACACTGCTTAGGAGCGGTTTCGCAGGATGTTTTTATCCCCACCGGAGATGAAAAATAATTCAGCAGAGGCAGGGATGCATAGACCAGATGGAAATCCCCACCACCCCCATCCTCCAGCCAAATTGCACCCTGATCACAGAGTATTAGTGAGCATAAGTGGCTTCTTACAAAAACATTAAAAAATATGTTATTATTGTAATCTATGTTTTCCTGGCCAGAGTCTGAATGAAGTTGTCATTCCTCTATCTGGATTAAAGACGTAGCCACACCCAGGAAAAACAGAATCTTCCACAGGGATTATTTTGATGCCAATCTTTTCCCTGTGTGTGGCCACCATCAGCAGAACTGTAGGTTCAAGAGCACAGTGCTTGTTTCATAGCACGTCTTACATCCGTTCTCAGCAAAGATCAACAACTGTCAAGGATCTGGCTGCACGCTCAGATCTGAAGCATCATCCGGATGAACATCAACCAACATCATTAGTGCAAAGGTTTGCCTTTGCATTACTTCTCTGCTTCTGCTTTGTTTACTTTGGCGAGGCAATGAAAACCAAGTCTTATCATCACATCTCTATTCACTTAACAACAAACACAAAAATACTAAAACCATTTTTTGCCTTTGCTATTACATTTTAAACACCAACAAGTCATGTAAGCTCAGAGTAAACAGTTTTGATCTAAAAGATCTCTTCTCATACTAGCCAAACTGCACTTGAAGCAGAACCAACATTTCCATCTGTCAAAGTATTCAATGCAGTTGTGAAAATGCCACATAGGGGATTCCCTTTCTGTACGTTTATTTTTTATATACAGTTGCGCTCAAAAGTTTACATACCCCTTGCAGAATCTGCAAAATGTTAATTCTTTTAGCAAAATAAGAGTGATCATACAAATTGCATGTTATTTCTTATTTAGTATCATTTAGAATTTAGTATCTTATTTAGAACAGCAGACAGTTTAACTGTTCAGAGCAAACAAGGGACTTATGAACAATTATCACTAAACAAAAAAACACATCTGTGGGTCATTCAGGTAACGACACAGTATTAAGAATCAAGCACAATTTGTGCCTGTCCACCATTTATTTTATCCTTTCCAAATTGGCAATAAAAAGTGGTTAAATGCTCCAGAAACTTGAAATGTGGGAAAATGAAATCTCAGTTCCAGGTGTATTTATTTTTTTTTTTATGTACAATATGGCCTTTATTTCATTATTTATGCATTGGCAAGCCTATCATTTCATTGTATGTTTTTACAATGATAATAAAACAAATCTGAATCTGTAGTAACCTGAAGCTGATTAAATTATGCAGTAGTTGAGGTGAATGTTGTTTAATCTTGTTTAATAGAAAATTAGATCTTTCTACATTAATCTAATTCAGCTGAATTATTTCAACAAATGGATGGCACACCATATTTACAGTTAT
Source organism: Cirrhinus molitorella (assembly GCA_033026305.1). Classification (NCBI taxonomy): domain Eukaryota; kingdom Metazoa; phylum Chordata; class Actinopteri; order Cypriniformes; family Cyprinidae; genus Cirrhinus; species Cirrhinus molitorella. The sequence continues at coordinate 36,854,466 of CM065126.1, forward strand.
AAAAGCCACTATAAAAGGTAACAAATGCTTGTCAAATTCTCCACAGGGCACATATTAGCCCATTAAAAGAAATAATGCGCACACAAAGTTGCATTTGGGATTTAAAAATGGTGTAGATAGACTCTGCAGTGAAAGAGTGAAGGTTTGTGCACTTATTATTATGGTGAATACAACTCCACTGCCCAACCAGAACTAAATAAAACTCACAAGTGTTTTATATGCATAACAAAGTGCAAAGACTTTGAAAAGGAGAGCTGTTCAGGGGGAACACGGTTACCATCCCAACAGTCACCGGCTGTGCACATATTCAGATGACTTCATCAGAGTTTGGACACACAAACCAGTCTTTATTCCTCTAGAAAGGGCTATCCCCCAAAAGCTACAAGTTGGGGGTCAGTAAGGGTTTTTTGTTTTCTTTTTAAACAAAGAAATTAACATGTTTATTCAGCAAGGGTACATTAAATTGATCAAAAGTGACAGTAAAGAATTTTTATTGTTACAATGGATTTATATATATAGATATTTTTTTCATTAATTTTGCTTTTTTACTTTCTATTCAAAGATCCTGGACCACAACCAGTCATAAGGGTCAATTTTTAAAATTGAGATTTATCATCTGAAAGCTGAATAAATAAGCTTTGCATTGATTCATGGTTTGTTATGACAATATTTGGCCAAGATACAACTATTTGAAATTTTTTAAATCTGGGAAAAAAAAATAAAAAAATTCGCCTTTAAAATTGCCCAAATCAAGTTCTTAGCAATGCATATTACTAATCAAAAATTGTGCTTTGATTTACAGAATATCTTCATGGAACCTGATCTTTACTTAATATCCTAATGATAATGACCCATACAATGTATTTTTGGCTATTGCCACAAATATACCCGTGCTACTTAAGACTGATTTTGTGGTCCAGGGTCACAAATAATCCTGAACAAAATGTATCAGAAACTAAGCAATTCAACTGTTTTCAACACTGATAAGGTTTTTTATGCAGAAAATCAGCATATTAGAATCATTTTTCAAGGATCATGTGACACTAAAGAAGACTGGAGTAATGATGCTGAAAATTCATCTTTGCATCGCATTAATAATTTATATTTTAAAATACAGTTAAATAGAAGAAAATTATTTTGAATTGTAAAATTATTATTTCACATTATTGCTGTTTTACTGTATTTTTTGACCAAATAAATGCAGACTTATAAGGCTTCTTTTGAAATTGCATTAAAAAAATCATAACACAAACTTTTCAACAACAGTTTACCAGACCTTCAAAAGACCTTGATCTTTATGACCTTCTCAAGGCTAATGTGTAATGTGTAACGTATTACATCAGGCATTACTGATAAACAATGACAAATTACAACCACAAATCTTCTCAGAAAAGCAGATCACAAGTTTCTCAAAAAATTTAATTAGCCCAAAATTCATTTCAATTAATATTCTATATGTAATGTCAGCTTTTTCTAGATTTGATTAGTTCATAGTTCAGTCAACCTTTAGCATAGAATTTGTCTGACAAACTGAAAGTTGGATTTTTTTTTTTTTTTGTTTCAAGCACATAGTATCAAATAAACTCTATATTCAAATTCTGAACTGTCCATTTATTGAAAAAAGCACAAGTTTTCCTCATGAACATTCGGCAGGTGGCCACAATCAGGTTTCAAGGTGACAGAGAAGACCCCACAAATTAACTAGCTTTTAAATACAACGTTTCTTTACCTGGCCATCTGTACGTCACACTTTGATCAAACTCTAAACACAATTATTTACTGTCTGCATCTTTAAAAACACTTCCTATACGGCAATACTAGACAGCCTCGCGGATAAACAACGTCTCAGTCTATTTAGCAGAGCAGTTCATTTATTTCCATCCTACACATCTGTGATTGGACCTGTCTGCCTCTATATAAACAACTTTTTTTCTAAATCTGCAGCAATCAAATTTAATAAACGGTATCGTTTTAAACATTCAAGTATTAACATCCTTCAGCAACAACTAAGGCAAGCTGTGACGTGACTGCACTCAAGCAATGTAACTGTGACAGAAATTACAAGTTCCTACACGAGACAGTAAAAATTAGGCTGTGATAACTCAGCAGTCACTCTTTCAGATTGATCGGCCGGTGCTTTAAAGAGAGACAGCAAGGAGGAAACCGTTTTGACAGATGAACGGTCCTTTGAAAGCCAAGCGGCTCCCAGGACCAAACTACACAGACGCACTTGAATCAAGGCTCTGCGCTGCACTGTGGTGTTAAAACACATCCTGCCTACTCAAAAGTAAAACCATGATAACCACGCAACACAAAAGCCAGTCATGGTCTAGAAACACTCCAAACAGACGTACAAAAACAACTTATGAAAACTGAACGCCTCAAGTGTTTCCTTTATTTTTACATTTGGAGTATTTGCAGGCAAAGATGCACAAACCGAGCGGCTTAAAATAACAAATAATTTTTGGACATTTAAGGTGCTGGAGAACATAGCGTGTGAAAAATAAGAACTAAAGTTTAATGCTATGAATAACAAAACAGATTATTTCTGAATGGCTTCGGGAGCAGAATTTAGTGAGACTGGAATGGACTTGTAAAGTGCTTAGTGCTGAATTTAGTTAACCGTTGTTCTAATGAATGACTGGAGGCAGTGGAGTTCACCTCGTCTGTACAGACGACACATGATTTGGAACGCTCTCGGCTCCCTCACTGAATCACACCTCAGCTATGCACACACTTCTAATCCTTCTCAAACTCTAAATTGTGTTATATTTGAGTGTGGACGTCAAAACATCTTATCAAAATAAACACATAAAAATTGAGTTTAAATAAAATTAGTTGAGGGGACTTTCCAAAACTAAGAATGTTTTAAAATACAGTTTGAAACCCTAATTTTTTTTTTTTTTTTGCTATTATAAATACGAGTCTAAATAATAATCAAAATAAAAAATATAATTTTCCAATCCTTAAATATTGTAACCAAGTTATGTTTATGATCCTTCTTTATGATTTCATTCTTAATCTTATTATGTGCACCATATTCATGCTTTAACTTGATTTCTGTCATGACAACTCTCGGAGGGATTGGCATGGTAATGTACATGACAATGTTAATGTATTTGGTCTTGGTGAAATAGATCTGCTACGCTGCTGCTGCGGCAGAGCATGTACAGAGACTTGCTACTGCCAATACATCCACAACATGCTGCTGTAAGCATGTAGGAAACACATATAACATATAATTAACCCCTGTAGCATATATGAATCACCTCGTAGCAGATGTATACAGGTGGAGCTGGGGAAGGTGGAGGGTTTCTAATGCATGCTACAACTGCTACGTCTAGCACTAGTCATGTATTTGAATGTTAAGCAGTGAGCGCATTGGCTATTGATACAGGAGAGAACCTGTATCATGTGCCATGTGATTATGATGTCATGATGTCATGATGTCAGATTGAGTTAGACCCATCAGACAGCATTCTAGAGTTTCATGCCAGAACTCTGTATATAACTGATGATTTCTGAAGGATGTGACACTCAAGACTTTGTAATTCAGCTTTGTAAAATATATTACATTTTCAAAAATATTCAAATAGAACAGTTATTTTAAACTTTAATAATATTTTACATTATTACTGTTTTTACTGTGCTTTTGATCAAGTTAATACTTCCTTAATGAGCATAAAAGTGACTTCTTTAAAAACAAAAATATTACAAACTTCTAAATTGGTAGTGCACAAACATTACAAAATATCAAAAATGCATATCTTCAGCTATAATTTGCAGGTCAGTGAGCAAATCATAATCAAGTCATATACTTATATATGGGCCATTCTACTGAAGTGGTCCAAGCTGCTGTCCTACAACCAAAAACACATTTAAAAAGCATTTAAGTTTTCAAATGATAGATGTTTAATAAGATCCTTTTATTATTTATTGAAATCCACAATAATATTTAAAATATCAGTAAGCTTTAAAATCCTCATTTATTGGGTACTTTCAATTGGGAGGTGGCTATCCCAAACCCTAAACTAAAAGCCCCAAACCCCTAAATTCCAACTTATGAAAATGATATTGAAATCATTTTTGCATTTTATTCTAGTGTTGTTTTTAAAAATATCTTTCTGAAATTTTTTTTTTTTTGTAAATTATGAAACTTCATGTAAAAAAAAAATGTATCCTGCATTTTCATGTCCCTACTGAAACAGTATATGTTTTAGTCCATTGACTGAGACTGATTTTAACTACACCCCTACACCCCTTATGAACAAGAAATATTCATGTGTGTCATTCTTTCTCATAGCTACATGGTGTGATTCGATAGACCCCATCATTTTGAGGTAAATGTGTTCAAAAGTATGAAAATTTTCTTTGTAACTCTAAAGAATGTCACTACCGAACACCATTTTTCTAAAATCAAACACTTTTTTGGGAGTTATTCCATAACATTTAGTTTTTATGTGTTCAACTGTTCAGAACAATGCTAGCTAACGATGTGCTGATTAGCATCTTTGAGCTAGGTTCAAAAGTACCTAAAATTGTCACTATGCGAAGTTTCGCGACCTTTTTCAAGTTTAGTAGAGTTATGCAAATCTTTAGTATTTTAGTATGTTTTAGCAGTGTTTTATTATGCAATATGATGTGGTCAATACCAAAACATTACCATCACTACTGAAAATGTGCTGTCACAACTGAAACATGGGATGTTTTGTCAAAAATAAAATTTACTGAATTATCATCTAAGATTTTATGATAGTTTTTGGTTCAATGTATATTCAAACTAATGAATCCTTAAAGGAGCACTCCACTTTTTTTTGCAAATAGGCTCATTTTCCAACTCCCCCAGAGCTAAACAGATGAGTTTTACCGTTTTTGAATCCATTCAGCAGATCTCCGGTTCTCCCGGTAGCCCTTTTAGCATAGCTTAGCATAAATCATTGAATCGGATTAGACCATAAGCATCGCACTCAAAAATAAAACCAAAGACTTTCGATATTTTTCCTATTTAAAACATGACTCTTCTGTAGTTACATCGTGTACTAAGACTGGCAGAAAATTAAAAGTTGCGATTTTCTAGGCTGATATGACTAGGAACTATACTCTCGTTCTGGCATAATAATCAAGAAAAGTTGCTGCTGTACTATGAGTGACAGGCGCAATGATATGTTAAAAGGGCTACCGGGAGAACCGGAGATCGGCTGAATGGATTCAAAAACGGTAAAACTCATCTGTTTAACTCTGGGGGAGTTGGAAAATGAGCCTATTTGCAAAAAAAGTGGACTGTTCCTTTAAGTTTGAAATCAGTATGACTGACTTTTTGCCTTTTACGTAGAAAAATTGGATTCAAAAATACAACAAATCTCATAAATCACACTTGAAATATTGTTAAAATTGTAAGTGGTGTTGATTTACCTCTAAAAAACATTTTAATAAAATAGTAAAATACATATTTACAAGATGTAAGCAAAATCTTAATAAGTCATAATAACTCTTCTTATTAAATGATATATTACTGTGTTTCTGTAGTGACAAATTTCGGGAGAGGACAAATATTCCAAAACTTTCTGAAAATAAAATATGAGAAATGTGTACCTTGGATATTATACAATTTGCATGCATACTGTTTTTTTTTTTTTCAAGACATTGTTTCCAACTCTGACTTTGAACCAATTCTGTAGTAATATCTGTCAGACAGAAACACTTTCATTTTATGAACAAAAAAGATGAAACTTTTTAGTAAACTCACCCTCCTTCACTCTCTGCCTCTTCTGAGCTTTGTCCTTCACTTCTAGATGAGACACCTGCTTTTTTTCTCCTGGTGGGAGTTCGATGAAGGGGACTTGCTTTGCGAGCACTGATACTGTCTCCACTCCGACCCCTCAGCTGATCTCTGACATTGTCCTGGAGGTGTGGAAGTGCATCCTTCAAGGCTTTTACCTCCTCTTTGAGCTCAGACACGCAATGGATCAGAGCACCCAGCCGATCCAGCACCTCCGCCTGGCCCGTTTGCAGACCCAGACGGCCTGCGGTGTGATCTGCGTTGCTGCTCAGGTGAAGGACTCTGCCACCGCCGGCTCCAATTTTGCGGAAGCAGACAATGGCCAAGCTGATCCCAGCAGCCCCTGCCAGAACTCCCAATGCTAGAGCCCTGCTGTCTGCTTGAGCCATTCTAAACCGCAAAGACAAGAGAAAATGTATATAGTTATATATATTTAGGGGTTCGAGCGCATAGCACTGAAACCCTACTGCAATTGTTAGAATGGTCACGATCGTGCAGAACAAACCGTAAGTTTTAGAGACTTGTCCTATAGGGATGCCAAAACTTTTGAAAGGGGCAGGGCCACTTTTAATACAATGCCTATAACTCATGAACAGAATGAGATATCTTCACCAGACTCTGAACACTTATGTAAGAGCTCAACCTAAGGTCACAGGACAAAAATCGCAGAGCCTGGCCACTTGGTGGCGCTACAAATGGCTATAATTACGCAACCATTTGTCCTATCAACATGAAAATCGCTGTGCGCGGTCTATAAGCACATTTGCCCATCTCAAAAAGAACATGGCCCCCATTGGAGGACGATCGGAAACAAAAGGTCTGTGAGAAATTTGAAAGAAATCGACTTAAAAAAAGACTTTGGTTTGAGTGGATTTTTGAGTGCCAACGTGAAAAACTATTAAAAAATAAACAAATACAAATTATTTGCATTTTCTGTATCTCAGTTCACAATATTTTATTCTTGTGAATATTTTTTAGTTTGAACTCATGAACATGATATTTTTTACTAATTTAAAACACAATACAATGTAATATGCTCCCTAATTCTTTTATATATATTATATTTTGTATATATTATATTACATTAGAATATGTATGTTGTTAAAATTTTACATTAATATTTTGTTACACTAAATGACAATGTAACATTATTTCAACCAAATTTTGACATATTATTCTCCAAAAACTTATTTGAAACCTTAAAAGTAGACACTTTACTTACATTTAATGTGCTTTCTATGGACATAAAATTACTTTTGTAAAATTATTTTGACGTGGACAACTTAACGTCTTTGACCCGTGTATTTTCATACATTTTGTGGTATTAGTTGGTTTATTTCAGTCTAAAACATTCCACCCTGTTTAATACAACTGCAAAAATATTTATAAGATCAAATATTCAAAGGATGGTTAAAATGTCAAAATGAACACGTCTCATGTAAGTTTTTAGTCTGTCGTTGAGAAATGTTTAATTTTGTCTTTATATCTTTTTATCAATGTATATAGAACAACGTTTTGGTGTTTGAGCTTGACAAAGGCATAAGTCTAGTGAACCCTTTCACAGAAATATTTACGTAGATTACAACACAGCCATATGGTTCGCAGGGTATTGTATAACTAAAACATGCCCTTATTTTGTTAAATGAATTAATAATAATATAAATTCGAAATGCATGATTACAATTTTTCCAGACAAGTGCACTTTATTTTCACATTATCAGCAAGAAAAGCAGCATTAACAATGAAACCACATAATTATTCTTGTACACACTCTCAGTTCACCTTAAAGATAAGTTTCAAAGTTCACATCAAAACATTTAAAAACACAGCAGTGGTATTAGATATTAATCAACTGTCAAGGTCTTTACAGGACTATGCGATGTGACTATATACGCACATGTAGCGGAAAATAAAAATAGCCTTCTAACAGCATCTGAGCAGGTTCCATCAGTAAAAACATAAAACAAAAGCATAAGCCAACGACAATCTTATAAAATAGCAGCTTTTACCTGTACAAACTCTCCTGAGCGCAGTGGTGCGTCTGCAAAAACAGTCCGTATCACCCCAGTGCTTGATACTGAAGGTTCCGCCCTGATAATGCAACCATACACAGCACAGTTTAAAGCTTACGCTTTGCAAAAACAACGAAATATGTTTAACAGTGAGAAGTAGCTATTTAATGATTATCTAACAAAAGTGTTGGACGAATGCAGGAAAAAAAGACTACTAGCCTGCATCTGTGTCTATTAGAAAAGTACTGTGACTTTACTATGGTATCAGATGGTCTTCCATAGAATCTAAAATATAATGTATTATATATATTTATTATAATTTGCAATTACACTTTCAAAAATACATTTTTGATGCAACATTCAGTTTTTTAAATGGGAGTCCTAAAACGTGGTACCATTGTCATTTTGTTCTCATAGATAGCAGCTACTGTATACTTTGTACTTTGAATATTATCTCTATAAAGTGGCACCATCATTAAGAAACACACTTTATTGTGGTGCATATGTAAACTTGTAGATTAAAGCTTGACGATGTTAATGACCTGCCAAAAACTGATGAGGCAAAGATTCAAAGTTCATTGAAATCATTTATTAACAGAGTCGGACATGTGCTCTGCATGTGCACACTTAATATACACCACTTTATAAAGACAAAAACATACTCCAGAACAGACTTGCAGAAAATGCACAACTAAGTTAACCTCAAAAACAGGCTCCACATGTCATGCATTTAAATAATCTGTAATTTACTGTACAGTTGCATAAATAATCTCTTATGTGAGCATATTCAAAAAAAGTAAGACCAAAAACCCTGTCTAACCATCAAAGAAATCTTAGTGGTCAGTTAAAGTTTGGAAAACTTACTGTAACGGAGCAGATCTGTGGCCTTCACTGCTGTGGAGCTCAGCGCTTTTAGTGTGTTTCTCTCTAGTCTATATAAACACAAGTATCTGATCAACCTTGAACTATGGTATCTGTTTCAGCAGCTCTGATTGGCTTTGAGCATCTTTGCTTAGACATTAATGACACTGCACTCAAATGAAGTATAGCTTTGTTAGCCTTAACATTTTGGGAGAAGTAATGATTTTAAACAGAATTTGTCCATGTTTTTGTGTTCTTGGCTTAATGTTAAAGGAATAGTCCACCCAAGTGAAAATTCTGACATCATTTACTCACCCTCATGTCATTACAACCTTGTATGACTTCCTTATTTTCTGCAAAACACAACAGATAGCCCATTTAAAATAACTTTGGTAAAAATAAATTGGTAAATAAATAGTTTTGCCTCCCACTGACTTAAAGGGATGCCCATTTTGCACAACTTGATATGATTCTTTACAGTCTTAATGAAAAGTCTATAATATACTTTTGGTTAGTGTAAAAAAACACCCTTTTACCTTGTCAATAGCAGCTCTGCAAAACATCAACTGATTCTATTGCATGTTCCTTTAAATGCAGATGAGCTCTGATCGTCCCGCCCCTCTCTTCTCTCCATGGAGTGACTAGCCTTTATTTACTTTAGCGTGTTTAGCCACGAAACTTGCTAACTACCAAGTTATTAGGAAAGGCTATTGCAAAGATTCATAAAAAAACACTCATTTCTGCTGTAAGTGAAGCAGGATGATCACAGACGCGTTTATGTAGATCAGGAGGCCGTTCCATTCACAAACAAAAGTCTACTATGACTACTATGACTACTATGTTTATTATTACATCCAACAAAAGAACTCAATCGCTTAGCATCCCTGCTCTGGCATCGAAACACTGGCGATCGGACTGTTACAGATCATTCAGGGCGGGTCTGAAGTAAGATGCCTGTGTCAATCAATCTATTGTATTGTCTGTGTTACGTCACACCAACAAGAAGCTGAGAATGGCTTGATTTGAAAAATAAAAAAAAACATTTTTTATCATTATGAGGTAGGTGTACACTGCCAATACACATTTATGTTCAAACTACATGCAAAAGTGAACTTTGCATCAGATGACCCCTTGTCCATACCATGTTAATCTGTTTAGTTTGGTTACCAACCTTCTTCAAATTATCGTCTTTTATGTTCCACCAAAGGAAGAAAGTCATACAGGTTTGGAACAATGTGAAGGTAACTGAGAACAGAATTTTCATTTTTGGACTATCCATTTAAACACTTGTTGCAAAGCAACCTGGATAAAGTGCTATATAGACTGATACACTTAAATTATTGCTGAATTCTATGGAAACTACAGTTCTCTCCTTATATATAAGGAGGTCAAACAATAGATTAATGAGTTACTCCAAATTTCACAAAAAGCTTATGGACAATTATATGTCAGATGATCTTCTGATGATGTCGTCATTCACTTGTTTCACTTACCCACACAGGAAAAGTTGATCAGATTTTTGATTGTTTTTATGTTTCTAATTTCATTTTGTAAGTGACTTTTCTTTCTGTTTTAAAGATGTTTTCTTTGGATTGGTTTACTACTTGAAAGAGAATATAGGAAAATATGACAATTTGTGTTTGCTGCTAGCTGAATTTCACATACATAAATAAAAATCTAGCTCTAAACCTCTTTTCTTTATTCAAAGTTGATCTAAGTACATTGAATCTATCCAAAGTTCTGTTAATCCTAAAGCAGTGAAAACTGCACCTCTATTCTATGTGTTATCTTATGGTGAAAAAAAAATGTAGACAATGGTAACCACAAATTGACCTGGTTTTGCTACACTAATCATAGTTTACATGGTAATGAAAGTGGTGGGTTAATGATTTGTAGGCCTACCGTTTAATAAAAAAAAAAAGAAATCAGAAAAAAAAGATTTGCATTGCACTCCAAAGTCACAATCTGAATCAAAAGATTTGCGAACCCACTCCAAAATCCAGATCTGAATCAAATGATTTGTGATACGTGCTCTGAAGTCCCGATTTGTATTAAAAAAATGCACGATTCATGAAGTTCCAAACTAAATCAAATGATTTGCGAATCTAAAGCAAAATCCTAATCTGAATCAAATGATTTGCAATCTACGCTCCGAAGCTTTAATCTGAATCAAAGAATTTGCCATTTGTGAAGTTACGATCTTAATCAAATGATACGCGAACCCTCACTGAAGTCCTAATCTGGATCAAATGAATTTCAGTCTGTGCTCCGAAATCCTGATATGGATTAAATGATTCACGTTCCGTGCTCCGAATTTCCAATTTGAATTAAAAGATCTCGAACCTGCTCCAAAGTTCTGATTTAAATCAAATGATTTGCAATACGTGAAGTTCCGATCAAAATCAAATGATTCGCAAACCCACACCGAAGTCCCAATCTCAATCAAATAATTCACAAATCGTGAAGTTACGATATAAATCAAATGATTTGCGATTCGTGAAGTTCCGATCTAAATCAAATGATTCACGCACCAAAGTCCCAATCTGACTCTTATTATTTGCAATTCACGCTCCAAAATCCCAATCTGAATCAAATGATTCATGATACCTGCTCCAAAGTCCCATGCTTCGAAATCCTGATCTGAATCTAATGATTCACGATACGCACTCCAAAGTTCCGAACTGAATCATATTATCCGGGATACGTAAAGTTCCAATCTAAAGTTCCGGGATACGTAAAGTTCCGGGATACGTAAAGTCCCCCAATCCGCGTTCTGATCTAAAGCAAATTATTTACGAACACGCACCAAAGTTCCAGTCTGAATCAAATTATTTGCAATCCACGCTCTGAAGTTCCGATCTAAATCAAATAATTTGTAAACCTGCACTAAAGTCCGAATCTGAATCAAGTGTTTTGCAATTCGCACTCAAAAGTTTTGATCTGAATCAAATGATTTGTGATCCATGCTCTGAAGTCCTGATCTGAATAAAAAAATTTGCTAACCTACTTCCAAGTTCCAATCTTAATCAAAAGATTCACAAACCCATTCTGAAGGTCTGATTCGATCGCCACTTTACTGTGCTGTGCATCCCACACCCCCAATCTTATATTAGGAGCATAGAATGACAACAAGATTTCCATGAGTTGCCATGGCGCCTACCTTTGAAATCCTGATGACCAGAACCTTAGCAGTGAAAAACACCTCTTCCCCAATGACAGCTGGCCTCTCAGACCGGTTGAATATGAAATGAATCGTTGCACATATAAAAGGTCTTTTATGTACAGTAAGGGTTCTTTCCATGATCTGTATTGAAAAATCCGCTGCTTGATCAGACTTGCTTCAGATGAGAATATCCATGTACAGTAACAGTTATGCAAATTTATATTCAAAGATAATTAGAAATCTTTCCAATTTTGCCAATGCCATAAATTTCACATTTCAATTGATTTTTACTTAGGCTGTATTTATTTTGCTTTAGCGTTAATTTATAATGGATTTAGCTTTGCTGCTTGTTTCAGGATTAAACTACAACATTATGTACTGTATTTTGCAACATTTCCGTATCATTGCTACAATCTTGTCTCTATGCTTCATGATCAGAGGGCACCTTCAACAACAGCCTGTTTAAAAGCATAATTAAAATTCTAAACATGATTGATTTTAATCATCCAGTTCTCAGAAAGATTTCCTAATTCTGTGAATTTTTTTTCAGACAAGCAAGAGTTTCATTTTAAAAAGTTCACCCATAAACTTTTTACTAATTTCACCACCGTGTCCTTGCATCAAACTTGCTGAATGAAATCCAATACTGGGGTGCTGATTTACAAAAATAGCTGTTTTGCTCTACCATGTAACATTTTCTCACAAAATATGATGTGCATTTTGTAGCATTTTGCTTTCAAAAACCATTTAGTTAAAAAAAAGGGTTGTATTATCCCTAAATCACCAAAAAGCATTTTACTTACTCCACTGGCAGATAATTTTACTTATTTTAAGCAAACTGCACTTCATTTAGTTTTTTAGTTTTTTTTTTTTTTTCCTGGAAACAAGACTAAATATCTTTGCTTTTCTTGTAAATGCATCTTAATTTAAGAATTTGTAGATATTTTGTCTAGAAACAAGACAAAAATGCTAAGTACTGCCTTTTTTGAAGTGTAATTTTATCAATCTAAAAAGTCACTAAAAATACTTATTTTGTTAAAAAAAATGACTTTATGGAACGTTTTTGTTGATATTTTTTAACACAGCATCAACAAATGAACTAATATTAGGCCTTTTTTGCAAATCAGCAGATTTCTTTTCATATTTGTATTGCACGAAAAGATACACAATATAGCAAAATATAAATTATGGTCAACCGGGAAAAACATTAAAATTCCTTCTTCTGGGTTTCGGAGAAAATATAAAGCTAACTTATTAAATATACTTACTTACATACTTACTTATAATATAAGGGTTAGTAAAAAAATAGAATTGAGTATTTTGTGTGAACTATGGAACTATTTCCAGTGGAAATCAATGGAGGATGCAACTCACAGTCCTATTTCAGATATTATTTCTATAACATGGGCTATTTGTGGAAAAACGTGCAGTCGCCCATGAACCCAGCCTGTAGCGCCCCATTTAAACACAGAATAGTGATGGCGAAGCCCACATGAAGGCGTGCGAGGCGGAGCCTGCATGCATGGCTACGATTGCTACGTGCAGTTTCACGGACGTGCCTCTTTTCACGAAAATACAGCATTGTTCCAAACCAACCTGTATTCGCTCAGCCTATAAACACACATAGCAACCCAAAGCAGAGGAAGGTGCTGCTTCACATGAGATTGAATGATAGCCGTCATCCAACCAAGACCTCGTTCTGATCAGACCAAAACCACCAGATTAATCGCCATCCCCGATGTCACGGCATGTTATTCAAAGACACACATGCTGAAACTGTACTCACGTTCTATATAAAGATCAGCGGCTATCTGAGCATCAGACGCCTGCGGCATGAATAGAAGACTGATAGATAGATAAAGACTCTCTTGCATAAAGCCATCCAGGATATTTTTTTATAACTGGAATCTCTCATGGTGGTTTTGAAAGATGGTAGATATACAGCCACAAGCATAAAGGTCAGCTTATGCAACTCCATATGTAGATGCTGTCACTAATAACAGCTACACCACTGTAATATTTTATTGATGTCAAATTATTTGCATAGACATCAGTGCAAATTTTTCCCAGCTTATATGTTAAAGCTTATACATTTTTATGTGTACAAATTCTGTCATTAATTACTCACCCTCATGTCATTCCAAGACCTTCGTTCATCGTCGGCACACAAATATATTTTTGATGAAATCTGAGAACTTTTTGACCCTGCATAGACAGCAATGCAACTACCACATTCAAGGCCCAGAAGGGTCATAAGGACATCATTAAAATAGCCCATGTGACATCAGTGGTTCAATCGTCATTTTACGGAGCTATGAGAATATTTTTTGTGTGCAAAGACAAATAAAATAATAACTTTATTCAACAATTTTTTTCCTCCAAGTCACCATCTACCACCATTATCGAGAGTACCATTATGCATGCATTTGCATGCGTTGTTTATGAGCAGAGCAATGCACGCACATGTGACTTGGAGGAGAAGATTTTTTGTATAAAGTCATTATTTTTGTTTTCTTTGCACACAAAAGTATTCTCATAGCTTCGTAAAATTGCGGTTGAACAACTGATGTCACATGGACTGTTTTACCGATGTCCTTAAATGTTGTTGGGCCTGAGAACATTTCAGTTGCATTGCTGTCTATGCGTTATCAGAAAGCTTTTGAATTTCATCAAAAATTTCTTATTCGGAAGATGAACCAAGGTCTTACGGGTTTAGAACCACGTGAGGGTGAGTAATTAATCAAGAATTTTCCTTTTTGGGTGAACCATTAATTATGTTATCCAGAATAGCCATATTTAAATGGATAGTTAATCTTAAAAAGAAAAATCTGAAATTCAGATGAATTTCTGCATAGACTTCCATTTGGTTACCCACATTCATCAAAGTATCTTTTGTGTTTGTTTGTGTGTGTTCAACAGAAGAAAGAATCTCATACAGGTTGAGGATGAGTAAATGATAACAGGGTTTTCATTTTTAGATGAACTATCCCTTTAAACCATAAATCTGCAACAACTAATTAAAATGCATGCAGGTTTTGCACTGGATTTGTACATTTTGATCCAGTGCAGATATGCGTGAAAGACTGTCATGGAATAAAACGCTGTTTTGTATTGTTTAAGATGCTTTTACATAAGTCTTAATGTTTTTCTAAAAAATTGTAAACACATTTCTAATTTGCATCTCAAACAAGGAGATCAGGTTTGTGGCATTTGTTTATCTCTGAGATGTCAGAACCGTACTTTCAACAATGAAAAAGCTTTGATGCACAATCAAATATATACATTTAAAGGGACAGTTAACCTAAAAATTAAAATGTCATTCAGCCAATGTTTGTCTATGTAATGAAAACATTTTTCAAATATCTTTTTTTGTGAAGCAAGAAAGAATAAATGATTTTATTTTTATGAGAAGTATCCCTTTAAAAAGACTTATCAGATAATAAAACTATAGCAAAGACTTATATTCAGCTGAAGTCAAAAGTTTACATACACCTTGCAGAATCTGCAAAATGCAAAATTCATTATTTTACTAAAATAAGAAAGATCATACAAAATGCTTTTTTTTTTTATTTAGTACTAACCTGAATAAGAGATTTAACATAAAAGACGTTTACATATAGTCCACCAGAAAAAAATAATAGTTGAATTTACACAAATTACCCTGTACAAAAGTTTACATACACTTAATTCTTAATACTATGTTCTTACCTGAATGTACACATCTTTATTCTGTTCAAAAGTTTACACTCCTGCCTCTTAATGCATCGTTCTTCCTTCTGAAGCATCAGTGAGCATTTGAACCGTCTTTAATAGTTGCATATGAGTCCTTCAGTTGTCCTCAGTGTGAAAAGACGGAGTTCAAAATCATACAGTCATTGTTGGAAAGGGTTCAAATACACAAAATAATAATAATAATAATAATAGGATTTTTCTAAAAAACAGCAGGCAGTTTAACTTGTTAACAAACAACGGACTCATGAAGAACTATCATTAAACAAAAAAACACATCATCCAGGTAACAACACAAGACAACTATTATTTTCTGTTGTGGACTTTTTGTGAAATATTTTACTCAGTTCAGGACTAAATAAAAAATAACATGCATTTTATATAATCCTCTTATTTTGGTAAAATGATTAACATTTTGCAGATTTTGCAAGGTGTATCTAAACTTTTGAATTCAACTATATACCACCTATACAAAAGTGCTTTTAAATGTATTTTTTCCATCATTAAAGTAAAGTGACAGTAAAATGACAGTAAAGACATGTTACAAAGCCAATTCTAAAAAATGCTGTCCTTTTGAACTTTCTGTTAATAAGAACATATACCAAAAATACGAAAGAAATGTAATTTATTGTTTTCTTGAACAGCAAGTCAGCATATTAGAATGATTTCTGAAGGATCATGTGACACTGAAAATGCCTATCACAGGAATAAATTAGATTTTAAGTTATATTCAAATTTTTTAATACAAAGTATTCCTGATATTATTGTATTTTGGATCAAATGAATGCAGCTTTGGTGAGCAAAAGAGACTTATTTCATGCTTTAGAAGAGTAGTGTACATGTGGACATCTAATGTGCTTGCTAGTAAATTACTGTCACAAGTTGCATGTAAAGTGATCACATTTACAGTAGCACAAGGGCCTCCTGTTTGTGTAACGGGTTTTGAAAGGTACATTTAATCTGCTACATCTGATGGTCTGTTCATGCCATAAGGGCGGCCAAATGCTAATCAGAACCATCAGCTTGAACTTGATCTCAGCACTAGTCAAAATCAACACTGAACTTCCTGAGGATATTTTCCAGAAACAAAACAAACCAAAATACGCTGTATTTTTAGGTCCGGGAATACTTTTCACATTCCAAAGCTGCACATTTCGAGATAAAATAACTGCCATGTGCACAATCCGATGTACAACTGATATTAAAGATTCCTGATGTCTGCAGAAACAAAAAAAAACATGCTATTGTCCTCTCTTTGACCCTGTTCTGTAACCCAGTGCCCCCATGATGTCATAACTCACTTTATAAAAAGGATTCCCGTTGGCAGCAGGCCCATACGGGAGTGAGAGAGAGATGAGTCGATTGCTTCCTCTTCTCCTTTCCATGCAATGATGGAGGAGAGACTGTACGTGCTGCATGTCAGTGGCCTCACATACCAGCAGCAGAAGATACACATCAGTGCAGCGTCTCTAAGCCTGTGAAACAGAGCAGGATCAAATGATTTGAACTGTCCAGATGCAAATATAGATAAATTGTAATCAAATAAATACTTAAATGTCTGTTTTGGATGTTTTCTTTCCACTAGTTTGAAAAAATAAAATTCTATACAGATTATAAAGACACTGTGAGATATACAGACTGTAGGTGTCGGTGTAGCTGTAGTCAATTTAAACTGATGGAGTGAACTCGGAGTGCATGTGTGCACATGCAGACATACACCAGCAGGGGGCGCTTGCATTACTGTCATTGACTGTCATCTTCGCTAGACCGGCTGGCAAAAGATCCTACTGTGGTGTGTATTTTTTTTCCCCAACTGCACGCTCTTTCTGTGGTCAGCTCAGTTTAGCATTAAACGCTTCAGCTGGCCACAAACAAGACAGCGATTCACCCAGCATGAGTGTGTATTTGCGTGTGAATGACTATGACAAACTTATTCCTTTGGGAATCTATGGTTGCACACAGATGCTGACATTTTGCAAAGGGTGTTTGTTCATATTTTCGTAGGAGGGGATGGAGTCTATTAATAGAGCTGTTATGACCAGCCCTGTGTTAGTTTTAAAGTAATTTGGATTTGGAAAGTCCAAACAACTCTCCTACTGTGAGCCAAGCTTTTGGCCCATCAGCGGACTGGTGGTGTTTTCACCTAAAATGACTCCTGAAGAGTAAAATCATGTTTACAGAAAAGCAAAACAGCACTTTGGATTTTTATTAGAGACTAAACAGTTCTAAGTATTTATTTTTGACGAAACATTTGACATTGGAGTAGTGACATTACTAAGTTAAATAAAGCAGATTTTCAGTCAGTTGACAAGCTGCTTTTTCCAACAAGTAGTATTTCCAAAAACTTTTCCAACAGGCAGCCGAAGTGGTAAAAACATACATGCACAGTTCAGTTCAACAATAATTTCTCAAGTATTTATTATATGTCAATATGCTGATAAATTAAACATTCACTTTAATGGTATGAGATGACTGGATGTTTTCAACTGGTTTCCTATGAAACTGTCACTAGCTAAACTGCATTGGTCAAACTATTTAAAATATAGTGAATTAAGCTACAAACTCGATCATAATGCACAATATTTTCATCTAACAGGCATTTCGAGCTGTCGCTCGTCATTAATGTGTTTTCACTAGTTAAAAGTAAACCGGTTACATCACCTGAATATGTTTGTAGATTTGTGTTTATATTATCTTTGGAATGGAAATATGGGTATTTTATTTGTAAACTTTTTTTTTATTATTTCTGTTCATGTAATTAAACTAGTGTGCTAAGTGAGCAGTAGTATGTAAACAGTAGTGGCGAAAAGCGGTGAACAGACAAACCGATTTAAATGAGTGAGTCATTTACTTTGAAACACTCCGAATGATTCAAACACCTGACTTTTTTTATTCAGTTCAAGTGATTCACTAGCAAAAAAAAAAAAAAAAGACTAAAAGATTTTTTATTTCTGAACTTCAACAATGCTTGTAATGCTTTTAAAAAGCGTGTATAGTCATGGATGAAACTGAGCTTTTCAAAACTCTGAATCAGTTATGCCTAGTGTCGCAGAATGATTTAATGTTTCAAACTGCTCCAATCGGATCGCATATCAAGAATAATCTGATTTAGTTTCGCAATAATTCATTTCGCAATAATTTCGCAAATGGATTTGGGATCCGCTCTCCGAAGTCCCGATCTGAAATGATGGCTCGCAAATCATTATTTAGATCGGGACTACAGAGTGAGAATCTCAAATCATTTGATTTAGATCAGAACTTTGAACTTTGGAGCGGGTTGACAAATTTTGATTCAGATCAGACCCTGATAGCACAGGTACATCTGTTTGACATCTGCATTTGCATCTGCAAGACGTATTTTTTAGAGTGTTTGCTTATCTCCAATACGTCTATTGGACATTTCCTATCAGATGTCAAACAGACATATATTAGATGTCTTTAAGATGTTTATGATTTAGAATGTATGCAAAACTGAAAGACGTTTGTACACAACAGATGCTTTCCAGATCAAGAGATCTTCAACAGACATCTTGCAGACATATGGGAACTTGCAAATTATTTGATTCAAATTGGCACGGTTCAGGTTCATTCATAATCATTTCATTAACATTGTGAATGTGCATGAATCTTTTGATTCAGATCAGAACTTCGGAGTGCGAATCACAAATCATTTGATTCAGATCTACAGTGTGGGTTCACGAATCACTTAACTCATATCAGGATTTCGAAGCACTGATCTTTTTATTCAGATTGAAACTTCGGAGCTTGGATTGTGAATCATTTGATTCAGATTGGGACTTTGGTTTGGATTTATTGAGAATTGTTTGATTCAAACCGGGACTTCAAAGTGCGTATAGTGAATCATTTGATTTAGATTGGGACTTCAGAGTGCGGATCACAAATCATTAGATTCATCTGTGCGGGTTCGCAAATCACTTAATTCATATCGGGATTTCGAAACGCAGATCTTTTTATTCAGATTGAAACTCTGGAGCGTGGATTGTGAATCATTTGAATCAAATCGGGACTTTGGATTTGCAAATCATTTCATTAAAATCAGGAAGGTTCGCTAATCTTTTGATTCAGATCTGACTTTTAAAGCGTGGATTGCAAATAATTGGATTCAGATCTTCAGTGCGGGTTTGCGAATCACTTAATTCATATCGGGACTTCGTAGCGCAGATCTTTTTATTCAGATTGAAACTATGGAGCATGGATTGTGAATCATTTCAGATCAGGACTTTGGTTTGGGTTCGTAAATCATTTAATTAAAATTAGGAAGGCTCACTAATCTTTTGATTCAGATCGTAACTTTCTTGGCCAGAATGATTCAATGTTTCGAATTGCTCTAGTCGGATCACATATTGAGAATCGTTTGATTCAAAACAAGACTTCGAAGTGCGTATCGTGAATCATTTGATTTAGATTGGGACTTCGAAGCATGGATCTTTTGATTCAGATATAAACTTCAGAGCTCGGATTCATTTGATTTATTAGATAAAACATGTACGTCTGCAAGAAGTCTGTTAAAGATCACTTGATCTGGAAAGCATCTGCTGTGTACAAACATGTCTGTAAGGTGTCAGTTTTAAATCCATTCTAAATCATAAATATCTTAAAGACATCTAGACATCTATTTGACATTAGAGAGGAAATGTCCTATAACAGATGAGTTGAACACTCTAAAAAATACGTCTTCCAGATGCAGATGTCAAATAGATGTCTCTGTGATATACACTACCAGTCAAAAATTTGGACACACCCTCTCATTTAATGTATTTTAAAGAAGTCCCTTCTGCTCATCAAGGCTGCATTTATTAGATCAAAAACACAGAAAAAAAGAGTAATATTGCAAAATGTTATTACAATATAAAATAATGTTTTTTTTTATTTTAATATACTTTACAGTATAATTTATTCCTGTGATGCAAAGATGAATTTTCATCAGCTGTTACTCCAGTCTTAAGTGTCACATGATCCTTCAGAAATCATTCTAATATACTGATTTATTATTAGAATTTTCAATGTTGGAAACAGTTGTTCTGACAAATATTTTTATTTTTTTGCAACCTGTGATTCTTTTTTCAGGATTCTTTGATGAATAAGTTAAAAAGAACAGCATTTATTCAAAATATAAAAGTACTAATTTCTTTCAAAAAAAGAAAGAATAAAAATGTACTGACCCCAAACTTTTGAACAGCAGTGTATATTGTAAAAAAAAACCTTACTATTTTTAACCTTACCTTTTATTGATCAAAAAATCCTAAAAAGTATCACAGGTTCCAAAAAAAATATTAAGCAGCGCAACTGTTTCCAGCACTGATAATAAATCAGCATATTAGAATGATTTTTGAAGGATCATGTGACATTGAAGACTGGAGTAATGATTTTGAAACTTTAATTACAGATATAAATTAAATTTTAATGTATATTAATATAGAAAAACTTGTTTTACATCGTAATATCTCACAATATTAATTTTTTTTTTCTGTATTTTTGATCAAGTGAAAACAGCCTTGATAAGCATAAGAAACTTCTTTAAAAAACATTAAATGAGAGGGTGTGTCCAAACTTTTGACTGGTAGTGTATGTGTGTTATCAGGGTTCATCTTTTGATTCAGATGGGAACTTCGGTGCAGGTTTGTGAATTACTCAATTCAAATCGGTACTTGAAAGCGGGTTTGTGAATCTTTTGATTCAGATGGCTTGCTTAACAACAAAAAAAGTTATATTTTTAGCAGCTTTAAAGGCCCTTTTACACCAAAAGTGTGATATTTAGACTGAGGAAAGTGCCTCTGCACTTGCTCCCTATTTCTCTTAACATGGGGACAAGAGAATATTATTTGAATATATTTTCAACATTGGTAAAAATAAGAAACCATAGTAATTACAGAAGAATCACACTTTCTATTAAAGTAGAAGCATAAACATATAATACACACACATATACATTTTGTAGTGTAAAACAAAGCAAGGTTGTGTCGAAATCTGCTGTTAACATAACTGTAAATGTTATTTTGTTGTTGTGTAACTGTACATGACTGGAAGGGTTTTTGACGTCAGAAAAGATGCATGACAGTGTCTGTGAATCATTTGAGTAATCACAAGCATCTCTCTGTCTTACAGAGAAGCAAACACATCCTCCCGCTGGAGAGAGAGAGGCCTGTTTCCTGCTGCATGCCAGTGGTTAGACCTTGGCCTACACACCCTCAGATATTTCTGTCTCTCCCTTGCTACGCTCCTCTCCGGCCTCACACACAAAAAAACAGAGAAGTAAAAGCAAGAGTACTAAGACAAAAGATACAAAGTCAACTATCACCAGGTATTTTCTTCTATGTAACACAATGAGGTTTTTTACTATATCTGAGCTGCTCTTTTCCATATACAATGTAAGTAGACACCAAACAAGTCAAGTCAAGTCAGCTTTACTTATATAGCGCTTTTTACAATACAAATTGTGTCAAAGCAACTTTACAGTATCAAATAGGAAAGTAATATATCAATAATGCAAAAAAGAAACTGTAAACAATTTTAGTTAGAGGAAATTAATCAGAAGTTCCAAATTAATAAATTGATTATCCCCAATTTAGTTGTTGTCCCCACTAACACTGAATGTTAGACTTTAAATATGATAAAAGTAATATAGTTCAGTATATATTTCAGTACATTTTAAAATGTAATTTATTCTTGTGACGCCAAAACGTCTCGGTTACGAAGGTAACCCTCGTTCCCCGAAGGAGGGAACGGAGACGTTACGTCAATGACGTAATATTGGGGATCGGCAACGAGACCCTATCACCTCTGAGCTAAAGAGAAAAAGCCAATGAACATTGGCGAGTGGAATTTGCATGCCGCGCCACTCCCCCGGACATACGGGTATATAAGATGGCGGCGTGCATCCACTCATTCAGATTTGCTGAGGAGCCGAGCCGCAACCCGGCTTCAGCGCAGTCCAGGATTGTGGCAAGAGGACGTAACGTCTCCGTTCCCTCCTTCGGGGAACGAGGGTTACCTTCGTAACCGAGACGTTCCCCCTCAGTCGTTCTCTACGACGTTACGTCAATGACGTAATATTGGGGACCTCTGGAAAACGCCACAATCCTGAACTGCGTTACGCAGCCGAGACCCAATGCCGGCAGGCAAGCGTGTCGGAACAAAGGGCTCAATGCGTAACCGTCCCAACGCCCTGTAGACCACGTGGTGGCCCACCAGGGGTGCCAAGTTTTGAAGCAGCCGTTGGGGGGCGGAGCACAATGATGGTTAAGTCATGTGGAAGCTTTTAGAAGTAAGTCTAACTAGACTGGGGAAACACGGAAGGTTCCGTGGAGATACTGAGACATGATGCCACAACCGGAGGGGGGTGAAGGAGGCCCCACTCCGGAGCACAGTATGGACTACTCCGTCTAGTCCAGGACTGCGGGGCATGGAGGACCCAGAGTTCAACCTTGGGAACAACTGGGAAAATAGCGCACGGATCCGAGAGGAGTGGCGCAGCAAGCCGACACCTGAGCCGTCCTCCCGCAAATTACCTGATGTTACCCAACACACGGGAGGACACTGGCTCAACGCGGAGGTTGTAGAACCGCGCAAAGGTATTGGGTGTCGCCCAGCCCGCAGCTCTACAGATGTCTGCTAGAGAGGCGCCGTGCGCCAGCGCATAGGAGGAGGCAACACTCCGGGTGGAGTGGGCTCTCACTCCCAGGGGGCACGGCTCACCTTGTGCTTCGTACGCCAAGGTGATGGCATCAGCTACCCAGTGAGCCAACCTCTGTTTGGAGACAGCATTCCCCTTCTGCTGTCCCCCGAAGCAGACAAAGAGCTGCTCGGAGCGTCTGAAGCTCCGGGTGCGGTCCACATAGACGTGCAGGGCACGGACGGGACACAGCAACGCTAAGGCCGGGTCTGCCTCCTCCTGGGGCAGAGCTTGCAGGTTCACCACCTGATCTCGAAAGGGAGTGGTGGGAACCTTGGGCACGTAGCCGGGCCGGGGTCTCAGGATAACGTGAGAGTTACCTGGCCCGAACTCTAAGCACTCTTCGCTGACCGAAAATGCATGAAGGTCCCCTACCCTCTTGATGGAGGCCAGCGCAGCCAGGAGCGAAGTCTTGAGTGTCAAGAACTTCAGCTCAACTGAACTGAGCGGCTCGAAGGGAGCTCCCCGAAGGCCCTGGAGGACCACGGAGAGATCCCAAGAGGGTACGAGGTGCGATCTAGGAGGGTTAATCCTTCTCGCACCTCTCAGGAACCTGACGATCAGGTGATGCTTCCCTAGGGATGAACCATCCACTGCATCGTGATATGCCGCAATTGCTGCGACATACACTTTCAAAGTGGAGGGGGACAGTCTCCGCTCCAACTTCTCTTGCAGGAAGGAAAGCACCGCTCCGACCGAGCATTTCCGTGGGTCCTCTCGGCGAGAGGAACACCAGTCAACGAACAGACCCCACCTCAGGGCGTAGGCCTGCCTCGTAGAGGGGGCTCTAGCCTGAGTGATAGTGTCTATCACGGCCTGGGGGAGGCCAGTGAGGTCCTCCGTGTCCCGTCCAGAAGCCACACATGTAGGTTCCATAGATCGGGACGCGGGTGCCAAATCGTGCCGTCCCCCTGAGAAAGAAGGTCCTTCCTCAGGGGAATCTTCCAGGGAGGGACTGCCGCGAGGAGCATGAGGTCGGCAAACCAGGTCCGGGTGGGCCAAAACGGCGCAACCAGCAGGACCTGCTCCTCGTCCTCCCTGATCTTGCACAGGGTCTGTGCAAGGAGGCTCACTGGGGGAAAGGCGTACTTGCGGAGGCCCCGAGGCCAGCTGTGTGCCAGAGCGTCCCTGCCGAGGGGGGCCTGGGTCAGGGAGAAAAAGAGCTGGCAGTGGGAGGACTCTGGGGAAGCAAACAGGTCTACCTGAGCTTCCCCGAATCGACTCCAAATTAGCTGAACCGTCTGGGGGTGGAGTCGCCATTCTCCAGGAAGGGTGAGCTGTCGTGAGAGCACGTCGGCTGCACGATTCAGCTCTCCTGGAACATGAACGGCCCGCAGCGATTTGAGCCGCGTCTGACTCCAGAGGAGGAGATGGCGGGCGAGTTGCGACAGACGACGGGAGCGCAGACCACCCTGGTGGTTGATGTACGCTACGGTCGCTGTGTTGTCCGTACGGACAAGCACGTGCTTGTGGCGCAGCAGCGGAAGAAACCGCCGGAGCGCCAGAAACACGGCCAGCAACTCGAGGCAATTGATATGCCACTGCAGTCGAGGTCCTGTCCAGGAGCCCGAGGCTGTCTGCCCGTTGCACACAGCACCCCAGCCCGTCATGGAGGCATCTGTGTTGACCACAATATGCCTGGACACCTGTCCTAGGGGCACTCCTGCCCGGAGGAAAACAGGGTCCGACCATGGGCTGAACAGGCGGCGACATTCCGGAGTAACGCCCACCCGGAATGTACCGCGGTGCCATGACCATCTCGGGACTCGGTCGTGTAGCCAGCGCTGAAGCGGTCTCATATGAAGCAGCCCGAGCGGCGTAACTGCGGCTGCGGCTGTCATATGCCCCAGGAGCCTCTGAAAATCTTTGAGAGGGACCGCTGTCTTGTGCCTGAAAGCCTTCAGGGAGTTCAGCACTGACTGGACGCGCTCGTTGGTGAGGCGTGCTGTCATGGTGACCGAGTCCAGCTCCATACCGAGAAAAGAGATGCTCTGCACAGGGGAGAGCTTGCTCTTCTCCCAGTTGACCCGAAGCCCCAAGTGGCTGAGGTGCTGCAGCACCAGGTCCCTGTGTTCGCACAACACATCTCGCGAGTGAGCTAGAATCAGCCAGTCGTCGAGATAGTTGAGGATTCTGATGCCCTTCCGCCAAAGGGGGGAGAGGGCACCCTCCGCGACTTTGGTAAAGACGCGGGGAGACAGGGACAGGCCAAATGGGAGGACTTTGTACTGATATGCCCGACCCTCGAAAGCAAACCGAAGAAACGGTCTGTGTCGAGGCAGAATCGAGACATGAAAGTACGCGTCCTTCAGGTCGATGGCTGCAAACCAATCCTGGTGTCGTACGCAAGACAGTATGCGTTTCGAGGTAAGCATCTTGAACGGTAGCCTGTGAAGGGACCGGTTCAACACTCGAAGATCCAGGATCGGCCGTAACCCACCCCCTTTCTTGGGCACGATGAAATAGGGACTGTAGAACCCTGATTTCATCTCGGCTGGAGGGACAGGCTCGATTGCGTCCTTCGCCAGGAGAACCGCAATCTCCGCCCGTAGAACAGAGGCATCCGTGTCCGAACGAACAGACGTGAAATGGACGCCTCTGAACTTGGGCGGTCGCCTCACGAACTGAATCGCGTAGCCGAGTCGCACCGTCCTGATCAACCACGGGGACGGACTGGGAAGCGCTAACCAGGCTCCCAGTCGACGTGCCAGTGGGATCAACGGAGCGGTAACTGACATGCCGGGGGTGGGGCAGCCGGGGGGGGGAAGGGGAAGGGGGCTCATCCCAGAAAGCGAGGCGTTCTGGAGAAGAGCTGAGCTGCACGGGGCAGCGCTTACCTTCCCTGGATCCCGCGCTGGCGAATTCAGGCTCCGAGTCCGAGTCCGAGGAGGCAGTGCGTCGCTCAGGAACGAAACTCGGGGCACTAGGCCCAGAGGTGAAGAAAATTGCTCTTTTTTTGAATATTTGGGTACCACTGACCCGGGGGTCAGTGGCAGCAGCGATGTTGGCTGGCCCCGGCCCTCCCCCGGGGCTGGGGGGACTGATGGTGACGTCCCCCGAAGAGCAATGTCCCTCATCTCCGGGCAGCCCGTGTCAGGGCCGCTTCGCAGACTTGCGGGTGGTTTTAGCGGGCTGCTGAGTCTCGGGCTGCGCCGCCTTCCTGCGACTGGCTCTACGCCCGGGCTGAGAGGTCTTGGGCTCAGCTGGTGGAGCAGGGGGCGGAGCAGAAGCCGCAGCCGCAGGGGGGCGCCCTCGGCGACGAGCAGCCTGAGGCCTGGCACCCGGCGGCTTGTTGGCACTGCGCCGGGGCAGGATGTGGCTTATGGCCTCAGACTGCTTCTGTACCGCGGAGAACTGCTGGGCAAAGTCCTCCACGGTGTCGCCGAAGAGGCCGGCCTGGGAGACGGGGGCGTCGAGAAAGCGAGCTTTGTCGACGTCAGCCATCTGCGCCAGGTTCAGCCAGAGATGGCGCTCCTGGACTACCATGGTAGACATCACCTGACCGAGGGCCCGCGCCGTTACCTTCGTCGCCCGGAGGGCGAAGTCGGTAGCCGAACGCAGTTCCTGCATCATCCTTCGGTCAGAACTACCCTCGTGCAGTTCTTTCAGTGCTTTGGCCTGGTACACCTGCAGGGTGGCCATCGCATGCAAGGCTGAGGCAGCCTGGCCCGCCGCATTATAAGCCCTCGCAGCAAGCGCTGACGAGAGCTTACAAGCTTTGGACGGGAGACGCGGACGGTCCCGCCAGGTGGCGGCGTTTTGCGGGCACAGGTGCACCGCAACCGCACGCTCCACCTGAGGGACATCCACGTACCCCCTGGCTGCCCCGCCATCGAGGGTAGTGAGAAGGGAGGAGCCCTGACGTGTACGGGCCGAGTAGGGGGCCTTCCACGTCTTGGTGAGCTCCTCATGCACCTCGGGAAAGAAAGGCACTGGGGCGGAGCGAGGTGTGGCGACGTCGCTACTCGCGCCCAGATACCAATCGTCGAGCCGCGAGCGTTCGGGAGAAGGCGCTTTAGACACCTCCAACCCGATACTCGCGGCTGCCCGACGGAGCATGGCCGCCAGTTCTGCGTCCGCCTCCGACTGAGCAGCCGCCGCAGCGGGGGGCTGCCCAGTAGAAGCTTCCGCATCAGCAGGCGTAAGCCCCTCCTCTGATGCAGTGACGGACATTCTGTCATCCTCTGGAGCGCCAAAGGTAACACTGGGTCCAGCTGGTGGACGAGTGCTGAGCTTTGGCAACTCCACGGGGCCACGCTTTAAGGGACCGGACTTCCGCGGGGGCTGACCCGACGGAACGTTCGGCACTGTCACCCTCAGATCGCCTTCACCTCTAACCAATGCAGCCGAGGAGCCAGGACGGCCCGCCGAACTGGAAGGGGTAGAGGATGAAGGGCGCCATCTCGCGAACGAGAGGCGCGATCGTAGCGTGGCCATGGACATGCGCTCGCAATGAGTGCACGATCCATCCACAAACGCCGCCTCAGCGTGTTCTCGGCCCAGGCACGAGAGGCAGCGCTCGTGGCCGTCATTAGACGACAGAAAACCACCACATCCAGCAGCACACGGTCGGACAGACATCCCGGAAGATGCTATCGACGACCGTGTAAGAAAATTGCTCTTTTAGATCGGCGTGCCCCAGGGAAGGCAGTTAAGCCGGGAGATCGCTGGTTGGCACAGATGCCGGCAGCGCCGGTAACACGATCGAGCAGGAACACTTGCAGGAACAGGAGCAGGAACAGGAAAAGTTTCTTCTCCGTCTTCAGTTTCTCACACTCAGGAACAGCTCACAGGCGAGGCTCCGAAGCAGAAATCTGAATGAGTGGATGCACGCCGCCATCTTATATACCCGTATGTCCGGGGGAGTGGCGCGGCATGCAAATTCCACTCGCCAATGTTCATTGGCTTTTTCTCTTTAGCTCAGAGGTGATAGGGTCTCGTTGCCGATCCCCAATATTACGTCATTGACGTAACGTCGTAGAGAACGACTGAGGGGGAACTGAATTTTTAGCATCATTACATCAGTCTTCACTGCCACATGAACCTTCAAAAATCATTCCAATAATATTAATAATATTTAACATTATTATTATCAATATTGAAAACAGCGGTGCTGCTTAGTTTTTTGTAGATAATATTAATTCAGGATTGTCTGATAAATAAACAAATGTCAAGGAACAACATTTATTTGAAATAGAAATCTTTATTATAAAAGTATTAACATAACTATTGATGACTTCAATGCACTTTTGCTCAATAAAAGCAATGTTTTATTTTATTTTTTTGATTTTAAAAAACGCTTCAGAGTTTTACAGCTTTTAAATAATCATCTTATTATCATGTCAAGGACTTTGATGGAATTCTCCGCGGATTTGTGTTTTGCAGCATGCGGATAAAAGTTGCTACATGGACTTTTCTCTCACAAGGTTGCTCTGCTCTGAAAGATCGGCATGGATTTGCACATAGTAAAGCATCTGTTTTCTTTTACATGAACACTGAATGACGGATCAGTCGGAATGTGCTTCACACACGCCGAACAGCTGCAGACGAGACTCGACGCCATCCAGAATGCAGCTTCCTGATGATGTAACAGATACAAAGCGAAGCAAAAATTATTTGGGTGAGCCATAGGAGACTCAGACAGACCCTCTGGGGCTTTTGTGGGTACAGCAGATCGCAAGATAACATGGTAAAAATTTGAAGACAGTACTTCACAAGCATCTCCCTGTCCAAGCAAAAACAGCATTCTATCAAAACTAACGGGACGTTTTTTCATCATTTTAGATGCTGGCCTGGGCCCACCGTTCAAACTCCAAGGTTAAAAATATCACATGCGAGTGAGTAACTGATGACAGTCTTTTCATTTCAGGTTGCATTATCCATTTAGATAAAGCACTGATAGAAATATTCAACCCAATAAAGTCTACTGTACCATATTTAATCAAACTACATCCCTTCTAGCCTCAAATTTTTTTTTATAACAAGTAACAGAATTGCTTGGTGTTTTGCTGTGAAATCTTTGCTGATTTTTAAACAAGAATAAATGTAATATTGTTAGTATTTGTATATGATAAACACTTACTGGACTGAATCATCTTCTCAATTATAATTGTTTTGCATTGCATTTTATGTTTTGCCCCACAATAAATGCTACATATCTTTGACCATAAAACTAAGCATTTAAATCTCATCTTAATAAGACATATTATTGGGAATATATAGAGTAACAACTGATATTTATATGCATTTTATGTATAAGCAGTCAGCTATACTGTTTTAAAGATCTCATTGATTTACATTATTCTCTTTTATCATACTGTATGAGCCATTAAAGCCAAGTGTATTAAATATAATACTCCACAAAAACACATATAAAAACAGTTTATAAATATAAATGTCTAAAGGTTCAATAAACTGTGCAAGTGTATATATATATATAAGTCAAAAGTATTTTGCTGATGTAGCAAGAGAAGATGGATAACAGGACCATAATTTAAGGGTTTGACTAAAAAGATTCACCTCAAATATCCCATAAAACACCCAATGCATTTTGTTTTCATATGTTTATATACTTATTAAAATAAGAAGTTTTGGCATGACATAACAAAAGACTGTATGTATGTATTATGTATGAAAATAACTTTCACCAATGGGTCTTCTGCAGTGAACGTGTCCTGCCAGAATTTATATATATATGTGTGTGTGTGTGTGTGTGTGTATGTATATATATATATTTTTTTTTTGTTTGTTTCATTTTCATTTTGTTTCTTAATTATTTATTTATACATTATATATTTTATATGTATTTTGTAATGAAGCTGAATTGAAATCACAGGAATAAATTGCATTTTAAAATATATTCGAATAGAAAACAGTTATTTTAAATAGTAAAAATACCTCAAATCTGTACTGTTTTTGCTGTACTTTGTACTTGAATCCTTGAATGTTTCATAATTAAATGAAAAGTAAATTGGACATTCCTGTCCTCATGTGTTTACAGATGCAAAAAGGACTTTTAAATGCATGTAAGTGGTGGTCAGATGTGTGAGAATGGCGTAATGATTTTAAGATTTTGTTTAAAATTCATCATTAGATGAAAAGCAATATTGGCAAATTCACCAGCAGGATGCTTTGAGAAAGATCTGCTCAAATGGGCTGCTGGTGGACAGAGATAAACAGTATGTCAGATTACAGGAATGCAACCCGTGTTAGACCATAAACATCTGGACCTCTTTGGATCTTCTTTGGTTCGTTTCGCATTATCCAACAGATAAACACCTACTTGGTTCTACCATGTGAATGCAGTTTCTTAGGAAAACAAACCATCAAGCGCAACTTAGTAAATGCAGAAAACAGCTGCGTAATTAAATGAATTAAGCAATTACTGAATTCAGTTTATTTTACCCACTTCCCTGCCAAACTGATGTTTTTAAACATAAAACTAACAAAAATGAGAAAGGTTTGCATTTAAAACTAGGGGAAAAAAATTCTGACGTGATAAGAAAAACAAACAATTGTTAATTGTTAAATAAAAAATGATTCAAGATACAATCTCTGAAAGCTTTTTTGCTTTTCAAGTAAATTCCTCATTTTAAGGATGTTTAAACTGGGACATAGAATGCTGATTCCAAAAAGCTAAGATCTTGTCTTATGACCAGTCCAGTGGTTAATGTGTGGGCTGACAGCTGTATGATAATCGAATGCCTTCCTCTTAAAACACATAACTTTTACAAACACCGAAGGAATGTTAATGACATCCTCGACAGGCATATTTATTTACTTTCCTCACTACGTTGGGGCAATCTGCCAAACTGTGCGCTATTTCAGTCAACGTAGAAACTCTCTCCCATCATTTTTCACTTAGACAATAAGGTCATAAATCAGTTTGTCAGGCTGAAACTGGAAGTACTTTAAACTACCTCACAGAATTAAGCCGTCGGAAGTTCTTAGCACTTGCATGAAACAGTCTGTCAGAAGTCCTGTAAACAAAAAAACGTTATGACGTACAGTGAAGACTAAATATTTAAGATATTTCACTATTCATGGTCAGTGATCAAATAAGCATGTTTAAAACACTGACAATGTGACTCCTTTGTACAGATGGTCAGATGTTCTTATTCTATTGACGCACATGATGCTGGAGTATCCAGTGGTTGCAAGCGGTCACATGTTCGGTTCAAACGCACACGCTCCGGAGCAGCTGTCTTCCACGCGCTCTGCGGCTCTGCGTGTGCTCCTGACATACGCTCAGTGACCGTTGATACAGTGAATGTTCAAGCATCTGTGGCATGTACCCTGCCCTCGACCCCTCATGCATGCGCACACACACATTTTACAAGTTAAGTGTAGAGTCTCGATCGGACACAGACTGAATTCATAGCTGAAGGGGTTTATATCATAAGACTGTAGATTGCACGTTGTTTTCATTTTTAATGGGGCTTGTCAGTAACAGTTTACAATAAGGTTACATTTGTTAACATCAGTTTACAACATTAGTTAACATGAACTATAAAAGAATTATTAGTTAACATTAACAGTAATGCATTATTAGAATCTGGAAAAGTATTTCACTCAACATTTACTAGAACATTTACTCACCCTCAGGCCTTCCAAGATGTACAGTAAATGAGTTTGTATCCTCATTTGGAGAAATTTAGCATTACATTACTTAAAGGGTACATAACATGCAGTTTCACCTAATCTCATGTTAATCCTGAGTACCCATAGAGTAGTACTGTATCCTTAATATCTCCAAAAAGTCTTTAGTTTTATTATATTTATAAAAGAAAAATACAGCTTTCCGATTTTCTCCGGAAAAAGCCGAACTTTTGGAGGCGCACCATGAGCGGAGCTAAGTTCGACGATCACTTGCTTTAGGATTGCCAATAAAACAGACATTTGATGTTGTTTCACTTACCATCTGCAGTTCTGGATCATGAGCGGGATCTTTTATAGCTGGGACCGCTCCGTCTTTCAGTATCAAACAATGTGCAAATCCAGCGTCCAACTGGTCCTTGTACATGAAACATTCACTTGCTAAACTCCACTGCTGTCCCGGAAAAAGGAACTGCATCCACTGTTCACATAACGCTGGGTTCTTCAGGAAGCTGAGCAAAGTTATCTTTGCCTTTCAACCAAAACCACACTTCTTTAGAGACTTTCTTCCCAAATGAATCCCTTGCGGAGTGCAGCCGGATGAAGCACGTTGATGGCGCGCTCTTTCTCATGGTCTGACCGACGTCATCGCAGGCACCGCGGATGCGCTTTTCCGGGAGAAACGCTCATATAAGGAGTTCCACCACCGATTACGTCACTAATGCCACGATTGAAAAAAATCAGCCGAAACTTGTACCAACCTGGAAGTAAGATTTTCGGCAAAGAAATTCTCTGTCATTTGTCCAAATTATTTTTTTAAACTTTGGCCATGTTTAGCATGAGAATCCAACTCTTTAACACTGTAAACAACTCTGAATATACCAAACACCATGGTACCCCCCTTTAATGGATCCTCTGCAGTAAATAGGTGCTGTCAGAATGAGAGTCCAAACAGCTAAAAAAACAATGTGATCTCATGAGAATTCGTATGTATTTTATGTGAAACGTGGTTCTACAAAATGTACATTTACTTACATGTTCACAGGCACTAAAATGTACAACACTGATGTATTTTCAGCATTTTAACCAGGGAGGCAGTGTCTACTCTCCTCAAAATTTGATATTACAAAAATAAAGTAAGACTCCCGAGTGTAAAGTCACAGCGGAGGCTTGCCTCCCCTCAGTCTATTGACTTTCTACAGATACCCCTAAGTGTGCCGTGTTTTTTCTGGTGGCTCATTAAGATGAATGGGGGAAAGTAATGTGAGAGGAGACAATGCCTCCGTCGCGCTATAATTGGATATGATCGGTAAAGATTAGATGTGATTGGTTCGTGCGATAAATCCCACCTCTTGTTTTTGTGCAAGCTCTCTGTCTCAATGAAAAAAATGATGGCGTTATTGACTAATTATAATGTAACCAAACAACTCTCTCACTTAAAGGGTTACTCCACCCCAAATTGAAAATGTTGTCATTAATCACTTACCCCCATGTCATTCCAAACCCATAAAAGCTTTGTTTGTCTTCAAAATACAATTTAAGATATTTTGGATGAAAACCGATAGCTTTGTGGCTGTCCCATTGACTGCCAAGTAAATAAAACTGTCAAGGCCCAGAAAAGTATGAAAGACATCGTCCATCTGCCATCAGTGGTTCAACCATAATTTTACAAAGCTCCGAGAATACTTTTTTGTACACAAAGAAAACAAAAATAACGACTTTAGTCAACAATTCATCTCTTCCGCGTCAACGTAGCGCCATTTTGAAAAGTATTCCCTGGACGCAAAGTGTACGTTGTTTTCTGTCAGCTGCATGATGCAGATGCGCTGTTTTTGTTCGAATCAAAGCGAAAAATAAACCTAGAAAGCGTATCCGTGTACACCGTTTGTGTCCAGTGGATACTCTCCAAAATGTGGCTACGGTGACGTGGAGGAGTTGAATTGTTGAATAAAGTCATTATTGCGTACAAAAAGTATTCTCATAGCTTCGTAAAAATTATGGTTGAACCACTGATGACAGATGGACTATTTTGACGACGTCTTTAATACTTTTCTGGGCCTTGACAGTGTTATTTACTTGGCAGTCAATGGGACAGTCACAAAGCTCCTGGTTTTTGTCCAAAATATCTTAAATTGGTGTTTTGAAGACGAACAAAGCTTTTACGGATTTGGAACGACATGGGGGTATTTGATTAATGACAACATTTTCATTTTAAGGGGGAATAACCCTTTAAATATCACTGCTTTGTGTCACGTCAAAATTAAACATTCAGTGAATTGAAAACATGATGACTGTCAGGTTTTAGTGATCTTCTAATAACAGCTCCAGTGACGCAAATGGTAAAGTTTTGCCAAACTTTTGTTCTATCTTTTCAAATCAGATATCACGTCGGAAAGGCATGCATTTTTAATAATAATGAAGTAAATACTTGTATTACTTGTAATGCGTTACCCTCAACACTGTATACATATATATATATATATATACATACAGTATTCTGTATATAATATATATATATTCTCATTTTAAAACACCACAGCACACCACTGATTTTAATGTACTTAAAATGACACCTTTTAACGACACCTAAATGTAAATTATGTACACGAATATTGCAATTGCAGCATTCATTTGATTATTATTGTGCTCAGTTGTCATATAAATGGCATTATGTTTCCAATTGCATTATTAAATGAAGCTTACTTCTTTACTTAATACGAAATATTTTGGTCTATTACATTTTTTAATATTCGCTATAAAACGAGTAGGTTTAGGTTTGGAGGTATGGTTAAGGGGTCCAAAAATCGAAATCACTTATCAATACAATTATGATTTATTTTAGCATTGATACGAATATCTTAATGATATAAAAAAGGTAAACTTTTTTTTTGCTAAAAATACATAGTTTCTACATTTTAAACATTGCAATACATCCAAATTGTAAGTTTCAGCATCAATAAAATGTACAAAAATGTTTTTGTAAACGTTACCAATACTTATGTATAAACAATGAGACCAGGCTGTAAAAACATTAAGTCACAAGTAATCCACAGAACTCTAGTTCATCAATTACGTCTTGTAAAGTGTAAGAAACAAACCGATGATTAAAATGTTTTTAAATCTACTGTTTTATTTAATTTGAATGTTGAAAAAATGTGACCCTGGACCATAAAACCAGTCATACATTTTTTTTTTAAATTGTGATTCATATTAAGATTAATTTTTAATTAATATTTAAAAGTTGAATAAATAAGCTTTCCGTTGATGTATGGTATGTTAGGATATGACAATATTTGGCCGAGATACAGCTATTTGAAAATCTAAAATCTGACGGTGTAAAAAAACAGTTTTTGCATATTGCTAATAAAAAATTAAGTTTTATATATTTACAGTAGGAAATTTACAAAATATCTGCATGGAACATGATCTTAATCCTAATATCTTAATGATTGGCATAAAAGAAAAATCTAGAATTTTGATCTATACGATGTAATTTTGGCTATTGCTACTTAAGACTGATTTTGTGGTCCAGGGTCACAAATGTGTTTGGCTGTAAGGAGTACTGGCATGGATTTGAATAATCACTTTGGAAATTCTAGTTTTATTGTAAGTTTGAAACCAGTGGGATGGGAGTTTTCTGATGGCCATCTACTCCTCTTTGGAATGTTATTTACTGACCATACTGATAAAGAATGACTTTCTGAATCTTCAGAAGGGAGTGACATGCTATTTCCCTATGGGACTAGGAAAAAAAGAACGTTTGGAATTTACAGATAAGGACTGATAAATAATTATGGGAAACTAATTATCCCTCTTAGCATACAAAACAAGTAGAGCATCCCAAAATTAGCCTCATATTAGAGATCAGCACATGTGTGGAATGCAGGTAGAAATTCACATGAAATAATTAAAAATAAACAATAAATAGTAAGTGCAAAGAAGGCGTTATAAAATCTTTTACATAAACATAGTTGCAATTCCAAGGCCTCTGACCATAACCTGATCCCAGACCTGATCTAATGAAAAGCAGACTGTTTCCAGGACCAACAGGATACATAATCTACAGGTCATTCCTATTCATTTCATGATTCATGTTCCCATCATATATGTGACCTTGGACCATGATACCAGTTTTAAATAGCATGGGTATATTTGTAGTAATAGCCAAAAATACATTGTATTTTATATATATTTTTTTTCTTTTAGGCCAAAAATATTTAGGATGTTAAGTAAAGCTCATGTTCCATGAAGATATTTTGTAAATTTCCTACTGTAAATATATTGATTAAATATTTTTGATTAGTAATATGCATTGCTAAGAAATTCATTTGAACAACTGTAAAGGTGATTTTCTCAATATTTAGATTTATTTGTACCCTCACATTCCAGATTTTCAAATAGTTGTATCTCGGCCAAGTATTGTCCTATCCTAAATATAATATTAATATTGTCCTATCTATAAATATAAAACAATAAATCAAAAAATGTACCCTTATGACTGGTTTTGTGGTCCTGGGTTACAAATGTCCAAATATACTGAATAAAATATTTGGAGGATGGAAATTTGAATTAGATTTTCTTGTAATTTTTGTCATTTATAATTATAATAATGCTGACATTGTTGTCATATCTCATAATTTCTAACTGGCAATTATTTAAGAAATTTTGTTTTGCTTAGTTGTTTTTGTTTGTTCTGAATATTGTTTAAAATCTAATTTTCTTTAATATCACCTTCCATTTTGTCATTTTTTTTAAACATATACCTTAAAAAAGTTCCTTAATGACATCATCCTACTGGAAACAACATCATTTTGGAGGGAAAACAACAGAACAAACATCAGTAAGTTTTATCAACGTATTTGATGAATTCTGCAATGTTTTGTGGTTCTTTTTTTTTTTTTTTTGTCACTGTTTTGTCACCCTGTTTCATAAGATTACAGACACATGCATGCAATTATTTTAAAAAAATGTACACCCCTCACATTTCAGCAACCATTTTAGTATATATTCTCAAGGGACAATACTACAGAAATGAAATTTGGATATATTTTAGATTAGTCAATGTGCAGCTTGTATAGCAGCATAGATTTCCTGTCCTCTGAAAATAACTCAACATACAGCCATTATTGTCAAAATAGCTGGCAACAAAAGTGAGTACAACTCTAACATCAGTATGTTGTTTAACCATGCAAAGCCACATGTCCTATTCATCATGTTTATGTTTTTGTCTGCTTGACAGGACAATACAAAGTTGTGTATCTTGTATAAGAACAGTTCAAATTCTGTGCTTTAAGTACAATTCTTTCATACTGACAACTGGATGTTCAACATGGCAAAGAACTCTGAGGATTTGAAAATTAGAATTGTTGCTCTCCACAAAGATAGCCAAGGCTATTAAAGGTTCAGTAACATCCTGAGAGTTACAATACTGTGGTCAGGGTCATACAGAGGTTTTCTGAGATGGGTTCCATTCAGAAACCCTTGCAAGGGTCGATCAACAAAGTTGAGTGCTTGTTCTGTGCATCAGGTGCAGAACCTGGCTTCAAAAAACAAATGCATGAGTGCTGCCAGCATTGCTTTAAAGGTTGCAGAAGTAGAAGGTCAGCTTGTCAGTGCTCAGACCATATGCCGCACACTGCAACAAGTCGGTTTGCATGGGCATCATCCTAGAAGGAAGCCTCTTCTGAAGCTGGCTCACAAGAAAGCCCGCAAACAGTTTGCTGAAGACAACCTGTCCAACAGCATGAATTACTAGAACCATGTCCTATGGTCTGATGAGACTAAGATACTTAGAACTTGTTTGGCTCAGATGATGTCCAACATGGGTTGCAATGCCCTGGTCAGAAGTATCAAGAAAATTGTGTCTTGCCTACAGTCAAGCATGGTGATGGTAACATGATGGTCTGGGGCTGCATGAGTGCTGCTGGTACTGTGGAGCTGCTGGTCATTGAGGAAAACATGGATTCTATTATGTACTGTACATTCTGAACCAAAACATGATGCCTTCCTTTCAGAAACTTGTCTGAATTCCAACATGATAATGACCACAAACGCACTACCAAGACGACAACTGCCTTGCTGAGGAAGCTGAAGGTGAAGGTGATGGACTGGCCAAGTATGTCTCCAAACCTAAACCCTTTTGAACACCTGTTAGGCATCCTCAAGAGCAAGGTGGAGAAGCACCATGTGTCTAACATCCAGCAGCTCTGTGATGTCATTATAGAGGATTGGAAGAGGATCCCAGCAATAACAATAGGATAACAATGGTGCAAACACAACATACTGACACTTTGGACTTCACATAGGTCACTTAGGATGTACTCACTTTGTTGCCAGCTATTTTGACAATAATGGCTGTATGTTGAGTTATTTTCAGAGGACAGTAAATATATACTGCTATACAAGCTGCGCATTTACTAATCCAAAATATATACAAGTTTTATTTCTATAGTATTGTCCCTTGAGAAGATCTACTAAAATGGTTGCTGAAATGTGAGGGGTGTACTCACTTTTGTGAGATACTGTAAATATATTAGTTTATATATGTATATTAGTTCATTTTGTTTTATGTTTAAATTTATGTCTGAGCAATTAAAAGAGCATATTTCTGAAATTCTGGTTTGTTCTTCTACTGTATATAAATACATAAATTACAACAAACCTTTTTAAAAAGAGTTGAAAAGCCACTGCATTACAGGAATGACCCCAAAACACAAAGACACAGAGCAAAAATAAATCCTCTCTGAAAGACGAGTGGCCACTAAAGTTGACAAAAATGCTCCTACACATTTTCGAAACCTCAGCTATACAATACGCCTACTGTATTTATTATTCATCTAGCCAAGAATGTGACCTATGCAGATACTTTCCCCATCTGTATTTGTTTATGTTTAACATATATTCCAACTCCTTATTCTAAAATACAATGTTGTGTCCTCCTCATGCAGAAGTGCATTCTGGGAACTGACAGCAGTCAGACCCTTTAATCAGCACGACTCCCACTCTGTGACCGCACACACCCTGTAATAAACTCTGCGTGTGCCGCCTATTCTCAAGGAATAAATAGATGCGTTCTGGGGCTGTTCTTTCTGTCCAGTTCTTTTCACCACACCACACACTGATTACAAGACGACATGCTTCCGGAAATGGCTACTGAAATTCTTTTGGGAATAGAGAACGCACTCCCTTCATTAGCCTCCATTATTTGAAGCGGAAGTGCCAGCACTAAAACAATTTTCACTCAGAAACTAGTAAATTTCACACATAAAGAAACGGCAAGTAACGCACTGAATTAAAGGCATAGTTCAACCTAAAATGAAAATACTTCACCATTTACTCCAAACCTGTATGAATTTCTTTCTTCTATAGAACCAGTAACCAAAAAGTTGCTGGTAGCCACTGACTGCCATATATGATGGAAGTCAATGGCTGCCGGCAACAGAAAGACTCACACAGGTTTGGAACTTGAGGGTGAGTAAATGATGACAGTGTTTTCATTTTTGGGTGAATTATCCCTTTAAGGAAAGCTCAACCTTTAACTGTTTGGAGGTGATCTGCCTTCAGGGACGCATGTGTAAACAGTGAAAGTGGGAGGCTGAGAACATTTTGTTCACTGAATGAATAGGAATAACAGTTTTAACATTGTGCAAGTCTACCATGACTTTTGTCCGCATTATGTTGTTTTGTCTGTTTACAGCATTGAAGCTCATAATAGAGCTTTTCATATTCGCTTTTTTCATGTGTTAAGCAGGTCTGAGATGTCAAAAGTCAGCAGGATATGTAACCATAAAACGATAACTGGCTAAAAACATCTTAAACCAGCCTAAAATGGCTTACTGATCTTAGCTGGTCTAGCAAACAAGTTACCAAAACCCCTCTGAAACCAGCAAAACAGACCTACTAAGACTAGCAAAAAAATCTTTGTTTTTAAAGCTATTTTTAAGTAGGAAAGTGTTGCACAATGTGTGTGGCATTACATTTGGAACTAAAACACTACAAACATCATGAGCACAGAAAACATCATCCACTTGATACTTGTGGTTTGCTTTATTTCAGTTTTTTTTTCCTAACGCTGGAAAGGAAGGTGGAAAAATCGTGACCCAAACAGAACCTCAAACAGCCCCTTCTCACTTTCAAAGGCATCGGGACGTTTTTGAAAAGGTCAGGAAAATAAAAAAAAGAGCATGTGTGATGTAACTGCTTGGAAATGCCGAAATTCATTAAAAGAAAATAAGATGGAAAGTTTTGTAAATATTTGCTTTTAGAGGAACAAGGACGAGTGAGATCAGTGCCCAGTGCTTTAACCACAACCACACAAATCAAAGCAGAAGACAATGTCCGCACTGTTTATTTGAAAAGTTTATCCTCTCTTGCAACATTTATTGACACATTTATTTATACATTCAACAGCTCTCCAACAAGGAGAATTGTTGAATTGTTGCAGTTAAGCTACTGCTGAACTTACTCTCTACTGAAGCAGGACATATGAAACTTTATAACCTGAGGTTAAAGCCACTTAAACCCTGGGTTAAGTGAGGTTCATCACCTTTGGAAGGTGATTAATACCTTCAACACTGGTTTGTGAAGCCCGTTTTGTGAAGTAGTGTTAGCAAAGCAAATTTTATTTTTACATTCAATCATTTGCATGTTTTAATGTCACTTAAAAATTAGGAATATCATACAGAAAAAGCCACAAAAATACAAAAGCTATAGGGCAAACGTAACTTTGCGGGGGAAAAAATAGTCAAAAAGTCTGAAGTTTACATGCACCTTGCAGAAAATGCAAAATGTTAATTATTATTTTACCAAAATAAGAGGGATCATACAAAATGCATGATATTTTTTATTTAGTACTCATCTGAATATTTCACATAGAAGACATTAACATATGGTCCACAAGAGAAAATAATAGTTTATAAAAACGACCCTGTACAAAAGTTTACATACACTTGATTCTTAATATTGTGTTCTTACCTAAATGATCCACAGATGTTTTTTTTTTGTTGTTGTTGTTTAGTGAGTTGTTCATGAGTCCCTTGTTTGTCCTGAACAATTAATCTACCTGCTGTACTTCAAAAAAATCCTTCATGTCCCACAAATTCTTTGGTTTTTCAGATGTTTTGTGTATTTGAACCCTTTTCAACAATGACTGCATTGAGATTTTGAGATCCATCTTTTAACACTGAGGGATTCATATGCAAATATTACAGAAGGTTCAAATGCTCACTGATGCTTCAGAAAAAAACACGATGCATTAAGAGCCGGGGGTGAAAACTTTTGAACAGAATATAAATATAAATATCATATTTCCTCATTTAGTACTGCCCTTCAGAAGCTACAGAAGATACATGTTCACCAGTAGACAAAATACGTTAAATTTACCCTGATCCTCAAATGTAAAAAGTTTACACCCCTGGCCCTTAATGTATTGTGTTTCCTTCTAAAGCATCAGTGAGCGTTTGAACCTTCTAGTTGCATAAGAGTCCCTCAGTTGTCCTCAGTGTGAAAGATGGATCTCGAAGTCATTGTTGGAAAGGGTTCAAATACACAAAAATGCTGAAAAACCAAAGAATTTGTGTGACCTGAAGGATTTTTCTGAAGAACAGCAGGCAGTTTAGCTGTTCAGGACAAACAAGGGACTCATGAGCAACTCTCACTAAAAGCTTTGGATCATTTAGGTAACAACACAGTATTAAGAATCAAGTGTATGTAAACTTTTGAACGGGGTCATTTATAAATTCAACTATTATTTTCTTTTGTGAACTATGTGTTAACTTTTCTGTGAAATTTCTTATTCAGGTCAGTACTAAATAAAAAATAACATGCATTTTTAATGTCCCTCTTATTTTGGTAAAACTAACATTTTGCAGAATCTGCAAGGTGTATGTAAACTTTTGACTGTATATATATATATATATATATGTTCATACAACAGTTCTTTTTGGTACTTGAACATCATTAATTTGTTATTTGTTCCAGAGCAAACTGTTTTGGCTAAGGGGAAAATCTCATCACGTTATATTTCATGTACATTTATACTATTAAAAAGCTTGATGAATCTGAACAGTGTCAACATGATACATCCACCACATGCAATGTATGACTAATAGTTGCTTCTCCTTCTTTTCCAAGTTTCTCACAGAATCACGGTCTATGTAATACCTCAAAAACCTCTGACATTAAAAGAAGTGACTTCAGTGGCAGCAGTTAGTCAGCTCTCTTGGTTTTCAGTGACCAAACATACCTTCACAGGCTCTGATTGTTCTATGTTCCAAAACAAGCTAATTCAAAACTGGGAAAATCAGTTACTTCTTTCACAAACATCACAGTATTTCCAACACTAAGTCTGCGCTCATGTGAACTCAAATAGTCTCTCTTGGTGGGAAGAAATGGAGGTGTTCCTCTCAGATTCCTCAAAAAGCTAGTGTCTACAAGCGTTTTTATGGTGATTGCAGCTTGGCAAACACGAGGACAATACTCTGTATTCTTCCTGCGACCATGTGCTCTCCACATGTGACATCATGCCCACTAAACACAGAAAGACTTCATTCAGAAAGCTTGTTGTCAAATAGTGGCTGTTTCACTTAACTAAATGAACCATCCACAAGTGTAAGATCCAGCCCTACGGGAAACACGCTCGGCCTCTCTGTGGGCAGTCAATAAAGGGTCAGATGTGTTACAGAGGAGTATGGCACTGGATCAAAAAGCAGATGTTCTCAAGAAACACACATACTTTATACCCTGACTGTACTCTAAGTTGCTTTGGATAAAACCCACAAATGTGACCCTGGAACACAAAACCAGTCTTAAGTAGCATGGGTATATTTGTAGCAGTAGTCAAAAATACATTGTATGGGTCAAAATTATAGATTTTTCTTATATGCCAAAAATCATTGGGATATTAAGTAAAGATCATGTTCCATGAAGATATTTTGTACATTTCCTACCATAAATATCTAAAAACTTAATTTGTGATTAGTAATATCCGTTGCTAAAAACTTTGGACAACTTTAAAGGTGATTTTCTCAATATTTAGATTCTTTTGCACCCTCAGATTCAAATATTGTCCTATCCTAACAAACCATCCATCAATAGAAAGCTTATTTATTCAGCTTTCAAATAGCCTTACAACTGTGGTCCAGGGTCACAAATGTGCATTTAAATCTGACATCATGGATATGATGTTTTAAGCGCTTACACAACTCTATTCCAAAACCTACACTGCAAAATAATACGAAGAATAAAACTTCTTAATAAGGTTTTAATTAGTCTATTTTATTTTACAATTTTTAAGCAAAATAAAATTTAAAAAAAACACCAACGACAATAGAATATATATACTTAAGAGGCAACACTGCATAAGAATTTAGGACTTGTTTTCAGATAATAGAAATGTATTTTATTTTAGCTTAACTGCACTGGCTGAATTTTATAGAAGCCCATTTCCGCCACTGAATAAAAAATTAAAAAAAGGTAATTGTGACTTTTTATCTCATAATTCTGACTTTTTTTTCACACATTTGTGAATTTACATGTCGCAATTCTGACTTTTTTCCTCAGAATTGCGTGATACAAACTTGCAATTCGTACTTTTTTTCTCAGAATTGTGAGATATAAACTCGTATTTGCGAGTAATAAAGTACAAATTGCCAGATACAAACTATTTTGAGGAAAAAAAAGTCTAAATTGCAAGATACACTGTAAAAAACAATTTTTTGACTCAACTTAATATAATTTGTTACCCTGCTGCCTTAAAATTTTAAGTTCAGTCAACTCAAATAAGTTTAATCAAGTTGAAATGTTAAGTTGTACTAAGTGACAACTTAGATATTCAAGTTGACTAAACTAAAATTTTGTTTGTTAAACTTACCAGCCGTGTTTGTTACTCGGCTGCCTTAAAATTTTAAGTTCAATTAACTAAAATATCTAAGTTGTCACTTAGTAAAACATAACATTTCAAGTTGACTAATATTTTTTTC
Organism: Cirrhinus molitorella; assembly: GCA_033026305.1. NCBI lineage: Eukaryota > Metazoa > Chordata > Actinopteri > Cypriniformes > Cyprinidae > Cirrhinus > Cirrhinus molitorella. Next base: position 36,898,276 of record CM065126.1, read on the forward strand.
GAGTTGACTGAACTTAAAGGGTAACAAATTATTTTAAGTTGAATCAACAAATAGTATTTCTACAGTGTACAAACATGAAATTTTTCTCACAACTGTGAATTTATAACTCACAATTCTGAGTTAATAACTCACAATTGTATATTCTCAGAATTGCGAGATATAAACTTACATATTATAAACTCGCAATTGTGTTTTTTTCTCAGAAGTGCAAGTTATCTCACAATTCTGACTTTATAACTTGCAAATGTGAGTATATATCCCGCAATTCTGACATTTCTCCCACAATTCTGAAGTTTATATCTCACAGTTCTGAGAAAAAAAGTCAGAATTACAAGATGTGAACTCGCAATTGCGAGAAAAAGTCAGAATTGTGAGATAAAAAGTCACAATCCCCCTTTTTTCCATCAAGTAGTGGAAATAGGCTTCCATAGATTTTTTTAGAAGTTGGTCTGAAACATAAATTCTTTTCTTCTGTATTATGACATATATCGAGTGAAGCCAGACTTGACTTTAATAGTTGGGAATTGTCTATCAGGAATTGATTGGACCGTTGTCTTTTGCTAATTGCTGTAATTTTATATGAGTGACAGTTTGCAAAGGGGACTTTAAATGACTTCAAGTGACTTATTTATACTTATTTATTTTTAAAATAGAAAATAAGACAAATATTTAAAAATGCTATGATGTTTTGCAGTGTAGTAAACTGCAATGCAGATAACTGCCTTCTAAGGCAGCATCTAAATTAATCTGGACGCTCATAAGATACTGATTTGGAACACTCTATATAACCAGCTATTCCATGAACCACAAAAATAGCACTTGTCACACCAAGCTCACTCGACTGTTAATTCACTTCCATTTGTTAGTTGCTAACGGTGTGATAACTGTGATACTCTTAACAAGCATAAAATCCATAGCACACACAAATATTTTAATTCTATAAATTAGTTTATATGTATATACTGTTCTTAAATAGATCTTTTTATATATATATCAAATGAGGCAAATTTATGATCAACATTTCTCCTGGTTTAACCTCCATCCATTTTTTTTTCAGTGTGCTCATCTCAATTCATTTAGGATTTTGTTGTTTCCAAAGCATACATTTGATATTCCCCTAGAAGCTGCCTATAATAAGGCAGGCCTATGTCATTCTTAGGAACAGCTTCACACTTATAATGTCTCTCCCATCCAGGTAAGGGAGCTCACTATATATAGCATTTGGAACAGAGCTTACACCAGTTTTTCTCTCTCACACACCCACACATGAGCAGGATAGACTCGCTGCACCCCCTCCTAATCCTGTCAAACGTGAGCTCACTGCAGAGCACTATATGTTGCCAAGGAAACCTATTTTAGGTTGAGGGTGACGAGAAGCTCCACAGAGGTTTACAGTGCAGCTGCAAAGAGAAACAGCTTTTTTCCAAGTGATCAAAAACGTTCTAGTAAGGTTGTATTTCTCCTTTCAGATGTTGTAATGGTGTCTGACAAATGCTGAGCAAGCTAATTAGATAAAGATGCTGAAGTCAGCAGAAATAAACTGCAGAATGACAGAATCAAATGGGATTCAGGAAGGTAAAACAGTGTGAGAACTGATAGAATAGAGAAACGTGTTAGAGAGTGTGCGAGAAGGGAGGTGGGGAGTGACAAGACGAAAGAGAGTGAGAAAGAAAGAGAGAGAGAGGGATGTTGTATTTCTTCCTCTCGGTTTTGGAAGGGAAGGACTTTGACGTTCAGCAGCTGTGAAGCACAGTAGGAGAGACTCCACACTCCACATTCATGTTCCTCCTCCCTTGAGCGAGCGCTGTCTGTCTCTCCAGGAAATACTGCCGCAGCTCCGGCGGGGTCGGGACTGCAGAAGACGAGAGAATTGGATTTCAACGGCCGCCGTCTGCAGACAGGCAGGGACAGGTGCTGCAGGCGGAGAAAGGAGGAGCAAAGCAAAGCGGAGACACGCCGCACCGCTTCAGAGGAGGAATTCTCAAACAGCTGTCCAGCAGACGTCTTGCCTGTGAGAAGTAAACCCTCAAGGGCAGAAAGAGAGAGAGAGAGAGTGAGAGAGAAGACGAAAACGGCAACACGCTGCACCACCCAGAAGCTGACTAACACTTTGGGTAAAGGCACCTCCGGGACAGCAACCACAGGGTGAAGAAAACAGGGACATTAATCGGCAAAGACACAGGAGCAGGTAAAGCTAGATGATTTTGGGCAGGTATATGTGCATGATGACAAGTAATTATTCAAATGTGACCCTAGACCACAAAACCGGTCTTAAGTAGCATGGGTATATTTGTAGCAATAGCCAAACATACACTGTATGGGTCAAAAATTATAAAACATTTTTTTTAAAAATCATTAGGATATTAAGTAAAGATCATGTTCTTTGAAGATATTTAGTAAAATTCCTACTGTAAATATATCAAGACTTAATTTTTGATTAGTAATATGCATTGCTAAGAACTTCATTTGGACAGATTGAACAGCGATTTTCTCAGTATTTTGGATTTTTTCACCCTCAGATTCCAGATTTTCAAATAGTTGTATCTCGGCCAAATATTCCTATCCTAAAAAATCAGCTTAGTTATTCAGCTTTCAAATGATGTATAAATCTCAATTTCAAAAAATGTACCCTTACGACCAGGGTCACAAATGACATGCAAATAGTGTTTCTTAGAACAACCTCTTAAAATAAAGGTTCTTTATTGGCATCTATAGTTCTATAAAGAACCTTTAACATTAACAGAATTTTACATTTCCACAAAAGGTTCTTTATAAACTCCAAAGTTCCAAAAAGGAATTTTCACAGCAATGCCACTGAGAACCCATTTTGGGTTTCCCAAAGAACCTTTTTTTTTTTTTTACAGTTCTTACAGAACATTTGAATAATCTAATAAAGCCTTTTCCACTATAATCAACCTTTTGTCCGATGAAAACGTTCCATGGATGTTAAAAGTTCTTCATGGAACCACAGTGTAGACGACATAAGATCGAAAAACTGTTGTATTCCTGAACCATGTGGCTGTTATTTGCTGGTTAGGCTTGTGAAACCTCTTTCCACTCGTGCACATGGCTGTCATTACGACATGTGAGATTTTGTACTGCAGAATATGTTGAGCAAATTCCCACACACCGCAAAACAAGGGCTGAGAAGCTCAAAGCAACCCGACAACTGGTTCCTCTCTGTTCTTCAAGGCACATACTCAACTGTTTGACCAGAAAAGAGCTTCTGAAATTCCTCAGATACATTCCTCTGTCCAACATAACTTGCACGCAGAAAGCCAAAGACAACAGCAGCTTGAGAACAGAAGCCTTGGAGGTGGATAGCAGGGTGTAAAAAGCAAGAAGCTGAGGCGAAAGGGACTTCGCTCCACCCTGGTTCCTCCAAAAGCAGCAGAGCAGCAGAGTGTAATTAAGGGTTGCTTTATGTAACACACTGGAAACCTCAAATTGGGCAGAGTGCGGTATTTGTCTTTAATCGTTTAGAACATTGTCCAACAGGGTTGTTTGTGGTCGAAGGAATCTGAAAGATTGAAAGCTTAGGCCTAAAACACCCAAGAGAGGAGGAAAAACCCGAACCACCCAAGAGAGGAACGCTTGACCGGCCCATGCATGCATGCTCTGGGATATTGCACCTGTAAAAAGACCAGCCAAAAACATCCAAATGATGCAGATGTGCTTTAAATACAGCAGCAACAGCAACTTCTTAGACGGGACCAGGTGGTCGGGTTTTCAGCCAAAAAAGGCTATGGCTAAAGTAGGTCACAGGGAGAATCAAAATTGGCACCGTTGCGAGGCTGGAGAGAGTCTTAACACATTTCTGTGTACAGTGGGAATAGCATCACTGCACTTGTTTAGATCACTGCTCTAATAATAATGTGACCCACATACTCACACGTGAGTTATTTCCTGAATGATATCAGTCTTCTCTCACCTCTCACCCCATTGGGTCTCCTTCTGTCTTTTAATTTAGCCTCATTTTGTCTCTGTCCTGTTTAGTCGAATTCTGCTGCCACATTTGGTCATATTCAGTCTCATTTATTCTGCTTTGTTAAGTCGCAATCTGACTTCTTCTCATTTATTCTCATTCATTGACATTCTGTCTCATTAATTCAATCTGAATTCAGTCTTAAAGGGACACTTCAGCCAAAAATGAAAATTCTGTCATTTACTCACTTTAATGTCATTTCAAAACCGTATGACTTTACTTTCTTCTGTATTCAGTCTTATTTTTTTGGCCTAATCTGTCATGACATTCTATTTTCTTCTTATTTAGTCTCATTCTAGCAAATTTAGCAATTTTCAGTCTCATTTTTTCCTTATTCAGTCTGTTTAGTTCAGATTTAAACGGATACTCCACCCAAAAAGTAATATTCTGTCATTATTTGCTCACCTTCATGTTCTAAACAAATGACTTTCTTCTGTGGAACATAAGGTATTTTGAGAAAAGTGTTTTAAGTGAGTAAATAATGACTGAATTTTCATTTTTGGATGAACTATCCTGTTATTCTACCTTATTCTGCCTCAGTATATCTAATTTATTCTGCCAAGTTCAGCCTCAGTCTGGTTTGTTCAATTACATTCAGTCTATTTTTTCTCATTCATAATTTCTATTCAGTTCAAACTTAAAGAGACAGTCCACCCAAAAATCAATATTCTATTATTTGCTCAGCTATTCAGTTATTTGTTTCCACCATTGAATAAAAAAATGTAAAAAGTTAACTGTTGGATATCAAGTCAGAATTGTAACATATAAATCACAATTCAGACTTTTTTCTCAGAATTACGAGTATATATTCCCCAATTCTGACTTTATTTCTCGCAATTATCAGTTCACATCATGCAATTCTGGCTTTATTTATTGCAATTGTAAGTTTATATCACGCAATTCTGAGAAAAAGTCAGAAATGCGAGTTATCTCATAATTCTGACTTTATCTCTTGCAATTTTACGTTTATATCATGCAATTCTGAGAAAAAGTCAGAATTGAGAGTTTTTATCTCTTAATTCTGAATTTATTTCTCGAAATTATGAATTCATATCACACAATTCTGTCTCTATTTCTCACAATTGTAAGTTTCTATCACGCAATTTTGAGAAAAGTAAAAAATGCCAGATATCTCCTAATTCTGACTTTTTTCTTCCAATTATGAGTTTATATCATGCAATTCTGAGAAAGAAAAGTCAGAATTACGACTTTATATCTCCCAATTATGACTTTATTTCTTGCAGTTATGAGTTTATATCACACAATTCTGTGAAAAAAGTAATAATTTTGAGTTTATATCTCCCAATTCTGAATTTATTTTTCACAATTCTGAGAACAAAGTAAGAATTTTGAGTTTATATCTCTCAATTCTGAATTTATTTCTTGCCATTTTTTTAATCACGCAATTCTGAGAAAAAAAGAACATCTCGCAATTTATATCTCACAATTCTGACTTTATAACTCACAAGTTTGAGTTTATATCATGCAATTCTGAGTACAAAAAAGTCAAGAATGTGAATCTGAATTTATTTCTTGCAATAGAGAGTTCACATTATTCTAAAAAAAAATTCAGAATTGTGACTTTATAACTTGCAATTGCAAGTACACAACACACAATTCTGAGAAAAAAATTATTTTTTATTAAGTGATAGAAACGAGCTTCACTAAAAAAGAGACAGTGACAGAATTTCAATTTTTGTGAGAAATCAATTTACTTCTATTTTGTCCCATTGCTGAATAGGGGTCAGGCTTCGGCTTATTCGGTCTGTCAGAAGCGAGGCACGCTGCCGGCCTGCTGACATGCACTTCTGAGGGGTGTGTGATGATACGGTCCCCCAGGGAAAGGGGGTAGACAGATCCAGCTCAACATTCTACAGGGGCGTCAGGGCACTTGGAAGTGCAACATTTGCCCCTGGACTCATTCCAGATCTAAAATGAAGGCAGGATATGGCCATGAGATAAAGCCATATCAAGAGGGTGTGAGAGGCAGCTGCTCTACTTCTAAACCTCAGCGGTGGGTTGTTGCATTGAGTGGCATTGTTTGTTATTGTTCAACAAGTCAGGGCATTGAACAATTTATTCAAAGACATTTCACACCTGCTGAGGTTTTAGGTGAAGACTAACCATAGCTTTAACCTTAAACTCTAACCCTTTAACCTACCCTAAGTATTATTTGGACTTCCCTTTGAGGTTTATTTCACCCGGTCCAGGGGTTTGCACACCTGCTTGCTTTGATCACACCATGACAGCAGGATTTGTGGAAACTTTTTCATCAGTGTAACCAATCTAGTTGCTGCAGTCTAACTGCAACAAAACATTCAAGATTAAAAAAAGGGGGTTAATTTAGAGTTAATTTAATATTATTTATATACTATGATAGTATTTATTAAAGAGACAGTTCACCCAATTCTAAAAAAAAATTGTGAATTTATATCTTGCAATTCTGACTTTATTTCTCACAATTTTGAGACTATATCACACAATTCTCAGAAAAAAAAGTCAGAAATGCAAGTTATCTCCCAATTCTGACTTTATTTTTTGCAATTGTGAGTTTATATCACACAATTCTGAGAAAAAAGTCCAAATTGAGAATTTACATGTCGCAATTCTGACTTTATTTCTTGCAATTTAGAGTTTATATCACACAACTCTGAGAAAAAAAGTCAGAATTGCAAGTTATCTCACAATTCTGACTTTATTTGTTGCAGTTGTGAGTTTGTATCACACAATTTTGACTTTATTTCTCATAATTTTAAGTTTATATCACACAAAGTCAGAAATGCAGGTTATTTTCCAATTCTGACTTTATTTGTTGCAATTGTGAGTTTATATCAAACAATTCTGAAAAAAAAAAGTTAGAAATGCAAATGATCTCCCAATTCTGACTTTATTTGTTGGAATTGTGGGTTTATGTCATGCAATTCTAAAAGAAAGTCAGAATTGTGAATTTATATCTTGCAGTTCTGACTTCATTTCTTGCAATTGTGAGTTTATGACAGAAAATTCTGAGAAAAAAAGTCAGAATTGCAAGTTATCTCCCAATTCTGACTTTATTTCTTGCAATTGTGAGTTTATATCACGCAATTTTGACTTTATTTCTCATAATTTTAAGTTTATATCACACAATTCTGACTTTATTTCTTGCAATTTTGAGTTTATATATTACACATTTCAAGTTTTTATCTCCCAATTCTGACATTTTCTCACAATTGTGAATTTATATCATTTTAAGATTAAAGTCAAAGGGGTTTGATTTAGAGTTAAGTTAATATTATTTATATGAAAATTTTGTCATTAATTACTTCCATTCATTCCAAACCCACAAGACCGTCATTCATCTTCAGAACACAAATTAAGATATTTTTAATGAAAAAAAATCTCGGAGAGCTTTCTGTCCCTGCATAGACAGCAACTCAACTACCACGTTCAAGGCCCAGAAAGGTAGTAAGGACATTGATAAAATGGAAATTGTTGAATAAAGTTGTTATTTTTTTGCTTTCTTTGCGCACAAAAAATATTCCAGTAGCTTTATAACACTAAGGTTGAACCACTGATGTCACATGGACTATTTTACCAATTTACTTACTACCTTTCTGGGTCATGCCAGCTGCATTGCTGTCTATGCAGGGTCAGAAAGCTCTAGGATTTCATCAAAAATATGTTCATTTGTGTTACAAAGATGAATGAAGGTCTTACAGGTTTGGAACAACAAGGGTGAGTAATAAATGACAGAATTTTCATTTTTGGGTAAATTATATTTTGTATTTGCTTTTATTTTTCTATCATTAGTATCAATTTTGTTATAAAAAAAAATGAGAAAGAAGCAATGAGAAAGCATATCACAGCTCTGACACCAGAAGCACTGCAGCATTCCTTCTGCACACACACACACACACACACGCACACGCACACACATACTTTTCTCTATCACGACACACTCATGCAGCCACACATTCTTCAGCCATCCCGATGATGCTTGTCACGTTTAAAAATAGTTTTCCGTTCACCCAGGTTTATTTGTGTTTCACTGAATCAGTGTCTAAAAATGCTTTTAAAACCCTATGAACTCATAAGGCGACCTCTGATCTGGTGCAAAAAGAAACACAAAGATTGTACGGCAACCAGAATAATTCCATTCATCCATGCTCAAACAGACTAGCCTACATCATTGTCAAGGACTGCACTGCAGCTCACTTTCATTGTACCCCTGTTGTTTATCAGCTGTGTGATTTGTTAGGACGTTACCACAGGGGAGTCATGTATTCCTAGGAAATGGAATTTCTAGTGTTTTGTAAACAGTGTCCTCCCTGGCTGTCTCTATAGCTGGGATCTTCAGGGGATGTGGAGCACTGAGCTGTGACATCATTCAGACAGTCATTTTAAGTACTGTGGTGGCTCCATGTTATCAGATTGTAATGCCATGGTATTTTAATATATACAGTAGTCAACATTTGAAGTGGATCAAAAACCTTTCCTCAAAGTTGTCCTGTTTTTGTCTTAGGACAACTTTGATGAACTTTTTTGATCCACTTCAAATGTTGACTACTGGCCTCAAATTGTATTTGGACACATATTTTTAGTAAAGTTACACCTTGCGTGTTATTTTTCTAATAATTCAACAGTTTGCTGTCAGTTATTCTACTTATACTACCACACTTGTGTTACCATCTCAAGACATTGTTCAGATAAAGTATTAGAAAACATTTGTCAGGTTTTTGTTCTTAAAACACTCTTGTGCGTAGGATTCATTTCTTACGCTTCTCATCTATAGCCTCCGTTGCTAATTCCAAATGATTTTGGAGGTAATAACAGAGGCTTCAGCCAATAATAATGTAGTTATTAGCGAGAGATTAAAGGGATAGTTCACTCAAAAATGAAAATTCTGTCATTAATTATTCATGTTGTTCCAAGCCTGTATGATCTTCGTTCATCTTCAGAACACAAATTACGTTTTGGTGAAATCCGAGAGCTTTCTGACCCAGAAAGGTAGTAAGGACATCGTTAAAATAGTCAATGTGACATCAGTGGTCAGAAAGCTTTCAGATTTCAACAGTATATTTCAACAAAAATATATTAATTTGAGTTCCGAAGATGAACAAAGATCTTACGGCTTTGGAATGACATGAGAGTGAGTAATTAATGATAGATTTTTTGTTTATTTTTGGGTGAACTTTCTCTTTAATTGCAGCTGAATATATATGTAACATCTGAAATATAAATGTGTCCCATGATTTTTCAGCAATCATTACAAAAATATCTTAATTATTCCAAACGCTTGAAGGAACAGTTTAGTGCAGCGGGTCTTAAAGGGGCGAGAGGACGTTGGAGACTGCTGCCGAGGGAATGTGGATGTTTTTTCAGTCGTTCATATTTGGCTAGCCGTGGCCGAGTTGCTGCTTTAGTGATTGTTTGCAGTCTGTAAGTGAGGGTCAGTGTTTAAAGGCCTCTCAAAAGGAAATATGTCCATAAATGGGCAAGAAGTCTCTCTCCTTCTTGTGATCTGTGGTTACCCTTCTCTCTCTCTCTCTCTCCTATCTGCCTTCTGCTCTCTAAAGCCTCTCTAAAACTCTCTGTCAATTTCTACTTTATCTCTAGAAATCCTTTCTTTATCTTTAAAGCTTCTTGACTCATGTGGTGTTAATTCAAACATGTAAACATACAGTCATTTTGAAATGAATGGCAACAACAACAGATATTCTCATTATTCTTGCTTTACGAAAAAAAGTTTTATATATATATGTATATATATATATATATATGTATGTATATATATATATATATATATATATTTGTATATATATGTGTGTGTTTTTTTTATGTATCACATGTAAATTTGAAGTCAAAACATGCACCTTGCAGAATATGAAAAATGTTATTTTACAAAAATAAGAGGGATCATACAAAATGCATGTTATTTTTATTTAGTACTGACCTGAATAAAATATTTCACATAAAAAAAAGTTTGCATATAATAGTTGAATTAATGACCTCGTTCACAATTTACAATTTGCCTGCTGTTCTTCAGAAAAATCTTTGAGGTCCCACAAATCCTTTGGTTTTTCAGCATTTTTGTGTATTTGAACCCTTTCTAACAATGACTGTATGATTTTGAGATCCATCTTTTCACACTGAGGACAACTGAGGGACTCATATGCAACTATTACAAAAGGTTCAAATGCTCACTGATGTGTGAAAGGATGGATCTCAAAATCATACAGTCATTGTTGGAAAGGGTTCAAATACACAAAAATGCTGAAAAAAAAACAAAGAATCTTTTCTGAAGAACAGTGGGCAACTGTTCAGGACAATTATTCAGGTCAGTACTAAATAAATAATAACATGCATTTTGTATGATCCCTCTAGTTTGGTAAAATAATTAACATTTTGCAGATTCTGCCAGGTGTATGTAAACTGTTGACTTCAAATGTATGTATCTTTCTATTTGTCTGTCTGTAACATCTCCAAAAGACCGTTTCAGACAGTGATAAATATTTTCTTTGATCTCTCTTTGTATGTGCTAAAGATACATGTGACATTTACAATTTCAGTCTTGGATTTATGAACACAACAAAAGTCTTTGATGCTGAGTACAAAGAAAACTAAATTATTTCTCCATTTATCCAGGTAAAGGACATTAATCCAAACATTCAAGCTGGATTATCTTCAGTAAAGATTGAGGACGCATCTAAAACAGCTGCTCTCTGAGAATGTAACCCCTGCACTTCTGCTTTGCGAAACTCCAGCAAGTTTATCGCATTGCCGAGGAGATCTGACCTTCCAGAGCATTCCCCGTTCTTCTTCGTAACTGCTGGACTCTATAGCAGGTATGCCTGCCAAAACGCCCATCTACCTGAAATCCAACTACAGTAAGAAGGGGAAGAAATGCCGTCTGAGGGACATTTTATCCCCGGATATGATCAGCCCGCCTCTCGGGGACTTTCGACACACTATTCACATCGGAAAAGGCGGCGAGTGCGACGCCTTCGGCGACATGTCGTTCCTGCAAGGAAATTTTGAGCTTCTACCAGGGAAAGGTGGACGTATTCGACCTCAATATGGCATCCACGGGGAATTCACAAGAGCTAATAGTGCCTCCGATGCGTCCTGTGTCGAAACTCCATCGCCAGTCCTCAAAAACGCAATCTCGCTTCCAACTATCGGGGGCAGCCAAGCACTGACTCTACCTTTGATTTCCACCACTGTGTATCCCATGACCCAGGATCGCCTGTCTGAGCCATCTACTCCTCCGGCTGGTTCTGAAGATCTGGAAATACTTCAGATGGAGACCCTGCTTCAGTCCATTAGCGCCTTCAGGTGTGACCCCAGCCCCGTCCCTGAGGAGGAGGACGAACCTTTGATTGACCGCACTGAGATGCATGATAAATCACTCACAAAGATGCACAGCAGCGAAAACGAACTTGAAACATTTTTGTCAGTCTTCGTTAATGGGAACGGCGATGCCAATGGGAATTTTAACATTGGTAACAACGATGATTCTGTCTTCGAGTATGAACAGGAGATGTTCGGCATCAAGGGCGACTGGGCAGACCGAGACAGCGGCGTTGAAGAGGGTCGTCTATGCGATTCGGACTTTGAAATCTCCAAAAGCAAAAGCCACTCGCAGGAGTCGCTCACCCAAGTCACAGGATCCCTTTTCTCTCTTGAACTCGACTTGGGCCCATCCATTTTGGATGATGTACTCAATATCATGAATAAGCCGGTGTCTTAGGAAGTGACTTTTTCTGAGAACTAAAAGGGAATCTATTTGTCGTGAGCCCATAAATATGACATGGCAATACTGAACTGAAGAGGCTGAACTTTCTTTCCCAGAGTAAGTTGTTTGTCCTTAGCTTCGGAGTGTCCTGCACACCTTGTTTTGCAAAAATAATGCGATTGACACACAGCCGCTGTGCCTTTTAAGTTAAGTTTAAGCATGCTTAGATTCTGATGTTGTACATGCAGATCAAATGAGGCTTTTTCTGTGTATACTGTTGGTCAACCACAACATCATACAACAGTCAGTGTGATAACGTGTACATTTCTGCAAATATATACAATGTTCTCATCACAACGTCCTTCACGCACAAATATATTTATACTGACAGTTTCATTAACCACACTACCAAATCTTAAAGGCATATACCTACAGCATATGTTTTTACGTTGTGAAGCTAAATATGAAATAAATAAATGAATAAACAACTCTCTTTTAGTTTATTATTTTATTTTGTTTGATTGTTTTTGTTATTCGTGACTCTGGACCCCAAAACCAGTTATAAGTAGCACAGGTTTATTTGAACCAATAACCAAAAATACAAAAAAAAAAAAAAAAAAAATAGATTTTTCTTTTATGCCAAAAATCATTAGGATATTATGTGAAGATCATGTTTTAGAAAGATTTATGTACATTTCTTACCGTAAATATATCAGATCTTAATTTTTAATTAATTATATGCATTGCTAAGAACTTCATTTGGACAACTTTAAAGGCTTTTTTTTTGCACCCTCAAGATTCCAGATTTTCAAATAATTATATCTCTGCCAAAATATTGTCCTATCCTAACAAACCATACATCAATGGAAAGCTTATTTAAAAACAATTATGACTGGTTTTGTGGTCCAGGGTCACATTTCAGCATAGGGACAACTGGGGCTAGTTGTAACAAAGAGTATATACTGTATCTAGAAGGACGAAAGTTTAAAAAATCAGTGGTTTTGTGTATTATTTTGTGCTTCATAAATGTTTTACTGTTTAAATAGGTTATTTAATGGCAGGTTCCCATTGTGACAACTTGTCCCATACAGCATGACACTATGACCTACCATTAGGCCTTGTTGTCACAGAACTGAAGACTGAAGATGTATAGTACAGAAACTTACTTTCAGCAATAAACCTACCCATATAAATATTCAGTGGAGTAAAAAGTGTGACAGCTTGCTTTAGTCAGATACTCCAGTGGATGAGTATGCAACTGTAGGTGGAAAGTGAAGAAAGAAGGAGATGGAGACGAACAAAGAGAAATTGAATTGACTTGTTAGCATCCTGCATTCCTTAGATTGTGTATTGTAGTAGGAGTGGAAGTGGGTGAGATTGTGTCTAAAAGGAGATGTCAGTACTATTCGTTTGTGTCTTGTTGGGACAGAGAGAGAGCAGCCTGTAGCATTCTCAGCATTCCTATGAGAAAACAAAGAGCACTGCCATAAATAAAGCCATTGGACTGAGGCAGAGGGTCATGCTCTACATGGTCGTAAAAGCTAACAGCCTGAAGACAAACTTTGTCCTGTGCAAGGAGGTCTGACTGCTGCAGAGTCTTGGCGACGCAGAGGTTTGTTTGCAGCAATACTGAAGGGTCTGAGTCTGAGTGCCAGACAGCTGCAACATAATTCAGCTTTGTCCTTGAAAATTACTCTTTTTCATTCAGGTTTCAAGCTTTCCATGAAATCTGCTTCTGTCCACAGAAATTCAACAACTGTCCTTAAGAAAGCTCTACTCATTCTATTCTCTTTGACTAATCACACACTAAAGGCGAAGTGTGTCATTTTGACCCCACTAGTGGCACCATATAGAATTGCAATTTACTCACCCCCATGTCATCCAAGATGTCCATGTTTTTCTTCAGTGGAAAAGAAATTCAGTTTTTGAATTAAACATTGCAGGATTTTTATCTACAATGGGAATCAACGGGCTGAAGGGCCAAATTCAAAGGGCTCTACACGACTCCAGCCGAGGAATAAGGGTTAGTTGGTCAGTTTCTAAAAAGAAAATTCAAGTTATACACTTTTTAACCACAAAGACTCATCTTGCACTAGCTCTTCAATGTGCATGTCTTTATGCATTGCGTAATCACACTGGTAAAGTCACTTGCGGTTAGTTCTTCGTCTGTGTACTTTGGTTCAAAAAGATAGGGTAGGGTGAAAAACTCCATCTCATTTTCTCCTCCAACTTCAAAATTGTCTGCCACCTTTTTTTTACCCTTTTATGTAAAGGTCATTTGACTTTCAAAGCACATTCGCTTTGTAAACACTGGGTCAGTATTTCTGCCTATGTGATTATGTAATGCATGAGGTCAACTAGTGCAAGATGAGCATTTGTAATTTTAAAAAATATATACATTTTCTTCAAAAATGACCAATCATTTTGCTAAATAAGACCTTTTGAAGCTGCATTGAAACTGGCCACCAGTGAAGTCCACTATATGCAGAAAAATCCTGGAATGCTTAATTTCTTTTCAACTGAAGAAAGTCAGACATTAACATCTTGGTAGGCATGGGGGTGAGTAAATTATCATGACATTTTTATTCTAGAAGTGAACTAATCTTTAATTCAGAATAGCATACTAGTATCTTACTCTGTCTATTTCTGCCAAATAAAATATTTTAAAATCAACCACTGGCTGTTTTCAAACAGGTTTCCTGAACACATCCACTGTTTGTCACTGGTTAGAAAAAAGGATTTTCCCAAATCTCAAATGTGCTAGGTTGTTGTACAGTTGATGATGATTCATTGGTCCATGGTTATACATGCTAAGGTGATACACTACAACTAGTCAAAAGTTTGGAATCATTAAGAGGTTTTCATATTTTCTTAAGAATTCTCTTAGGCTCCCCAAGGCTGCATTTAAATGAAAATACAGTAACGATAATATTGAGAAATATTTTTCCAGTCTTAAAAAACTCTTTTCTATTTTAATATATTTTAAGATATAATTTATTCCTATGATGCAAAGCTGAATTTTCAGCATCATTAGGCCTACTCCAGTCTTCAGTATATCACATGATCCTTTTAGAATTCATTCTGATATGTGATTTATGAAATATTCTATGAGATGTACAAAATAAAAGAAAAAAAGAAAAGACATTTACAAACACTTTTATTCAGCGAGGATGCATTACACTGATCAAAAGGGAAGATTTAAATGTTCTATTTCAAATAAATGCTGTTCTTGTCAACTTTCTATTCATCAAAGAATCTTAAAAAAGTGACATGTTAAAAAATGTATCAGCAAACCCGCATATTAGAATGATTCCTGAAGGATCAAGTGATATTGAAGACATAAAACATCTTAATGATTTCAAACCTTTGAGCAGTAGCCTAGTTTATTTATTCATGCAACTTAACCTCAACCGGGAGAAAAATTCACATTTTGTCTCTAGAAAAAGACAGATCTGTTCTCTGACTGGACTGGAAACCACTGGAAATTTCCAAGAAGACTTGTAAAGCTCATGCCTTAGGCAAAACCATTGCAGCTGAAGTCATCCACCTTGGAGTTTGTACTTGAGTGGAAACGTTTTTACCCAAGGTAAACACAACTCTGAAGTCTGTGATGTGCCGTTAGGTAAATGACTGTGTTTACTAGCACTCAGTCAAACAGTGTGTTATCATGAAGCTTCTACTTAGGGTGTAGCAGTTGCTCAGTGTACATTTCATTATATCCCTTTCTTAAATGTAAATATGACATCATGCTCTATTTGGCACATACAAAGATGTTTATACTTTAAAACACTATAATTTGCAGAGTAGAATTCCATAAGCAATCACTTATGTAACTGGAATCACTATGAACTGGCACAATCTCAGCGGGAGATCTGCTGCATAACTTTCATTTCTACTAAGGCCATGCAAAAATGTTCATTTTCAACAGGGTTTCTAAGATTGTGCCTCTAAGTTCCCTCTGTTGCCTTCTGGTTTGCTTTGAAGAGAAGGCAGAAAACAAGATTAAAAAGGACTTCAGATAATGGTAGAAGTTGTGATTAAAGTTTCAGATTAAATGTAAAAAGATGAAAATGTCATTAGATTTCCACTTTCAGCCAGATGGCAAAACAGCTAAGCTTGAGATCCTCATCTTCTGAATTCTGCAAACTGCACCAAAAATACTGCATCTCAAAAGTAAGCATTATAAAATGTTCTCACATCTCTGTAAAATGTCTCACTATCATCAGTTCTGCTGCTTGAGTCTCACTCAGGCTGAACTAATGAAGGAAACCTGGCAGCGGGAGACGGGTTTATTTTCTTTTGTACGTCACACACACCTCAGAGAGTTTAATCCAAGCAAATATTACAGTAGATAATGAAAAGTATCTCAGAAAGATATTTTTCCTCCAGAACCGCTTTTTTATGTTGTAGGTCCTCTGTTATGAGAATATATGGTCATCAAGGCTGAATGTATTTTTTTAAAAATGCAGTACTAACAGTAGTATCATGAACTATTATTAACTGTTTTTTAATTGCACATATTTTCAAATGTATTTTATTTCTGTTTCTTACAATATATAATTCTAAATTTAGCATTCACTTGAAAGTGCTTTCAACTGATCTCCTTTTGACCTGTCTTAAACTACATTGCAGTGGTCAAACTATTTAAAATGTAGTGAATTAAACAACTCGATCATAATGCTAAATGTTTCCACCTAACACGCATCTCACAAATCATTTAGATTTAGATCAGGACTTTTGATCTTTTGATTCAGAATGGGACTTTGGAGCACGCATCTTTTGATTTAGAGCAGATCTTCCATGTTCCGAAGTCCTGATCTGAAATGATGGTTCCCAAATCTTTTGATTCAGATCAGGACTATGGAGTGTGAATCGCAAATTATTTGATTTAAATCTGAACTTTGCGTATCACAAATCATTTGATTTAACTTCGGAGCAAGTTCATGAATTTTTTGATTCAGATTGGGACTTTGGTGCGGGTTTGCAAATCTTTCGATTCAGAATGGGACTTCGGAGCATGCATCGTGAATCATTTGATTTAGAGCAGATCCTCGGAACAGGTTTGTAAATTGAATGATTCCCGATCCGCGTTCCGAAGTCCCGTTCTGAAATGATGGTACCCAAATCTTTTGATTCAGATCAGGAATAAATTATCTGATTTAAATCTGAACTTTGCATATTGCAAATCATTTGGTTCAGATCGGGATACAGAGCGTGTATCATGAATAATTTGATTTAGATCCCGAATCATTTGATTCAGATCAGGACTTCAAAGAGCGTATTGCGAATCCTTTGATTTAGATCGGAACGTCTGACTGGTTTGGTGAATCTTTTGATTCAGATCTGAACTTCTGAGCTTGTTCGTGACTCATTAGATTCAGATCGGAACTTTGGAGTGGGTTCCCAAATGATTTGATTTAGATTGCGAATCATTTGATTCAGATCGGAACTTCTGACTCGTTTTGTGAATCATTTGATTCAGATCAGAACTTCGGAGGGGGTTCACAATTCATTTGATTTAGATCGCAAAACATTTGATTTGAGAGCAAGTTCATGAATCTCTTGATCTCTTGAGCAAGTTCATGAATCTCTTTGGTGCAGGTTTGCGAATCATTTGATTCAGATTGGGACTCTCGGAGCTGGTATTGCAAATCTTTTTTCCTGATTTCTTTTTTATTATTATTATTAAACAGTACAAAACATCAGACCATTAAGGCAGTTCAGTTCTAAAAACAAAAGGAAAAAGAAAGAAAAAAAAAGAAAGAATACACAAATACAAATCCCTTAAGAAAATGTATTATGCTTTTGTTATAGTAAGAGTAACCTGAAAGTTTTTGTTTTTTATATATATATATATATATATAACCACAATAATGGTTCATTCGTGTTTATCATGTTTGTCATTCATTTTATTCATTTTTTAATTTTTTTGACACATAGGATGGATATAGAGATTACGTTTTCACTGTTTTAGGATAAACAGAAATTTGGATAGCTTCAATATAGGCCTACTTGTTAATATCAACTTTGAATAAAGAAAACAGGTTTTAGAGACAGATATATTTTGTATTATGAAAATTTAAGTTAAGTTGAAAAAAAAATCCAAAGAAAACATTAAACATTCAAACAGAAAGAAAAATCACTCACAAAAAGACTAGGAACATAAAAAAAATCTGACCAAAATTTCACTGTGTGGGTATATTGCCAAACAAGTGAATGACATCTTCATCAGAAGAGTGACAAAAAACAGCTCACTTCAGTGTCTGACTTATATTGTTATTACGTCCATTAGCTTTTTGTAAATTTATTAATCGTTCATTTGACCTGGATGCTATCACATGTCCCTAGCAATATCCAGCAACTGTTGTCTGCTGTTATGTCCCCAACCAATGCCAAAATCAAACCTACACCCTTGATAATATTTCTCATTAAAGTTTTATTTTTATAACACTTTCTGAATTATCGACTAAGGGTTTCCAACTCGTGAACGTGTCAAACACTATAAGGCACAAAAGCAGCAAACCTCTATTTCCTGGAATAATGTGAAACTGTCAGACCCTTGATAAATATACTTTGGCTCATGATACGGAGGTGCCAAAGCAAGCATAATTCAAACTGAAGGATTTTCCACCTGGTCCAGAGCCGCGCTCGCTATAAAGCCGCCAGTGTCTCTGACATGAGGGTGATACACAGGGGAAACCTCTCATACAACATTTCTCTGCTGCCTGAGTGGAAGCAAATAAAAAGACAGAATGTACTGTTGGCTCTTTTTCACTGACGGGAAGTGTTTTGAAACAGGGCCATATTTGAAAGAATGAATGTAATTTCCTTTCCATAGCAACAAATGAGATGCATTTTAAAACAAGGGAAGGTTTGGAATGGTGTTAGTCGATGTCTGGATAATGTTCCGGTTACAGGAAGGACACGCTGGCTATGTGTTGTTATGATGGAGGGAGAGAACTGAAATTAAATACATAGCTCAGCTAAACAACTACACTACCAGTCAAAAGTTTTTGAACAGTATGATTTTGAATGTTTTTTAAAGTAGTCTCTTCTGCTCACCAAGCCTGCATTTATTTGATCCAAAGTACAGCAAAAAACACAAAAATTTTCAAATATTTTTAAAATTTTAAATAGCTGTTCTCTTTGAATATATATTACAATCTAATTTATTCCTGTGATTTTAATGCTGATTTTTTTGCATCATTACTCCAGTCACATGATCCTTCAGAAATCATTCTAATATTCTGATTTGCTACTCAAAAACATTATTATTATTATTATTATATTGAAAACAGCTGAGTAATTTTTTTTCATGTTTCTTTGATGAATAGAAAGTTCAGAAGAACAGCATTTATCTGAAATATAAATCTTCTGTTACATTATTAATGCATTTATTATCACTTTTGATCAATTTAAAGCAACCTAAACAGAAGGGTCTTATTTAAAAAAAAAAAAAAAAAAAAAAAAAACATTAAAAACCTTGCTGTTTAAAAACTTTTGATGGTAGTGTACATTCAAAGTCATTTTTAAGGCAAGTCAGTTTATAATGTTACAAAAGATTTCTATTTCAAACAAATGCTATTCTTTCAGACTTCCCATTAATTAAAAGAACCTGGAAAAGAAAAATTTATTGTGCTTCACACAAAAATTAACAGCAGCAAAACTGTTTTTAGCACTGATAATAACAATAAGTGTTTCTTGAGCAAATCAGCATATTATAATGATTTCTGAAGGATCATGTGACACTGAAGACTGGAGTAATGATGCTGAAAATTCAGCTTTCCATCAAAGTAATAAACTAAATGTAAAAATATATTTAAAAAAAAAACTATTTTACAGATTGTACTGCATTTTAAATCAAATAAATGCAGCCTTGGTGAGCGTTTTTGATTTTCCAAACAATTCCTAAATAAATCCTAAAAAATTCCACACTGGTAAAAAAAAAAATACAAATAAAAATAGTGGAGTGTGAAATGATGGGCGGAGCATGTAAAAAA
Source organism: Cirrhinus molitorella (assembly GCA_033026305.1). Lineage (NCBI taxonomy): Eukaryota > Metazoa > Chordata > Actinopteri > Cypriniformes > Cyprinidae > Cirrhinus > Cirrhinus molitorella. The sequence goes on from CM065126.1 coordinate 36,917,975, forward strand.
ATCATTTTAAACATTTACTGATGTTTGTTGACTGTTTCCTTGGAAACCAGGTCCGTATCTCTGTTACATGGCAGCAGTATGAGAATAGGTCACAGGCCTACAGACTGAAAAAAAGGCACATCCAACAGCATGAAACAGACCAGACGACATTCGAGCCTGAACCCCCCACCGAGACTCTTTTATGCAGGAATGTTTTCTCGTCTCCATTATAACTGATGCCTTCTCCCTCTATTAGTGTTCGTCTCTCCAGTTTAATAAGCTGTAAACGGTTTGTTATACAGTCACGTTTTTGGATCGGCTGCCAGCATGTCTTTTTATGTTTTGTTTAAAGGACTTTCAGGCACTTCAATAATCCTAAACTTAGGACCTGAACCACACAACTAAATAGACCCATTTAAGGCAGAACTTCTTCCTCAAACACACCTTCAGACGTAAGTCATTCATAGATAATAATATTATGGGGAATGCCTTTTTTTTTTTTTTTTAGAGTATTGTACCTGTACTGTAAGCTCAGAAATATTTTGTCCTTCATTCTTTAGGGATTAGTTCACTTTCAGAACAAAAATTTACAGATAATGTACTCACCTCCTTGTCATTCAAGATGTTCACGCCTTTCTTTCTTCAGTCGTAAAGAAATTGTTTTTGATGAAAGCACTTCTGTATTTCTCTCCATATAATGGATATGTATGGTGCCCCCAAGTTTAAACTTCCATAATGCAGTTTAAATGCAGCTTCAAAGGGCTCTAAACGATCCCAGCCAAAATATCTAGCGAAACGATCGGTCATTTTCAAACAAATTGACAATTTATACACTTTTTAACCTCAAATTCTCATCTTGTCTGGTCTATGCGATGCGCATGCGTAGTCTGTGTGATATGGGTCAATACAGTTAGGATATGTCGAAAAACTTTTCTTCCCCAACTTCAAAATCGTCTTACATCGCTGCAGAAATACCAAACTAATCCTGGATCACACAGACTACGCATGTGCATTGCAGAGGAGAGAAAAACACGAGCATTTGAGGTTAAAAATATAAAATAGAAATTGTCAATTTGTTTAGAAAATAACCGATTTAAACTGCTTTTTGGAAGTTCAAACTTGAGGGCACTATAGAAGTTCATTATATGGAGAGAAATCCTGAAATGTTTTCCTCAAAAAACAATTTCTTTTTGACTGAAGAAAGAAACACACGAATATCTTGGATGACAAGGGGGTGAGTACATTATCTGTACATTTTTGTTCTGAAATTGAACAAATTCTTTTATGCATTTTGGTGGCCAAAATTACTAGAACACTGGTATTTTCACCAGCTAAAGTCAGTTATTTCTATCTTTCCCTGTAGTGTGTCAGTAGGAAATATCAGTTTACATTTCCAAAACATTTATTTTAATTGTAATAATCCAGTGAGATTTTTTTTGCACAAGGAGTCTGACAGAGATCCGATCTCATAATCATCCAATCTGCCTGGAATGACATGAAGAAACAGACGTCTCCAAGATGCTTCAAGAGACCTATCTGCAAAGCTACCTGAAAAACTGCGCAAGTGCGGCGCAAAAGCTGCTTTAAATGCAAAGGATAGTCATACCAAATGTTGATTTTATTTAGTTACTAAAGGTTAATTGCTAAAGAAAATCTATTATTTTTGACAGCATCCTCATTTTACAGCATTTTTTTCAGCACTGGAGACACTGCCACAGTTCTCCTGGATTTAGTCTGTCTCAGTTTGTTCTGTTTCTTCAGGTCATTCCAGACAGACTGGATGATGATGAGATCAGATCTCTGTGTAGAGTGCTGGCTGTTATCAGACTCCTTGTGCAAACAAATATCTCACTGGATTACAATTAATGGCAAAATGAATGTTTGGAAATGTAAACTGATATTTCCTACTGACACACTACAGCAAAAGATAAAAATAACTGACTTAAAACTATTTTTAGCTGCTGAAAATACTAGTGTTCTAATCATTTTGGCCACCACTGTAAATTTAATTTTTCATATCTTAACTGCCACAGAGACTAAGATGAGTTATTGGTGTTTTACAAGACAGCTGAAGATTCAAACTTTTAATTTTTGAACACATGAGCCCTCTGTGGGTTTAATATAGTATTACACCAGCGTCAGGATTTCAGTCTCATCATTGCTAATGTAAAGGCTTTTTATATTTTAATTAGAAAACAAAAAAGTGGACCCCATTTGTATTAAAATGATGACTGTAAATTATGCCGTATAGTAATTTTATATTCATTAGACATATTTGGTACTTTATTAGTGTGTGAACATAATTACCTAAAGCCTGATATTTTCATATGTACACTACCAGTCAAAAATTTTTAAATGTTTTTTATGAATTCTCTTCTGCTCACCAAGCCTGATCTAAAATACAGCAAAAGCGGTAATATATTGTGAAACATTTTTAATATTTAAAATAACTACTTTCTATTTGATTATATTTCAAATGTAAATAAGGCCTGTGATCAAAGCAAAATTTTCAGCTTCTTTACTCAGTGTCACATGATCCTTCAGAAATCATATAGATTATAGAAATCCTGTGAATAAATTATAGACATTAATACCTTTATTTACCAAGAATGCATTCAGTTGATCAAAAGTCATGATAAAACATGTATAATGTTACAAAATATTTCTATTTCAGATAAATGCTGATCTTCTGAATTTACTATCCATCAAAGAAACCTTAAAAATTCTACTCAGCTATTTTCAACATAATAATAGTAATAAATGTTTTTTGAGCAGCAAATCAGAATATTAGAATGCTTTCTGAAGGATCATGTGACTTGAGTAATGAAGCAAAAAATTCAGCTTTGAAATCACAGGAATAAAAACAATTTTAAAATATATTCAAATAGAAAACAGTTATTTTAAAAAGTAATAATTAAAAAAAAAAAAAAATGAAAAATCTTACTGTTCAAAAACTTTGACTGTGTATCTATTGCAATTTTTAGATGTACTTACATGAGAATTGCTATTATAATACTATTACTATAATCACAGTATTTTAAACTCTGAAAACCCTGATATGTATTTATTCTTTTTTTTTAATTGGTTGATTGAATAAGCTATAAAACTACATGCCTATTCAACTGTTTTTGGACATTTTTTAATGCTTTGAACAATAAGCATTAGAGTATTTTTCAAAATAACTATTTAACATATCTAGAATATTTTAATGTATAACCTCTCTGCCAGATAAACAGCATTCACTGAGTGCAATTTTTGAATTTCTTAAAATCTTAATGATTTATTTTAGGGAAGATCATGACCTTCAACCTTTGTCACCGGCTGACCTTTCTATCTAGTGGAATGTCTTCTGAGCAAATCACACTTTGTCAGTTGAACTCTGACCTTGGGCATGACCCTCTTTGACATTAAAGGCTGACCTTTAGAGGTCATTTTCAGGTAGGCAATGCAGCTGTAAGATGGAAAACACATAACCGCACCATATGACCGCGTAAAAAAGCAGGGTTAATTCAGAAATAGTTAAAAGGAAAAAAGATTTGCACTTGATGCCACTTGATGTTTGATTATTTTCTTTTCTAATTCTATATCAATGTATATATAAACACACATAAATGTATGTATAACATTATCGATATAAATTAAAGCTGGACCACAGATTTGAACTTTCAGATGGTCACAGAAGGTTCAGTTGGTTTATACATTTGAAACCCTGCAAGGCACATATTGTAGCTTTAAGCCTCTATGATAATCTGTGGCCAAAGATTTTGACATTCTCTGAAATGTTTTGTTTAGACTAATGAGATTATCTGATTTTGTGCCTCCCAGGGGAAAGAAAGTGTTTGAAAAGCAAGCAGGAAAAAAAGCGATATTCCTCGATTTGGCTTGAACTCAACACTTTTTGCATGCAACCTGCTAATTTAGCCTAGTTAGTGACCACATTGCGTGCCAGCAGATCATTAGACAGCAGCGGCTGTCCTGTATCTGTCACATGTCCAGGTCGCCCCGTTCAGACCTGTCAGCTACCCTACGGCGTAATGTAAGTTAGATCAGATCCACAGAAGCCAGGAAGAATTTTAATTAGTGGTGAGAGAACACAGCATGGTTAAATTAATGCTGAGGCAGAAAGAGAAACAGCCTGATAGCTGCACGGAAACAGAAAAAAAGCCTGGAGCCTCCAGGGAAAATGGAACGGATCACACAGACATGGACATTTTTACAAACACCTTTTGTGTTTTTCCCAGGAGGCACAAACTGAACCACAGAAAAATTCTAAATGAGAGTACAATTTGACGAATATCCAGACTGACAACAGGAAAAAAAAAATATGACAAATGGGAACAGTATATGTTATTATAATAATATAAAATAGTAAACTCAACCTTTAATTACTATAACGCATTTTTGAAAATATATTAAAATACTAAATTTACTACATATTTATTATATTAAATATATACACACAGTCAAAGTTTTTTGACAGTAAGATTTTTCAAGGGTTTTTTAAAGAAGTCTCTTTTGCTCACCAGGCCTGCATTTATTTAATCCAAAGTACAGCAAAAACAGTAAAATTTTGAAATATTTGTACTATTTTGAATAAATGTTTTCTATTTGAATATATTTTAAAATATAATTTATTCCAGTGAATTCAAAGCCGAATTTTTAGCATAATTAAGCGAGTCCATGATCCTTCAAAAATTATTAGAATATCCTGATTTGCTGCTCAAAAAATATTTATTATTGTGTTGAAAGCAGCTGATTAGATTTTTTTCAGGTTTCTTTGATGAATAGAAAGTTCAGAAGAATGGCATTTATCTGAAATGGAAATCTTTTGTAACATTATAAATGTCTTTATCATCACTTTTGGTCAATTTGAAGCATCAAAAACAATAATAATAATAGTAAATGTTTCTTGAACAGCAAATCAGCATATTAGAATGATTTCTGAAGGATCACATGACTCTGAAGACTGGAGTAATGATGCTGAAAATTTAGCTTTTATCACAGGAATAAATTACATTTTAAAATATATTCAAATAGAAAAAAATTATTTTAAATATGAAAAATATTTTTTGCTGTACTTTGAATCAAATAAATGCAGGCTTGGTGAGCAGAAAAGACTTCTTAAAAAAAAAAAAACATAAAAATCTTACTGTTCAAAAACTGGTAGTGTATATCTTAACTAATCTGTATCTACTTCCAAGATTTCCATACTATGTTTTTCTTAGTAAAAATGTTAACTTTTAATATCTGCACTTTGGTTTTAGTGGTTATTGTTACTTTCAGATATCTGACACTTGAATGTAAGCAGAAAGGATGGCAACTAAAGATAAATTTGATTATTCTTTATGCAAATTCCATGATAAAAGTTAATACTGTATAAGATCTGTTGCTGATTTTCTGTCGCATTCTGTAGTGTGAGAACTGAAAGAGGTTTAGCACTGGATGTGGTAAAAAAAAAATTTTAAAAAAATGAATAAATAAACAAAACAAAACAAACAGATTACACCTTGCATGCTAACTGATCCCTTTAAGCCCCAGAATGATCATGATTAAGACGTTTTTGCTAATGACATAAATCCTATTAAAGGAGTTTAACCTGCTGCCAGAAAGAACACAAAATAACAAATCGTCACAGTTCTCAAAGCTCCATTTTGAGCTTTACAAAAGCATTTCCCTAACTGACCTCCACTTATATCACTCGAGCGATAAGTTATGTGATGCCCTGTACTTTCTGTGCCACAAAACATTAAAATTGCTAAATGTTTTTTTCTTTTTTAAATGTATTTCCTGACCACTTTCAGCATCTGAAATTTGTCTAATCAATCTAGTCTTACTAATCAATTTCTCTGCATATTAAACTGCAGCAAAAGGAAGTAGGCCTATTTTAACATAACATTGTCAAAAGATCTGTTCATAGCCCTTTGTTGCATTCATTTTCATAGTTTTGTATGGCCAGTTACATCTGATCAAATGCACATTAACATTCTTTAGCTTGGGTTGAACACCATTTTTGCTTAGTTGGAACAGCAGCTACGCTAATTATATCTCTGTTTGTTTCTCTGTTTGACATCCCGTGGCAACTAGGAATTACACAAGCTTCTGTCTGAATCCAGAACACCTGAGAAGAGATGATGCCAACCCCTCAGAGGACATCAAATGATGCCAACCCTGAAACAACATACAGCACTACCAAATTTTGCTATAAGTTTGATTGCAACATACAATCATTACTGTTACTAGAGTTCATCGTCTGTTTGATTACGTCAATATTAACAGATTTTTTGGACATAGCACCACTAGTAAGCTACTAAATACACTACCAGTCAAAAGTTTGGACACACCCTCTCATTTAATGTTTTTAAAAGAATATTCTTATGCTAAATCAAGGCTGTTTTCACTTGACCAAAAATACAGAAAAAAAATAATATTATTACAATGTAAATCAATGTTTTTCTATTTTAAAATACATTAAAATTTAATTTATATCTGTAATTAAAGTTGAATTTCCAGAATCATTACTCCAGTCTTCAGTGTCACATGATCCTTCAAAAATCATTCTAATATGCTGATTTATTATCAGTGCTGGAAACAGTTGCGCTGCTTAATATTTTTTTGGAACCTGTGATACTTTCTTAGAATTTTTTGATCAATAAAAGGTAAAAAAAGAACAGCATTTTTTTTATTAAAGGTTTTCTAATATACACTACTGTTCAAAATTCTGGGGTCAGTACAGTTTTATTCTTTCTTTTTTTGAAAGAAATTAATACTTTTATTCACCAAGGATGTGTTAAATTAATAAAAAGTGATAGCATAGATTAACATTGTTAGAAAAGATTTATATTTTGAATAAATGCTGTTATTTTGAATTTGTTATTCATTAAAGAATCCTGAAAAAAGAATCACAGGTTGCAAAAAAAAATATTTGGCAGCACAACTGTTTCCAACATTGATAATAAATCAGCATATTAGAATGATTTCTGAAGGATCACGTGATATTAAGACTGGAGTAACAGCTGATGAAAATTCAGCTTTGCATCACAGGAATAAATTATATTGTAAAGTATATTATAATAAAAAACATTATTTTATATTGTAATAACATTTTGCAGTATTACTGTTTTTTTCTGTGTTTTTGATCAAATAAATGCAGCCTTGATGAGAATAAGAGACTTCTTTAAAAAACATTAAATGAGCTGTGTCCAAACTTTTGACTGGTAGTGCATATTGTAGAAACTTTAATTTTCTGTAAAACTGCTTTGCATCGCTTTGTATCATGAAAAGCCCTCTACAAATAAACTTTTGAAATATCATTACATCTGTGCTCAATAACAAAAACATACTGCGTCCAGCTATTATAGTCAGTAACACAAATGAACGATGTGATTTATTCTTTGAACTCCAGCGCACCCTTGTGGCAGAAATAAGTTATTGAACTAAAGCTTTCATTTATCTGCTCCTTAAAAGGCTATTTCAATAATATTCTATTATTTATTAGACTGAGTTGACTACCTCAATCCTCCAATCTAAAACCAAGATTTAAGGTTATTTTGTAAAAAGCTACAAACTACAGTTACCAAAAAAAAAACTAACTATCTCATGTTCTTTTATAGTGATAATCAAAAGTGTCCACTTAATGTTCACTTCCCTTTAAACTGCCTCTTGGGGTCCAGCAGGACAGTTTGTCCTTGTTTATTTCTTGTTAAGCGGCACTCCACAATTATTCTCGATCTGCAGAGTGAATACAGATACAGGCAGATCAATAGAGATGCTACAGTCTAAACTGGCTCTGACCAGTTGGCCAATTTCTTGTCTTCTCTTAAGTGATGCTTTCTCTGACTCTGCATTCATGTGTCTATGGCAACCGCATGTGTGTTAGACACTTTCAAATGAACTCAGGTGAGAAGTCAAGGTAAGAGCAAAAGAGAGTCTTACTCCGTTATAAGCATGAAAATTGTCAGATTTCCTGAAAAAAAATAAATAAATAAATAAATAAATAAATAAATAAATTTTATTTGTGCACTACTTGTTGAAGATGGTCCTGAATGACACCTGGTTTATTTATTATATATTTCTAGTGGTAGGGGAGACCAGTGTCATGTCGAAAAATTAGTTTATGTTCTCTAGCAGTGGTTTTGTTTATTGATTATTTTTTCTTAATTTTGCCTCCAAACTTAATCCAACTTTTGCAACAGCTGTTGGGAAAACAAGTGTACAAAATAAAGTTGCACTTAACTTTGATCTGAGTTATGAGGATAAGGTTATTTTTCATAAATGTAAGTTTGGGACAAGTCACTTTTTATATTTTGTAATCTCATTGTACAGTCATTACTGTTTCTATTATAAAAAATAATGCTTTGATATTTTTGCATGCTATATTTTGTGCTGTTTCATGCTGTTTTGTGTTTCATAACTCTTTTGATTTTAGCTGAAAAGTCTAAAATAGCCTGTTTAATGTGGCTAGACAGAAACTGACTTGAAAAAACTGACCCCCCCACAGTTGAGGTCAAAGGTTTACATACACTTTGCAGAGTCTGCAAAATGTTAATTATTTGACCAAATTAAGAGGAATCATACACAATGTTTTATTTAGTACTGACCTGAATAAGATACTTCACATGATAGACATTTACATAGTCCACAAGAGAGAATAATAGATGAATTTATAAAACCTTTAAATAAAATTAAAAAAAAGTTATTACCCTGTTCAAAAGTTTACATACACTTGATTCTTAATACTGTGCTGTTACCTGAATGATCCACAGCTGTGTTTTTTGTGTAGTGATAGTTGTTCATGAGTCTCTTGTTTGTCCTGAACAGTTAAACTGCCCACTGTTCTTCAAAAAAATCTTTCCAACACTTTCCAACAATGACTGCATGTTTTTAAGATCCAACTTTTCAAACTGAGGACAACTGAGAGACTTCAAACGTTCACTGATGCTCCAGAAGAAAAAATGCATTTGGAGCCGATGGTGTAAACTTTTGAACAGAATGAAGATGTGTACGTTTTTCTTATTTTGCCTTATTATATTATTTTTTTCTACAGCTACAGAAGATATTTACATGCTTCCCAGAAGACAAAATAAGTTAAATTTACTATTCAAGTTCAAAAAGTTTTCAACCCCCGGCTTTTAATGCATTGTGTTTCCTTCTGGACCATCACTGAGTGTTTGATGCTCCTGTAATAGTTGCATATGAGTCTGTGAAAAGATGAATCTCAAAATCATACAGTCATTGTTGGAAACGGTTCAAACAAACAAAAATGCTGAAAAACCAAAGAATTTGTGGGACCTAAAGGTGTGAGATTTTTCTGAGGAATAACTGTAACTGTTCAGGACAAACAAGGGACTCACGAACAACTTAAAAAAAACTGTAGTGAGAATCAAGTCTGTGTAAATTTTCAGGGTCATTTGTATCAATTCAACTATTATTTTCTCTTGTGGACTATATGTAAATGTCTTTTATGTGGAATATCTCCTTCAGGTCAGTACTAAATAAAACATTTTCTATGATACTTCTTATTTTGGAAAAATAATTAATATTTTGCAAGGTGTATATGTCAAATATGACATGTATGACAATATGTCTGATGTCTGTTTTTTAATTGTACACACTAATAGCTCTCTAAAGAATTTTTGAATGATGTTTGTTTGTGTTAAAGTAATATCGAAGTTAATGTTTCCCATTCTTTTTAGCGGTCTCATTAGATGAGCTGATGTGTGCATTAACACTCTTTACTGCAAAACAATATACCATCAGAGGCATTGTGCAAAATACTAATTTAATGGATATGTGTCTGCCCACTAATTACAACATATTGTGAAATATTTTGAGGTCCTATCTCATTGTCACTAGCAAGGTCATGGGGATCAGTTATTAATAAAAAGTATACCTTGAATGCACATGCACAATATAAATCTAAATATATGACAGATACAATGAGCATTTTATATTTCATATAAGAAACAATAGGGTGTCCAAACATAACACTGAAAGAATGTGTTTTGTGCAGATTCATTACTGTATCATACATGTATTGATTTTACTGTTAAGGCCTCTGGACTCTCTTCAGACACTGACCTTACATCACTAACCATCCATGTCCTCTGAGACACAACACGCATACTGATTGATAGATTCAGGCCTTAAATTAAACTGCTGATGACTACCTGGCTCTCTGAAAGATAAAAGGCAGTGTGGCTTGGGGGTGCTGGCCTTGGATTTCTTTCTCTTTAATTTCACCTCTCATGTCAGCAGACCCAGAGACAGACAGGGCACCTCTGGAGAATGAAAGAGAGAGAGAAGTCATTTAATGATGAGCAAGGGAAGCGCTATTAAAAGAGAAGCTCTGTTCTGTCTCCTGGGGGCGTTTTCGTTCCCCTCTCCATGACACTTCAAACAGGGAGACAGAGGTACAGACAGAGGTGCTGATGATCCAGATTGGATATAGTCCCTAATAGGGATGTGCAATATACCGGTAATGAAAAAATGTAATATAATTATAATGTAATAAAGTATTAAATATTTAATAGGAAACAGTGAAGTAAAAAGTACAATATTATGCTTTGGAATGTTGTGAAGCACGGTTTTCTAAAGAAAACACTAATGAAGTACAGACACTTGAAAAGTATTTTTAAAGCAGAGCCAAAACTTTTCTGAGTCTGAAATCTAAAAACAATCAGAGAGACAGAGACTTAATAACGTGATTTTGAATATTTTGACTGTTAGAATAACACTTTACAGTGAAGAAACCTTGACCTGGGCTGACCTAACAGTATTACAACACTTATTAATCTAGGTCAATAATTATTTATCAATTATAAATAAACTAATACATTTTTAGTATGTTAACATTACTTACATTCTGGTATCGTACCGAAGCCAAAATTATGGAGCCATCCCTAGAATTATATTTTAGCCTAGCACTAGCCTAACACACAGCAAGAGTGCTGTTAGCACATATGTTTTGATTTTACGCAGCAGTTCAATAATCAAATAAACAATAGCTAATATTAAGTAAATACTTACATTTTAGACACAATTTGACCCAATATTGTCCGTTTTACTATTTTTGTGAAAATAGCTCTAAACCAGCCGAACCGATAAACATCAACGTAGCCTTTGAGTAAATGATTGAATAAGCTATTCATAGAGTCATTTACTGAATGAATTAGCCATTTTGAACGAATCGGTTGAATGAATTAGAACAGTTTACTAATTAAGGAAGTGACTTGTCGCCACCTATTGGCGGTTTTAATTGCATTTTCTAATCTATTCTACTACTCCTTAATGTATAAAGAGGTCAAACGACAGATTAATGTTACTCCAAATAAAAAAATAAAATAAAATAAAAATAAAAAAAAAACTTATGAGTCTTTCTATATTTAGGGGTACATTTTAGAAATCAATCAGAAAAAACAATTTTTTTTGATAAATAAACTAGGTGGTTGAATAATACATGTGCTAAATTAATTATTTGGCAAGCTTAACCTCTAATGACTTTTTACATATGTTAATGAAAATAATCATTTGATTCATTATTTTGTCACCTGTGTTACGGACTAATGCTGTGTCAAATGAGACATGAACAAAGTACCACGTTTGATAACACATTTGTTTAAAGGTTTTTGAGTCTATTGAGGTTATCTGTAGCTGATTTAAAAATAATGGGCGTTCTGTGGGATGCTATCATGAAGAATGTAATTTTTCTTTAACATAAATCCACAGTATGCTAAATTCAGTGTTATTCGCAACACTTACCCAAGTCTTCCATCTCCAGAGATATCCCCATCTTTTTTTCAGACGGTTTAGTTCACATTTAAAAGATTTTTGACATAAAAACCACAAGTAACACAGTTGACAGGACACATTAGAAGAAAAAGATAAAAACCTTTTATCTTAACTTTTTTTAGTTCTTTTTCATCAGTCATGACCAAGCAGAAATAGATATATGTTGAATCTATAATATTATATAGGTTTAAATCATAGAAAGTGCGGATTCAAAGTTTATGCATTGTAATGCAAATCATGGTTTTAAGTTTGTGAATATATTTTATTATGAGCATTCATTGTTTATAAGAAATATATAGAGAAATATGTATTTTAGAGCTGATCTGAAGAGCAAAACCTCATATTTACAAAATCGGACAGCACAAAAACAGCTAATTCCAGTATTTGCCTCTTTATGCACTTCCAATTGCAGTATAAATGCAGTAATGGCAGCTCTGCATAAAACCATGGTTCAAACAGTAAAATGCTACATTGTCAACAAGTTTTGAGTGGCTTCCAGTTATTTTGCCCTGACATTTAAGAGTCTGATCAAATAGTCATGGACTATATCACAGCTGTTTTAATTTTCTGTCTGTCACACTTGAAATAGAAGGTTGTATCAGCCTTTGTTTGTATGTGCTGCACTTTTTTTGGCAAACAACTTTCAGATATTCCATGCATGTATGAAATGTTTTGAAAGTATGCTATGACACCCATTATATTTCAGTCAACTTGCTGACATTTCACACAAAGCTGTACCGAAGAGCTTTTGTTGCATTCTTTTATTATTATCATTCATTTATTTAGTAAATTATGCCTTTCTGAAATGTATGAATGTGAAAATGTCTTATCAAGGATGCACCTGACAGAGTAAACATTAGTATTTTAAAAAGACAGTAAAAGCTGCATGAATAGAATATTGTTCAATCCATATGTTGAGATTTAAATCTGTCAATTCAAACAAGACTCCCTCTCCTTGACCTGCAGCTTGTCTCCATGTATTTTTCTACCGCCATATCAATCAGTCCTTATGTAAACAATATCATGGATTTTTTTTGAGGCTGCCTACTGAACATGAAGAGAGAAAAATCTGAAAATATAACTTTGAGAGCTTGTGCAAGCAATGTTTTGACTAAAGTGGATCCTGGTTCATTTATTGTTAATTATTTCATATTTTATTTCATATTATATTTTTTCCTCCAGAAGGTGTAGTTATGCAGGGGTTAACTGAATCACGTTAACCAGCCAAACCTTGACCATTTGAATGGTCTTGAAAAAACTGCTGAGTTTGATTGACTCCAAAATGAAGGTGTGTGTTTGCAGGACTACACTACAGTAAGATGTTTTAAATGTTTTTAAAGAAGCCACTTAGCATTAGTATTATTCTACATCATTATCTGAAATAGAAATCTTTTGTAACATTATAAATGTCTTTATCATCACTTGTGATCAATTTAAAGCATCCTTGCTAGTATTAACCCCCCCCCCCCCCCCCCCCCCCCCCCCAAAAAAAAAAATTATACTGACTACAAGCTTTTGAATAGTATAATATGGAAGCCTGAATAAAATTTATTAAAATTATTAATAAAAAATAAATAAAAGTCAGAAAAGAAAAAAAGGCAGAATTGCGAGATACAAACTTGCAATTGAGAAAAAAAAATCAGAACTGCAAGCTTATTTTGACGGTTTTTTTTCGCAATTGCGAGTCTGTATCTCGTAATTCTGACTTTATTTCTCGCAATTATGAGTTTATATCTGCAATTCTGACTTTATATCTCACAATTCTGTGAAACAAAGTCAGATTTTTTTTTCAGTGCGGAAACGGGCTTTCATAGTAGTGTATAATGTTACAAAAGCTTTTTATTTCAGATAAATGCTGATGGAAAAAATCCTAAAAAAAATGTATTCAAATAAATGTTGATAATAATAATAATAAATGTTTACTGAACAGCAAATCAGCATATTAGAATGATTTCTGAAGGGTCATGTGACACTGAAGACTGGAGCAATGATGCTGAAAAATTAGCTTTGATCGGAATAAATTACTATTTAGAATATATTCAATTAGAAAATGGTTATTTTGAATAGTAAAAGTATTTCAAAATGTTAATGTTTTTGCTGTACTTTGGATCAAATAAATGCAGGCTTGGTGAGTAGAAGAAACTTCTTTATAAAAACATGAAAAATGTTAAAAAATGTTTGACTAGCAGTGTATGCAATATCAAACATTAAAAATAAATATACTAATTGAGAAAAAACTCAACCACTAGGACACAAAAAGTGCCTAAAGTTGAACAAACATTAAGTTAAGAAAATGTTATTTCTGAATGTTCTTTGAACATTCAAAACATACAGTTCTTATATATAAAATATGATATACTGCACATTTTTCTTGGTTATACAAAAGGGAACATTCCATTTTATAATTTCAAGAATGTTACTTTTGAACATTATGGAATGTTCTGGAACAAGTAGAAAAGGTGTGGTGAACAAAGTTTTAAAAGAAAAACGTTCAGAACACTATCAAAGACCTGCAAAGAGACTCTATTAATATTACTGGAAAAAAGTTTATCCATAACTTTGAGAGAATATTGTTAGAAGGTTAGCCAAAGTTGTGAGAATGTTCCCTGTTAGCTGGGATATCAAATAAAAGATGAAGAATGTAGTGGGTGAAAGAACAGTCAGCAATAGTGTGTCAAAACAAACCAAAACATTCTGCTGTTTGAGAAGAAAAAGTGAAAACAAAACATATTCCTTTTCCTAGAATTTTGGCCTAGATTTGAATGTGCATATTTTACCCCTGAAGTACGTTTCTCAAACATCCCCCTGGAGGAAAACAAATTCCCCTTTTAATTTGTTCTCTTCGTATTTATTCAACACTTTCAGCAATAAATGCTGCCGAACCATTTGCATGTTGAGCTCTGAAGAAGGAAATGGGACACATTCTAAATATAGTGACCACAACAAATAAGTAATCTAATACCAGCACAATCTATCTGCATGGAAATGTCACATGAATATCTTTATTAGTATTTGCATGACAATGTATTTATTCAATAAAGTATTAATTAACAGATTTGACCTGATATGTAAATTGCATTTTCTTCTGTAAGTGTAAAGTGATGCTACCATATTCTAAGGAAAAATTTATAGAACAAGTTTTTGTATTCAGACCTGATGCTTGCCTCTCAGGCTGAAAAGATGGAAACTTCACAAAAACCTGACAACCTTTATGCACCCTTATACAAAGCATAATAAAAATGCATGTCCCCATAGCAACTGAGAAGAAACTAGTGTATATATACTGGAGAATACTGCATAGTTGGTACGGATGATATTCGACCATGTTCTATTCAAAGCCTAAAATACATTTGATGTTTTCCAACAGGGCCCACACGCATGTCAAACCATTTTCCTTCCCTTAATCTAACATTTTGTCATTCAAAGTATCTCTTTAGCAGATGTTACGCACACGGATGTTAACACAACTGCACGCCTGCACTTCCTTCTCTTATTAAGCATAGGTTTTCATCAGGATCATCTGTGAGCATTCAAAGCCTGTTCCGTCACACAACGATTACCGTCAGAAATGTAGGGCACAGAAATACCGTAGGTGTAGGAATCTAGTGGAAGGGAATTTTTAGCTTCACACACACAGTTGTTTAGGGCTGGACAAAAAAAAGAGAGATTTTTCGATTAATCATTTTTTAAAATGACGTTGATTCGATATTGATTCTCAAAAGCCGTGAATTGATCTTTTCCTGTATTTATTTCAGCAAACAAGATCTGATTAATGTGAATCTCATCACCCTGTTGTCACCCTCTTATTTACCTATATGCATGATTTGCAATGCTCAGGTGAAATGCTATAATCCGCAGAAGTATTTGACATCACACGTAAAGGCGCCTTGATTTTCTGCAATGAATGAATGAATGTCGGTTGGTGCCACACACTGTTTTGTTTACTACACATAAGCGTGGATGATGTTTGCAGCGTTTTCAGCTTCTGCCGTCTCTCTATATGACGATATGAACACACAATATCATTTCCAGCTGCTCTGAGAGTCACTTCATTAGCATTTTAACGTTTAATTTGAGAAAACTACCATCATATCACATTCAGAGCAGCTGCAAGTTCTTCATGGCAACTCGTCAAAATAAAAGTTTAGTTTAACCTTAAACTGTGTCAGAAATATATTACTATTTAGCAGTCTTAAGACTTAATGTTACAGCAATGCTACTACTGCTACTACTACTAAAAATAATTTGAATAAATCTTTATTTTAAAATAAGTAATCACATTTGTTTTCTTTTTTCCCCGCTGAAAAAAACAGCTAAAGCCAGCCAAGGCTGGTCAACCAGGCTGGTTTTAGCTGGTCAGCAGGCTGGTTTTAGAGGGGTTTTGGCCACTTTCAGACAGGTAAAACCAGCTACTTTCAGCTTAAACCATCTAAAACCAGCCAGTTTTGTTTTTTCAACAGGATAATTTTTACAGTAAACCTCTATTGTGCAGCACTTTGTTTGCCAAAAAGTAAAATGGTTTGTTTTCATTTGATCACAATGAATTTAATTAATGTTTTATGCCTTCATGTGATTACCAGAAAAATTAAGATATACATTTTATAGGGCCCTATTATTGTTTAAAAAAAAAAAAAAAAAAAAAAGGTTTAAAATATAAACCTGCGGCTCTTAATTTCTGATGTTAACTGTTCATTTTTTTTAGAAATATCAATAGCATTTGTATTAAAATTATATTCACTGAATGTAATTTAAAAAAAAAAAAAAAAAACGAGAACCGAATCAAATCTAGAGCTTGCCAATCGAATTGGGACATTTGATGCTGGTTTATGCAAGTCCTTTGCTGGTCATGTGCTGGTGATATAGTTAAAAAAAAAACACTTCACGCATTTTGGTGCCCCTAGCAGTTGTCTGTTCAGCCTATAGACCGGCTCTGACTATTTTTATGCATATACTGTAGCTTAAAATATAGGTTGTTTTAAATGTAGCATTGTTGGCATTAAATTTGCTTTAAAAATAAGAAATACCATCCGTTCAAAGTAATAAAAGATGAGAAATGATCCCAGAATGTGTACTTTATATTTCTCCACATTTTGCAGACATACAGAACCTTTCTTTAAGGCAACGTACCGTGTACTTATCAAAACAAACAATCTTTTACCAGAACGAAAATATCTTTTCCCTCAAAGGCAATCAAATGTCATTCATGTTTATTTCTTTCTAGATCAGGCTGTGTCTGTAAATATCACATTTCTCACTGCAATCATGGTCTGCATGCAGAATTCTGAAGCAGAAGAAAACAACGAGCTTCCGGATCCTTCTGCAAACACTCTTTGCCTCACACCCTCGTGACATTTAGACAATGACATTTGCCTAAACTACAAACGTTGCTATTGTGGTATTTAAGATTGATAGCGTTCAGATAGACAGGTGATCACCCCTCTAATGCTATGTGGATATTATATGCCATAACAATGAGATTAGGTTAGTGCTGTGTGTTTTTTATGCATGCACCTGACTTGGTTTAAGCCCTGGATTGTGACATCTGTCAGTGGCCATCTCGTCTTTCTTTCTGTGACTGACCTTGTTTTGATCTCGCTCTCCCTCTCACTGACAAAAGTACTCATGTTAGAGAATGGCTTAGAGCAGTTTGCACATTAACAAACAAAACCATATTCTATTTTAGCCCAGGCGCAGACGACCATTTTGTTCCATTATAAAATGTTCTTTAAATTAAATGACAATTATGACTTATTACACATGACTTCTTCATATTGTTTTAAAATGCAAGCATAATAAAAGGCTTTAATGGTTAAACTTTATGACTTTTTGATGTACTAATAAACATCAAGTTGAACAGAAAATATTTATTTATTTCATTGACTCTTTCTGCAGGTTGCATATTCCGTCAGTATGTGGAAACATGAGTCATTAATCAGTTTATCACATGATTATTAATTGAATCTTTATAGTGCGTCATTTTTGAAGTTTGAAAACTACAGTCCCTTTGGAAAAATGTCAAGTAGCAAATGTTTATTTTATGTTTAACTGAAGTACAGTTGAGGTCAAAAGTTTACACCCCCCTTTCAGAATCTGCAACGTTAATTATTTGATCAAAATAAGAGGGATCATATTTTTTTTATTTAGTACTGACTTGAATAAGATATTTCACGTCAAATATGTTTACGTATAGTCCACAAAAGAAAATAATAGTTGAATTTATAAAACTGACTAGCATCTAAAGGAAAAAGGCTCTTAATGCATGTTTTTTTCCATCTGGAGCATCATTGAGTGTTTGAACCTTCTGTAATAGTTGCAAAAAAAAAAACAAAAAAAAACAGTATTAAGAATTAAGGGGATGTAAACTTTTGAACTTGCAAAATATCTTAATCAGGTCAGTACTAAATAAACAATAACATGCATTTTGTATGATCCCAGATTCTTAAAGGTGTATGTAAACGTTTGACCTCAACTGTAAGAGTGAAGAAATGATGAAAGAATTTTCATTTTGTGATAAACTGTTCCTTTAAGCATCTGTCCTTGTGAAAATCCTTCTTTTGCTAAGTCACCTTTTCTTTCGCTGCACTGAAGTGAGCATCATTTTTCAGCTCAGGAGACTTAATGTGAGACTTCTCAGTTGTGTTTTATTTATGATTCAACTTATTTCAAACCAAATGGGATAGTTGTTGACATAAGAGCAATGACCTATAACATAAATGTGGACATTTAACAAATTTGGTTGTGGAAGAATGTAATCAGAAATGTTTAAAGTTCAAAGAGGTCATATAGAAATCTCTGACTTTCCACTGCAGATTTTGGGACCCCTGCTAATCTAAGCACATCTTAAGACATTATTGAACTCATAAAATTACAAAGGGGGGAGATATGAGATTACTGGGGCCTTTAACTCAGAAGAAAACCCTGAGAAACTGGAGGCTTAAGATAAGTTCTCAATCCACTCTTAATTTGTTATCATTACTGTCTAGGAGAAACAAGTATTTCATTATTGAATTGTATTTCATATGTGAATCTAAATTAATAAATTGTATACTTTTTTATTTGAATATTTTGAAGCATTCTAAAAATCTAAAATTCTAAAAACGCTAAGCATTTATAGAAAAAGGCATTAGTTAGATTTCCCTCAGGGGCTCATTTAGTTCAAAAAGTCTTAACAGGAAAAGAATTGACAAAGAGTCTTGGCACAAATCTGCTTAGCAGTTTTTTCATAAATCTGTCTTTAATTCCTTTCCATAGTAAATCCTTTGCTGGGCTGCTGTCTGAAGAGATCCGGCTTTAAGAACTGAATGTTCCTGTGTGATATAACAGACGTTTCACCTGAATGCTCTGCTTGTTTATCAATGATAGTCCTTTACTGTAAGTCTCTCAGTCTCTCTGTTCAATATTCTGGCTGACCGACTTCCTCATTATGTGTGTGTGAATTCAACACTGTATACCAGCTTTATAGTCGGGGGTTTTAGCTGTTTCTGTCAACTCCACAGCCATGTTTGTATTAATGTGTTAATCTTGAATTTTCATGGACTTGGATGTTCACCAGGGATCAAAACAACACACCTTTTAAATCAAAATTTTGTGCACTCTGCCAGCAAACCATGAAAAATCAAAACATCTAAAGGACATTAAAAGCAACATTTTACCAAAAATATTTAGCAGATTCTCATGAAGCAGTAACCATGTCCTTATTAATGAAACCTATGGATTGAAGCCAAAGCCAAATCTTTTCCATGCATTGGGGAGCTGTGCAGAAATCAATAGTAAGCTAGTTTTTAAGAGTCAGTCATTCTGCAAAAGTTTTACTTACTATAAAGGTGTTTGCTGACAGATACAGAATGTTTTTTTAAATATACATACCAGTCAAAAATTTTTTTAAAAGAAGTCTCTTCGGCTCACCAAACCTGCATTTATTTGATCCAAAATACAGCAAAAGCAGTAATATTGTGAAATCTATTTATTATTTAAAATAACTTGAATATATTTTAAAATGTAATTTATTCCTGTGATTTTATTCCAAAGCTAAATTTTCAGCATCATTACTCCAGTCTTCAGTCACATGAAGAAACCTTATCCTTATCCTATAATATCCCTATCCTTATATTATAATGGGTATCCTTCAGAAACCATTATAATATGCTGATTTGCTGTTTAAGAAACATTATTATTATTATCAATATTTAAAATGATTTTTTCAGGATTATTTGATGAATAGAAAGATCCAAAGATCAGCATTTATCTGAAATAAAATGCTTTTGTAACATTGTACACTTTACCATTCAAAAGATTGGGATTTTTTTTTTTTTTTTTTTTTTGCAAAGAAATTATAAAAAATAATACTTTACATAGCAAAAATGCTTTAATTTAATCAGAAGTGATGATTATAATCTTACAAAATATTACTATTTCAGATTAATGCTGTTCTTCTGGACTTTTTATTTATCAAAGAAACCTGAAAAATGACTGTTTTCAACATAATAAATATAATAATAATAATAATAATAATAATAATAAATGTTTAAGCAAATTAGAATATTACAATGGTTTCAGAATGATCATGTGACTTAAGTCATGATGCTAAACAATTGTGATAAAAACATCACAATTATCCAGCAGTAATCTACACCCCTCCTGTCATCAATTCCTGTCTTGTGAAGTGAAAATACGCAATTTTATGTCCTCAAAGAAAATACGACCCAATTTTAAGTTTTTTATTCACCTTATACGACCCATTATGACGTTTTAAAGTTAAGCGCCCTCTAGCGGGCGTAAAAATAATGACAGTGTCGCGTTGTATCTGTCTGTTTTTATACCGATTTCACGGTAATTCAAACATAATTTACTAGGTGTAATTCATATGAATGACCACACCTAACACCACCCTAAACCTACCCCTTACAGAAATATTACAAAATCATGATTTATAGTGCATATTACAAAAAAAAAAAACACATGCTATGAGAACATGTGTATTCTCTGGTAGTGAACCTGTGATGGTATATTACACCACTTTGTAGTGCAACACTCTACCAACTGAGCTACACATAATCCTGAAAGTGCATTGGATACCTGTTGCTGATATGGGAGCAATTGTTGTATACGCTCTATGGAGATGTATTTCGAGGATTTGTGAAAATAACTTACGTCGGGCATATAAATTGAAGGACATGTTGGAATATGCATGTTTGTGCAACTTCAAACTGTGGCTTCTGGTCAAAACAGCAGTTCATAAACCACAATAACATTTCCTCCAGTGAAAAAGTCAGTTTGTTGTTCTCTCACATCAAAATCCAACAACATATTTGTTAAGAACTACTGTCTTGTAAACTGTGTATGCTTGATTTGCACATTTTTCCTCATTTAGATTAGATGTTTTCACTGGACGAAGTGTTATTATGGATTATTTACTGTTGTTTTGACCAGAAACAAGAGTTATGTAGATTTGTTTCTTACAAACATGCAGATTTTCACTTCACAAGTGAATTAGTGGACTACAAATAATCCACATCACTCCAGTCAATCAGTTAATGTCTTGTAAAGTAAAAAGCTGCATGATTGTAAGAAATGTTTTAAAAAATGTTTATCTGGAAAAGGGACCATTTACAATTTTTACTATTAAGCATTCATTTAATGCATCACATTAGCCAAAGGCAAATTTTCACCCACAGTCCCTTGGTAGATCACCACTAACAAATCTCTCCTTTAAGTGATAAAAAAAACAAGACAAAACCAACATCATCTATAATATTAATTATTAAGATGTTTTACCTTTAAAACATTGCTTCTGGCCAATAAGTCCATAATAATAATGCGTCCTCTTGTGATGATACAACAGACAGATGCAGATTATGTATCTTAGAAGTTCTAGGAGAAGAAAGAGTAATATATTTAGCTCTCAGAATAATAATGCGCTCAAACTCAATATCACTAGCTCAGACAATATTGCAATATTGACAACACATATATAATAACAGCATACAATGGTTATTTCATTTCATTATTACAATACAGAACATCAGATTGCCTTGATAGATTTATTAGCGCACATATCAGTGTTTCACAAGAAATCACATATTGCGTTCCTCTCCTCACTATGAGCATTTCAATTTAATAATTTGCCTTAGAAAAAATGCACATAAATTGAACCTTTAGGGGTACAACAGTCTGTCGCTGTGACAGTGCCTTCAAAGTGACATCTTTGTACTTTATTTACCCCTAAAAGGTTTATAATACCAGCTGTCGCACGCCTTCAGGTAAAATTTTAGTTTTGACAATGCAGTCTTCTGCATCAAACACCTTGCAGCCATGATTCAATTTCTCAGTCAACGTTTTTCAGCAAAATCACATAAAGAGCATTGTGCTGTGGGGCGCTAGTGTGCATGTCTGAGGAGTAGACGCGTTTGGTTAGGGCTCCTCTCCAAGGCCTCGACAAAGTGATTATTTTACCGTGTTTTTTTTCGTTTTAGATTATTAAAGTGTGTTTACTTTACTTATTTAATGTGAACGCTTGTCTCGACTCAATAATGCCGAAGCCGAGTTCCTCTAATAAAGTTAAAAACGCCGATGACCAAGCTACCGGAGCTAGCGCTAAACCTAGCTCGCCCGACACGTGTGGGAAAATCCCGGACACCGCTTACGCTATGTGCAGGGAGGTATGCAAAGAGATGTCCGATTCGATCTTGCAGGGAGTAAATGCTCGCTTCGATGCCTTTGAACTTACTTTCCAAAAGCTTGTGACTTCGCAGGCCGAGCTACAGGCCCGTGTGGCTAATCAAGAGTTGGCCTGCAACGACTTCGAGGCGCGGATACGGGAGTTGGAAACCAGGTACTCAGAGCTGCTCAAACAAAATGGTCAGCTCCGTACTAAAGTCTTGGATTTAGAAGCTCGGTCTAGAAGGCACAATATAAAGATCGTGGGGATACAAGAGGGCGAGGAAGAAGGCAAACCCACTGAATTTGTCTCCAGGCTGATTCCTCAACTTCTCGGGGAAGAATATTTCCCTCACCCGGTTAAAGTGGATCGAGCGCACCGTTCTCTTCAGCCTAAACCGGCCGTTGGTGAGAAGCCGCGCACAATTTTGGCGCGCATTCACCACTTTCAAGAGAAGGAGCTGATTCTGCGTCGCGGGAGAATGCAGCCATTGGAATACAAGGGCAAAAGGGTCCTGATTTTTCCCGATTATACTACCGAGGTGATGTCCCAGCGAAACGGCTTTCGGGATGTAATGCAAACTTTACGCAAAAAGGGAATTAAGTTCACACTGCGGTACCCGGCCAGGCTGCAAATTCATCAACATGGTGCGGAGGCACCTGCAGTCTTTGAAGATCCGATGGAGGCAGCGCGATTCGCGGAAAGGTTTGGTGAGAATTCAGGAGAATAGACCCAAATATGTTCGACCATTGTCATACTTTACTACCGTCGTGTCCAATTTGGGACTCAGTAAAACTGCTGTCTTAAGCGTGTAGTCATTAGGAATGTACAGCACTGAGACTTGATAATCAAGATCCTATTATGGTCTGAATTTATTTACATATATTTCATCTTTATTTTTTTTATTTTTATTTTTTTCTTCCCTTTCTGACGGTAACATGCTGGGTATGTTCATATATTTGAGGCCTTGGGGAGTTTTTTTTTGCCTTGAGATGATGGTTTTTGTTAATTGCCCGGCAGCTCCTTTCTGGATGGAACTGGGAGTCTTGTGTCTTGTTCAGGTAGACACAACAGAGGGTGGGGTAAGTTGTGGGTTGATGTTTGTGTTGTCTCGGACCTGTTTGTCATTTTCTAAATCTCTGTTTCATTATTTGTTTGTATTTTTTACTGTTTTGTACAGTTTTTGCAATGTGTTTTTTTTTTCTGAAGCTACTAATCATTTTATGATACCTAAGGTGTATGTCCATTCTAATAATTTCCTTTTTTGTCATTCCGTATGCAGAGGTCTTCTGGTAGAGTACTGACTGGGGGAAAAAATGTGACATTAGTCTCTTGGAATGTTAAGGGATTAGGACATGCTATAAAGAGAGAAAAAGTATTTAGACACCTTAAATCATTATCAGCAGATGTGATTTTTCTACAGGAGACCCACATAAAAGCGACTGAACAACGTAGACTGCGGTGCAGTTGGATTTCACAGGTTTATCAATCACCATTTACATCTCATGCTCGCGGGGTGGCCGTTCTTTTTCGGAAAAATATTCCATTTCAGTTTTCTTCTATGGTTACTGATCCTTATGGCAGATATATTATTGTTTCTGGCACCATTAATTCATTTCCATTGACTTTCCTAAATATCTATGGGCCAAACATAGATGATCCTAATTTTTACAAGAAGGTCTTTGACTTACTTCCTGATGGAAATAATTCCAACATAATAATAGGGGGAGACTTAAATTGTTATTTAGATCCTTATTTAGACAGACTGTCCACTCGTCCCTCCCCTGGAATTGCATCAGTACAGGTTTTAAACAACCTGCTTAATTGCAGAAATTTAGTGGACATTTGGAGAATTCAGCACCCTGTTGACAGGGATTACTCATATTATTCACATGTCCACAAATCTTATAGTAGAATAGATTATTTTTTGGTTGATTCTCAGTTAATTTCACATGTTATTGATACCAAGTACCACAGCATATTGATCTCTGATCATAGTCCTCT
The DNA here is from genome assembly GCA_033026305.1 of Cirrhinus molitorella. NCBI lineage: Eukaryota > Metazoa > Chordata > Actinopteri > Cypriniformes > Cyprinidae > Cirrhinus > Cirrhinus molitorella. The sequence goes on from CM065126.1 coordinate 36,942,402, forward strand.
TACCATGTCCATTGATTTATCTCTTCCTAAGCAGTCTTACTCCTGGCGTTTCAATCCATCTCTGCTTACTGATAGTAAATTTGTAGAATATATTACTACCAAGTTGAAAGAGTTTATAGAGTTTAATGACAATGGGGAGGTGACAGATTCTACACTTTGGGAGACGTTAAAGGTGGTTATGCGTGGGCAAATAATTTCTTACGAATCAGCCGCTAAAAAGGAAAGGGAGAAACGACTTTTAGAGATACAGTGTGTTCTTCCTACTCTTGAATTGGCATATCAGGCATCAAAATCATCCAATGACTATAATAAGATAATGAAGCTTAAATATGAGTATAGTTGCATTCTAGGTGGTCAAATAAACAACCTCTTTTTGCGAATGAGACAGAGGCATTTTGAAACTGGGGATAAGCCTGATAAGCTCTTGGCGCAACAACTTAAGGTGGCTCAAGCTTCTAGGTCAATTCATTGTATTAAATCTAAGGTGGGCACCCTTTTAACTAACCCTAAGGATATTAACACCCGTTTTAAAGACTTTTATAGTGAACTCTATACTTCCAATAGTATTACCACTCACTCTGATTTAACAAATTTTTTTGATTCTCTTGAAATACCCAATCTTAGTGATGTCGCCAGGGCTGAATTGGACTCTGATTTTACATTGGAGGAGATAGTCTCTGCCATTAATTCATTTCCAGGTGGGAAGGCGGCGGGGCCAGATGGATTTAGTTCTGAATTTTTTAAAAGATTTTGTGATATCCTTGCCCCGCTCCTCCTTAGAATGATAATAAATTCTAAAAAGGATAACGTTTTGCCTAATACGTTGTATGAAGCCAACATATCTCTTATTTTAAAGAAAAATAAAGATGAAACTGACCCGGCCAGTTACAGACCAATTGCGCTTCAGAACTTTGATAGGAAAGTAATCACAAAAGCTTTGGCTCTTCGTCTTAATAAACATCTGCCCTCTATCATTCATCCCGATCAGACCGGGTTTATCCCTGGTAGACTTTCTTTCTTTAATGTGCGTCGCCTCCTTAACATAATATATGCTAATCACACAAAAACAAATGGATCAGCAATTCTGTCCTTGGACGCGCAGAAAGCCTTCGATCAAGTTGAGTGGCCTTACATGTTTGGAGCACTGCAAAGGTTTGGGTTTGGCGAGACATTTATTTCATGGGTTAGAATAATATATTCTAGGCCAACATGTTCAGTTTTAACTAATGCAGACAGGTCGCCGGAGTTCCCTTTGCAGCGCTCTGTGCAACAGGGCTGTCCCCTCTCACCCGCCCTCTTTGCCATTGCGATAGAGCCTCTTGCCCTAAGTATTAGGCGTCATACAGATATCACAGGTCTTAAAGTGGGGGACAAGGAAGCTCGTATTAGTCTTTATGCAGACGATATAATATTGTATTTGCAAAATTCTGAAAGATCAGTCCCTATTCTCCTAGATTTAATTGCCTTATTTGGGAGACTATCAGGTTATACAATCAATTTATCAAAGAGTATCTTTATGCCTCTCTCTGATACGTACAGATCTGGTTTCTTGGAGAGTATCCCATTTAAGATAGTCAGGGATCATTTTGTTTACCTTGGCTTGACAATTCCCAAAGATCCAAAATTATTATACAAATTGAATTTTGCAGAGTTTCTTTTTAAACTTAAATGCAACATAGAGAATTGGAAAGTTTTACCTTTATCTATGATTGGGCGTATAAATTCAATTAAAATGGTTTCTCTTCCTAGATTTCTATATCTTTGTCAAAATCTCCCTGTCTCTCTCACCTCAGCCTTCTTTAAGGAACTGGATTCTATAATCTTTTCTTATGTTTGGAACTATAAGACACACAGGATTTCTAAAATTCATCTACAAAAGCCCAAGTCTGTAGGTGGTCTGGGTTTGCCAGTATTTAAACATTATTTTTGGGCTGCCAATATAAGAGCTTTAATGTACTGGGTGAAGGGGACACCAGCCAATTTGACCTCTGACCTTCCTTTGTGGGTACAAATGGAGACTAACCTGGCTGTTGGCACCTCCTTAGTAGCCATGTTGTTCTCCAAGTTGGATAGGCCTCCAACGATGAATAAATTAAGCTTTGTGTTAAAAAATTCAGTTAAAATCTTAAATCAGGTGCGAAAAGTCTTATCCCTGCCAGAGACCTCTGTTCATACACCAATTTGTCACAATCATTCTTTTTTACCCCCCTGGACCGACAAAACATATTTTATTTGGAAACAGAAGGGTTTAGATTCTATCAAGGATCTCTATGTAGAGGGAAGGTTTGCATCCTTTAGCCAGTTAAGAGAGAAATTTGATTTGCCTCATGCACATTTTTTTCGTTATTTACAAATCAGGCATTATGTAAAGTCTAAAATTAGTAATTTTGAACAACTCCCTGAAAAGCATGCGTTTTTTGATGTTTTTTTTAACCCTCCCGATTCTAGGCATCTTATTTCCAAATTTGTTTGTTTATTTGAAAGCTGTGTTGCAGCCCCTACTGAGAGGTTTAAATTGGCCTGGGAGGAAGACCTGGGAGTTGAGCTCTCTGAAAACATGTGGGATAAGTGTCTGGGTGTAATACAGACCTGCTCAGTAAACAGCAGGCACCAATTGATCCAATTCAAGGTTGTTCATCGCTTGCATTACACCAAAGCAAAATTGCATAAAATTTTCCCCTCTGTTTCACCAATGTGTGATAGGTGTAAGGTGGAAGAGGGCACAACTTCTCATGCATTCTGGTTTTGTCCTTTATTGTCTACATTTTGGTTGAGCATATTTGATTGGTACTCCAAAGCGTACAATAGGCCTTTACCATTGGATGCAGAACTTGCTATCTTTGGTTTTTCACAGCGTACCTCTTGTCTCCCGGGGACATTGCAGCAGTCTTTAATTATGGGCATGATTGTGGCTAAGAGACTTGTGCTTAAGAACTGGAAGTCACCCTCACCCCCTTCCTTTCGAATGTGGATTATGGACATGATCTCTGTTATACAAATGGAAAGGCTCAGATTCTTGAGGACTAATTCCATTGAAAAATTTTCTGCTGTTTGGGGTTTATTTCTTGGACATTTGGACAAATTAGCCATTCAACCCGCCAATAGTAATTCATCTGAGTCTTAAGTTGTTCAGTTTTAATTCCTGGGCACCTTGACTGAGGTTTTTTTTTTTTTTTTTTTTTTTTGTTTGTTTTTTTTCTGTTTTTTTTTTTTTTTTTCTCCTCCCTACATACAACTTATTTATTACTATATTATTTATTTATTGATTCTGTATGTGTGTGGTCTGAGACAACGTTGTTTGTTTGTTTGTTCTGTGTTTATTTTTGAAAAATCCTTTCAAATAAAATATTCAAAAAAAAAAAAAAAAAGAGCATTGTGCTGTGAGTGTGTAGAGGAGTGTTATCTGACAGTCATTGTGTTGAGACCCGCAACACGCAAGTACAAAAGCAGCGATGCATAATTAATGAGTGATATATTCCTGGCTGTTTTTGATTAGTGTTCTTCCTCTATAAGCCCTCTTTTCAACTCTGAGACCGACACTCTTTGAAGTTTACTGCATCATCATACTGCCCAATTTGCCTGTTGATCGCTGATCTGTGAAATTGGGTTTGGAGCTGATTAGACTGTCACTGTAATTATTTTGGACCTCGTGTTGAAATAACCATCTGCATTGCAGTCGATAGGAAAATCGAAAAAAAATGTATGCACATGAAAAGATTAAATATCCAAAACAAGAACTAAGAAAATGTCCGACAGAGCAACTGTAATCTGGAGGAGTATGTCATGCTGATTTAATTTAATTTAATTTAATTATTTTAATTTAATTTAATTTAATTTAATTTAATTTAATTTAATTTAATTTAATTTAATAAATTCATTCATTTATAGTAGCTAAAAAAGCATTTAATAAAAATTAAAAAAAACACTAAAATAAGCATTTTTACTTACTTTAAAAAAAAATCTGTTATTTTGAATTTTAAAAAAAAAACAGTTCTCATATAAATATTAAGAAACAAAAATAGTTTTCAATTAATGATTTCTGAAGGATCATGTGACTGGAGTAATGATGCTGACAATTCAGCTTTGCATCTCAGGAATAAATGACATTTAAAATATATGAAAACAGAAAACTGTTATTTTAAACTCTAACAATATTTCACAATATTATGGTTTAACTATATTTTATCAAGTAAATTTAGCTTTGGTGAAACTTTAAATAATAAAAAAAAAGTTTTTAAAATCTTACTGCCCCTAAACTTTTGAATATGTGAAAACACTCATATGCATAATAAATCATAAAAATCTAAATTATGTTTACATGTAATTTTGAGTTTGAAGATGTTTGAAGTCTAAAGAAATTTGAATGTTTTGAAGGCAATAAAGAAAAAAAAATTGAAAAACAGATTGTTAGCATGTCACTAGCACAATTAGAACATTGTTGGCATGATTTAACATGTTAATAGCATGATTTAACACATTGCTAGCATGTTGCTAGCATGATTAGCATACTGCTACTATGTTTAGCATGTGCTAACATGTTTCCAATGATTAGCATGCTTGTTAACATTAACATGTTGCTAGCATGTTTCTAAACATGTTGTTATCATGATTATGTTTTTAAAATGATGATGATTTAAAATGATAATCATCTTTCTAGTTTGATTAGCATGTTAGCATTTTTCTAACATGCTTAGCATGTTGTTACCATGTTTCTAACATGATTAGCATATTTGTTACCATTATTAACATGTTACCATGATTTAACATGTCGCTAGCATGTGTCTAAGCATGTTATCATGTTGATACCATGATTAACATGTTTATAATGTGATTAGCATGTTGCTAGCCTGTTTTTAGCACGATTAGTATGGCATGATTGGTACCTGTTGTCTAGGATTGTCATTAAGCTTTATTAGTGATAGATAGCTTAAACAAAATATACGTCAAAACATTAACAAAAAAACTTGTTAGCATGATTAGCATGTTGTTAGCATTTTGTTAGTGTGCTTAACATTTTGCTAAATAGTTTTAACATGATTAGCATGTTGCTAGCATGTTTTTAACATGATCAGCCATGTTAAATATCATGCTGATAGCATGTTTAGAACATAGCCTTTTGCTAGCCTGTTTTTAGGATGATTAGCATGTTGTTAACACGTTTTAGCATAATTAGCATGTTTTATGGCATGTTTTAGCATGGTTAGAATTATGTTAGCATGACTGGCACATTGCTAACATGTTTTAGTATGTTGCTAGTACGATTTAGCCTGTAGGATAGGATTACCGTGATATACAACTTAATGTATAAGTCAAAAATGTATTCAAAAAACTTGTTAGCATGTTGTTAGCATTTTGCTTCTATTTCGCTACAATGTTTTAACATGTTGTTAGCATGTTTTAACATGATCAGCATGTTATTATCATGTCGCTAGCATGTTTATAACATGAACATAAAACTAATATTAACAAAAAAATGTTAAAAACCAGCTAAAACCAGCTGATTCAGCCGAAAAAAAGGGTTAAAAACAAACTAGAATCAGGTGATTTAAGAAAAAAACAGCTAAAACAGCCGATGTGGCAAAAACCAGAACCAGCTGATTTGGCAAACAACAAACATTGTTGTACAGTTTTAGCTTGTTTAAGTTGAAAATAACTGGTTTAAGCTTGCTTTGGTTTTTTAACCAGGTTTCCCAGCTTGACCAGCTAACCCTGCTGAAAAAAAACAGCATATGCTGGTTAGGTAGGTTTTGGTGCTGGTATGCTGGTTTAAGTTGGTCCTTTGCTGGTTAATGCTGGTCCTTAGCTGGTTAATGCTGGTCTTGTGCTGGTCCTGCATCAGCAAAAACCAGCAAAGGACCAGCATAAACCAGCCTGCTGACCAGCTTAAACCAGCAAAAACCAGCATACCAGCATCAAAACCTACCTAACCAGCATAAGCTGTTTTTTCAGCAGGGAAGACCAGACAAAAAGTGTCCAAAACCACTTTAAAACCATCCTGGGAGACCAGCCCATCAGCTTAGGCTAGTTTTAGCTGAGAACCCTGCTGAAAAGAACAGCTAAAACCAGCCTAGGCTGGTTGGCTGGTTTTAGCTGGTCATAGCTGGTCAGCAGGCTGGTTTTAGAGGGGTTTTGGCCACTTTCCCAGCCTTAAAACAGCTAATACCAGCCAACCAGCCTAGGCTGGTTTTAGCTGTTTTTTTTTTCAGCAGGGAAGGGAGTTGTTAAGCTTTGCTATAGCAACAGACTGCTTAAATACATCATAACATACATATACAAAAGTTTTCAATGAAAGTCTATGGGATTTTTGGTGGTTTTGATAGTCTGGTTTAACACCGTAAGCTGGATATTTGACACTTTACTTTATGTCCATTAACACAAGATCAAAAACCAAACCCTAGTGATCAGCTGAAGAACTCCCAAATATGTCACATTGCATTAAAGTGAAGATAAAGAAAATCTTGTGCGCCATCTCTGATGACAGCCGTTTGGCACGCACCATGTTATTATGCCCCGCACTGCAGATTAGCAAACAGATCAGTGTTAATCACATGAATAATTAATCATGCATGCAATAGATTCAACAGAACAAAATGTTGCATATACATGCGGTGAACAACCTTGCAAGGTTTCCTCCAGCTCAGTGCAGGACTATTGGCATGCAGAAAGGACAGGTCACCCACCGGGCCTGTGCATGCAAATTCCTCATTACTATGCTTTCCGGGAGATAGAAGTGAATCCGACAAGCTGAGCAGGCAAATCATTCCCACAATGCCTCCGGAGGGAAGCGAGTCTGACAGAGGAGTGTGCTGTATGGATTATCATCCTAATGTCAGGACATCCTCTGCATCTCAATGGTGCTCTATGCGGTTCCCTACGTAATTATGAGAGGCTGTAATCCATGATGCTGAGCTGAGATGAGGGGGACAGCAAGATGAGAGCTAAATGCAGGACATGGATGACAATGTACAACGAGAGAGAGAGACTGAGTGTTGAAAAACAACATCTGTGTTTGAGAATCAAGCGTCTTACTGTGAAGGTCTGATGCTCCGTTATGCAGTCAGTTCCACATGAGGTGACAGAGGCTTCAAACAGCAGAGCGAAGCGTGAAAATCGCATACAAACTAGACAAGACAAAGCACTTTGCTGTCTTCACACCCAAATGAACTGTCTTGACTCGTGAGAAGAGCAGAAAACATAACAGCTTTCATGCAAAAATCACAGATTCCCTTCTGTCAAATACTTAGATTTTAAAATATCTAAGAATAACACAAGTTGGCTTGCTTATTTGCATTCAGTGTTTGACTGTATCTTTATTTCTTCAGTGTTTTTTCCCCCACAGTGAGCAATTTCAGATAAACCAAGACCTAAATGTGACCCTGGACCACAAAACCAGTCATAAGTCACTGGGGTTTATTTGTAGCAATAGCCAAAATGCATTGTATGGGTCAAAATGATTGATTTTTTCTTTTATGCCAAAAATCATTAGGATATCAAGTAAAGACCATGCATGAAGATATTTTGTAAATTTCCTACTGTAAATGTATCAAAATGTATTTTTTTATAAGTAATATACATTGCTAGAACTTCATTTGGACAACTTTAAATGCGATTTTCTCAATATTTCGATTTTTTTTTGGCACCGTCAGATTCCAGATTTTCAAATAGTTGTATCTCGGCCAAATATTGTCCCATCATAACACTCCATACATCGACTGAAAGCGTATTTATTCAGCTTTCAGATGATGTATAAATCTCAATTTCCAAAAATGTATAGCTTTCAGATGATGTATAAATTCTCAATTTCCCTTATGACTGGTTTTGTGGTCCAGGGTCACAAATTACATGTAAAACACACCCGATGAAATGTGATTTTCATGTCGCTTTTCATGCCAGTCAGATTATGTGGTTTGCAATGTTGCGTTTATATTTACATTCATCCTTTCAGGTGATGCTTTTATCCAAAGCAACTTACAAATGAAGAAAAACACAAGACTCAGGACTAATACGTTTTGGTAATTTTGATAAGTGTTAAAGGTGCACTAGGTGCACTGTATAAACTTATACAAAATATAAAAGTATACAATTTTACAAAATATAAGGCATTTAAAATAATATAAAAATATTATGATTTTGATATAATATAAAAACTCTATAGTGCACATTTTAAAATTCTCAAACATTAAATAACAAATGTAATGTAACAAATGTAAATACATTTACATAAAATATTAAATATGTAAATATTGAAATCTTCCATAGTGCACATTTAAATAAACATAAAAAATACAAAATGTATATAAAATAACAAATGTAAAAAATTATACATAATATAAATATTGTAAATAATATAAATAAACTAATAAATAAAACTAAAATAAAAAAGACAAAACATAAAATAACAAATGTATAAAATATAAAACATTACACTACCAGTCAAAAGTTTTTGAACAGTAAGATTTTTAATGTTTTTAAAAGAAGTCTCTTCTGCTCACCAAGCTTATATTTATTTGATCCAAAGTACAGCAAAAACAGTACATTTTGACATATTTTTATTATTTCAAATAACTGTTTTCTATTTGAATATATTTTAAAATATAATTTATTCCTGTGATTTCAAAGCTGAATTTTTAGCATCAATACTCCAGTCTTCAGTGTCAAATGATCCTTCCAAAATCAGAAATGATTTCTGAAGGATCAAGTGACAATGAAGACTGGAGTAATGATATTGAAAATGAAGCTTTGATCGCAGGAATAAATTACATTTTAAAATATATTCAAACAGAAATCAGTACATAGTAAAAATATTTCACAATATTACTGTTTTTGCTGTATTTTTGAATCAAATAAATAGATAAATAATACATAAATAAAGAGAATTCTTTAAAACCATTAAAAATCTTACTTTTCAAAAACTGACTGGTAGTGTATATTATATAATAAAAAAATAAATTTCAATTCAAGTTATATAAAAATCTTCCATAGTGCACCTTTAAATACTTTAAAAGACAAAAGTTATACAATTAATTACAATTTCATTATGTATAATATTTAAATTAAATATAAAAAATAATATAAACACCAAAAATTGGTTGCAGGAATGGTCAAAATGGACAAAAACCCTGCTATTCTGCCACAACATACCAGTTAACAAGGTCACTCTGATACATTCACTTCTGACTCTCATTTCACTCACTCTCTCTCACACACACACACACACACACACACACACACACACACATACACACACCTGCTTGTAATGCCAAGCTACTCGACTCAACCCCATTAGAGCTGATTGAGTCACCGGCATGATGAACCCCAGCTCTGGTTTCCTCTTTGACCCTTATTTATATTTCATCTAGCATCATTCAGTGAGGATCAGTGGAAACTCATCATGTACCATTCTGCTCATGTATCCAATTCCAAAATGGAGCTCATGCTGGTGAATCAGACCCCTGCCAGTGTGATACAGTCATAACAAAGCCTCTACGTAGGCAGAATTTTAAGACATCAAAAGCATGCTGTTCCATAAGGCTTCTTTGTACGTTTTTTGCCAGCGTTGCATGTTTCCTTTATAGAGAAAGCAATCCCATAATTCTTTTGGATGAGCACAGAGAAAAAAGCCATCCAAGGTGGTGAACAAAGCATGAGAAATCTAACTATTTTACCCAGCTTTTGTATGCTGTTTGTTAAACAATTGAATTTTTAGCTTTGCAACACTATATTACAAACTCTAAATCAATTGCAAGTGTGTCTTGTGTGATAATATTATGAGTTAATATCTTCAAATTCTGACTTTTTTTGAATTGTGAAATTAAAAATCACAATTACTTTTCATCCTGTGGCAGAAACAGGCTTCAATACGTTAGGAATTGGGTTTGGACTTTAACCTTTTGTTAGAGATGTTGGCCCACAAACATCACTGCATCTACTTTATAAATAAAACAGTGTTTTTCAGTGATCAGAGAAAGGACATTGGCTGAAGGATCCGTTCAGCTGAACACAAAGCTCATGTCAGTGAATCCGCTCTGCTGTTGTTCCCTGACATTTACCTGACTTTTAGAAAGTGAGCTGAGCTGCCGGAGGTGCTGCTGGATATTATTCCGCCATCTCACCATATTTCCAGTGACCTGTTCACACACTTTCATCATCCCCCCGTGTGCTAACCTAAATCACAAAGGGCGAATCCTTACCAACAGTATGATATTCTGTTTTTAGGTCATGGTTTAGATGGAGCAGAAGGGAATAGTATGGAAGTCGATTTCCAAAAAAAAAAAAAAGTAACTACAACTGTGTATTTTGTTGCAATTCTGAGTTTATGTCTGACAATTCTGACTTTTTACTTGTAGTTTTGAGAAAAAGTCATTGTGCGATATTAGCTATAATAAACTCTTATTTCTGCGAAGAAAAGTCAGAATTGTGACAAAGTCGTAATTACTTTTTTATTTTGTGGCAGAAACAGAATTTGAGAGATATAAACTCAGAACTCCAAGTTTATATCTCATGATTTCGACCTTTTGCTTTTCAAATTTGAGAAAAAAGTCTGAGTTGTGAGATAACTGTAACTCAAAATTGCGAGATATAAACTCATAATTCTAAAAAAAGTCAAAATTGTGAGATAGATATATGTATATATAAACTGAGAATTGCAAGATATTACTATAATTTCAAATTGTGAGATATAAACTCTTATTGATGAGAAGTATATATCTCACAATTTTGACTTTAGTGAAAATAAAATAAAAAATTAAAGTTTATCTTTACATGCTATATGTCTGTGGACTATGTATATTTATTATGTATATATAAATACTCACACATGCATGTATATATTAAGGAAAAATATTTTAGATTTATATCTGAAATGTTTATAATCTAAATTGTACACAGGTATAAATATATATATATATACATATAATTTTTTAAATAAATATATACATATATGTGTGTGTATTTATATGTATGTAATAAATATACAGAGTAAACACACATATAGTATGTAAACATAAACTTTATTTTGGATGCGATTAATCACGATTAATCGTTTGACAGCCCTACTTTTGATGTTTTGATTTTGATTAAAAAAAAAAACGTTTAAGTTGTTTGACTTTTATCAAAGTTGTAAGATATAAAGTCGCAATTACCTTTTTTAATTTTGTGGTGGAAACAAAATTTGAGAGATATAAACTCATAATTCCACGTTTATATCTCACCATTCTGACTTTTGCAATTTTGAGAAAAAAAAAATGAGTTGTGAGATATAAACTCAGAGTTGCGAGATGTTAACTATAACTCAGAACTGCAGGATATAAACTCTTAATTCTGAAAAAAGTCAGAATTTCGATATATATATAAACTCAGAACTGTGACTGTGAGATATTAACGATAATTTGAGAGATATAAGATAATTTGAGAGGGATAAGTCGGAATTTACATCTGGCAATTCAGTTTTCTTGCATTCCTGCCATTTTTCACAGAATCTCACAATTTACTGTTTAAGTTTCGTAATTCTGACTTTTTCTCAGTCAGAGCTGCTGGAAACAAAGTCCAATTGTGAGATATAAAATTAAAATTGCAAGATATAAACTTAATTCTGAGGAAAAAAAATGTAGTTGCAGAAAACAATGCCATCTCAAGATCTTTAAAAAATCTTAAAAGCCTTTTTAAAAATCTTTAAAATGCAGCACCTCATGGCACAAGACTCTAAAAGTTATTTTTAGTGAAACAAAATCATACAGCATGAGCAGTATAATCTGATTCATGAACAAATGACTCTTATGAACTGGTTCTTTTTAGTGAATCGGCGAATCAGAGCTGTAGTGAATCATAGTATGTTTCCAAAAGTATTTGGTCAAACAAATGACTCGGTTCTTTTTAAGTGAATCATAGACAACATGAACCAGTGTAGCCCCTTTAAACAAGCTGGTCCTTTGAATCAATAGTTCAAAATGACAGGTTACGGATTTGAATCATACTGAGACATTGCACTTCATAATCTACAGCATTAGCTGATAATTTTTTCATATTTAAGTAAATACTAATTCTGAATAAAAAATGTGAATGTTCCAGCAGAAACACACCTAAGCTAAGAACTGAATGTCTCAATCGGTAAGATTCGGTCTCTCATCATCGCTCTTACAGCCTGCTGACAGTTTGTTCCACATAAATCAGCCTCCTACTCCAGAGTTGCAAATGTGGCACAGTTCCTGTCATTTTGTAAGTATGGAGGAGTGTGTAATGTGCTTTTCATTTAACGGGGGGTTAGTGGAGCAGAGCTGTCAGCCGTGTGGAGCAAAGCACTGTGGGACAGACACGCTCAAAGATTTAGCAGCACATCGTGTCACAGTTGACAAGAGAACAGCTATTCTTTAATCCTTTCACAGAGCAGGGAGGAAAAAATGAAAGGTGAGAAACTAAGAAACAATGATTGTGGTGGTAAGTGCTCACGGCTCTGTCAGATAAAGGAAAGGGAGTGACAGGTAACATTAAAGTAATAGTTCCCTCAAAATGTGAAAATTCACAATGCCTGTGCACACCAAGAAAATAACTATAACAATAACTACATTCCACACCAACCTTGCTAAAAGAAATAAATAAATAAAAATAAAATAAAAACCATCACAGAAATTCTAATGGTTTCCATTACTAATATTATACCAAATACCATTACAAACATTACAAAGCATCAACTATAAACCATTAAAACCATTTTAAAATGGATTCCTCTAGTGTGTTTTGGGACATATTCCATTAAGATTTAGTGGTTTTAACAAGCCACCAATAAAAGGTGACAAATTACCAGTATAGAGACCCACAGGGAACATCATTTCCATTAAACCAATACAATTCCCATTATAACCAGTAAAACATTACAAATTATATGATTTCTATTTTCAGCAAGGAACATACAATAAAAATCCATGGGATACAAAAATGGTGACTGTGAGTGACTTTGTAAATGTAATATGAATTGCTAGAACTTCATTTGGACAAATTTAAAGGCGATTTTCTCAACATTTTTATTTTTTTGCACCCTCAGATTCCAGATTTTCAAATAGTTGTATCTCGGCCGAATATTGTCCTATCATAACACACCATACATCGAATGAAAGTGCATTTATTCAGCTTTCAGATGATGCATAAATCTCAATTTAAATGGACCCTTATGACGGGTTTTATGGACCAGGGTCACATATGACAATTCAGACTTTTTCTCAAAATTTTTGCAAGTCTGTTTTTTGTTTGTTCACTCCATGGAATAAAAAAAAAAATTCTCACAATTCTGAAAAAAAACAATTCTGCCATAAAAAAAAACAAATAAAGTAATTGCAACTTAACAAGTTAACATATAAAAACATATAGAAGCCTGTTTCCTCCACTAAATAAAAAAAATTAAAAAGAATTTTAAGATATAAACTCACAATTACAAGTTTAAAGTAAAAAGAAATTAAGTCAGAATTGCGTGATATAAACTTGCAGTTGCAAGTTATAAATTCAAAATTCTGACTTTTTTTCCTTAAAATTGTGATAAAATTGTATCTCGCAAACCTGACTTTATAACATGCAGTTGTGAGTTATTAAGTCAGACTTAGATATAATTCTGAGAACATATCAGTCTTTTGTGAGATACAAACACACAATTGCAAAAATTTAGAATTGTTTTTATCTTGTATTTTATTTTGTGAGTTTATATCTCACGATTCTGACTTTATAACTTGCAGTTGCAAGTTTATATCACGCAATTCTGACTTTATAACTCGCAATAGTGAGTCGATATCTCACTATTCTGAGTAAAAAAAGTCAAGAATTGCGAGTTTTTGTCTCATAATTCTGACTTCTTATAGAATTGTGTGATACAGTCACAATAACCTTTTTTTAATTTTTTTTATTCAGTGGCGGAAATGGGCTTCCATAAAAACCTGAATTGTGAGATATAAACTCCGAATTGTGAGGACAAAATAAAAAGTTGCAATTACCTTTTTATTTTTTATCCTGTATCCTTTTTTATTCATTATAAGCGCATACAGCAGTTTTGTCTTTAAAACAGGATGGGTTCTGATAGGCTGTCAATGTTTTCATCGTTCATCAGCTGAAAAAACTTCTGAGAACATAACAGATTCTAAAAATATCGTTCCCCTGTGTTTTGCTATTCAAGAAATTTAAATGCTAAAATTTAATTGAAGAGATTTCAAACATGAGAACCACTGTCCACAAGTGAATAAACTCAGCTGAGCACAACACACTCCAGTCTGATGATAAATCTGTCCAAGTCCACAATGTCATAAGACTCCGAATAATGACCTCAGCTAGTGTTGAGCTTAAATCGCAAAAGCACAGATCAGTATGAGATGTCAGGAACAGGGTACGGATGGTTGTGGCTGAGGTGCTAATGGATGACAGAGCAAAGAGACACACATGAGAGTGACAGTTTCCCTGAGGAGCTGGAGTCAGTAAAGGCTTTTTATGCTGTATAGCAAAGGAGAGAGAAAGACAAGAATGAGAAACAGTGAGACAGTAACAGAGAGGAGCAGGAAGATAAAACAGGGCTGCATGTCATCATTATTTTATCATATGCATTCTGAGGATGTGACGTTTTGATCAGATCAAAGATTACGGGGATTTTTTTTTTAATCCAGCAAGAATTTTAAATAACTGTTTTCTATTTTAATATGTTTTAAAATGTTATTTTCTCCTGTGCTACAAAGCTGAATTTTCAGCATCATTACTCCAGTCTTCAGTGTCACATGATCCTTCAGAAATCATTCTAATATGCTGATTTATTATATTTTAGTCATGGTAAAAATGACATTGTGGTGGATCTTCATTTAAGATAAATAACTACGCTTCTGTGAGCATGTATACACTAATGGTCATTAGTACTATTAATATTTTACATCTAGAACTAGGTTAATCTGTTGTATAAAAAGAGACGTTACATAAAAAACCTTTTATGTTTTGCTCTGTATGACAGTTGGCTGACAGCCACCCACACTATTACATTTCTGACCCCCAATATAAAAGATGACAGATGAACTAGTTTAGCCAAAAAACCTCTGTAATGACCTGAACAGGAATTTGTCTTGCTCTGTTCACACACTAAACCGTTATAATGGACCGCCAGTGACCACACTGCTGCTTTGATCACCGCACTGTTCCTCCAAATGAAAAATACCTTCATGCTGTTCAGATAATTTACTCGACTGCAGTTATCATTATCATCTGTGCAAGCAATGCAAGTGGGTTAGAAAACAAAAATCTGAAGCTATACAAACAGTTGAAGTCAAAAATTTACATACACCTCGCAAAATGCATGTTACATTTAAGAAAAAATAATAGTTGATTTATAAAAATGACCTTATATACACTTGGTTCTTAATACTGTGTTGTTACCTGAATGATCCACAGCGTTTTTTTTTTTTTGTTTATTTGTTTTTGTTTTTGTGATAGTTGTTCATGAGTCCCTTGTTTGTCCTGAACAATTAAACTGCCCACTCTTCTTTTCACATATCCGTCTTTTCACATTAAGGACAACTGAGGGACTTATATGCAACTATTACAGAAGGTTAAAATGCTCACTGATGCTTCAGAAGAAAAAAACAATGCATTAAGAGCATTGTATTTGAAGATCAGGGTAAATTTAATGTATTTTGCCTTGTGGGAAACAAGTAAGTAGCTTCTGTAGGTCTTCTGTACTTTCTGAAGGGCAATACTACATCAAAAACATATATATATTTAGGCAAAATAGGAAAAATGTACACATTTTCATTCTGTTCAAAAGTTTACACCCCTGGCTTATTATGCATAATTTTTCCTTTTGAGCGTTTGAACCTTCTGTAATAGTTGCATATGAGTCTCTCAGTTGTCCTCAATGTGAAAAGATGGATCTCAAAATCATAGTCACTGTTGGAAAGGGTTCAAATACAAAAAATACTGAAAAAACAAAGAACTTGTGTGACCTGAAGGAAGTTTATCTGTTCAGGACAAACAAGGGACTCATGAACAACTATCACAGAACAAAAAAACACAGCTGTGGATCATTCAAGTAACCACAAAGTATTAAGAATCAAGCGTATGTAAACTTCTGGACGGGGTCATACAACTATTATTTTCTCTAGTGGACTATATGTAAGTGTCTTTTATGTGAAATATCTTATTCAGGTCGGTACTTAAAAACAACAACATGCATTTTGTATGATCCCTTTTATTTTTGGTAAAATAACTAAGATTTAGCAGATTCTGCAAGGTGTATGTAAACATTTTACTTCAGCTGTATATCTGAAGTTTTATAACTAGAATTAATTGGTGCCAAAGCTACAATAACGTAAAGTTTAATGCACTTTATCACTTTGAATTCTCTTCTTTTTAAAGAAAATTAAATCAAAACCTTAAAACTGAAGCACAAACAGACCTTATTGTGAGTTAAACTGCTGCTAGCAAAAATCCTGAAGTACATTCTAAAAACGCAATCAATATCACACACATTATCTAATCTGTTATCAGCAACAAACAAACAGCTATCTAAAGCTGAATCTCTGAGAAACAGGTCATGTTGTTTTCCTGGGCATGAAATCAATTCAGAGGACACAAAGATAGTTCTGAGGTAACGGCAATAAAATGCATGGTTTACTGACTACTTTTTCTGTATGTATGCAGGCAAACCGAGAAAATTGCCTGAGGCAAGTGGTATTTTTTGCCTTTTCTTTCTTGATAGGTGACAGCTACATTTGCTTATTCAAACTGTGACCCATTTCATCAGTCATGCTGTTAAAGCAATATAAACAGATTCTATAAAGAAACAGAAGATCATGATTCTATAAAGACAAAGAACATTGCGATTATTATATAATGTCCTCAGTGTCCTACATTAATAAAGACCTCACAGTGAAGGGGAATATGATTCAAACACACACGGAAGACACGAGTCCTGAATGTCTCAAGGCTGTTGTCATAATCACTCAGTGTGAGAAATTAATGAGTGCTTGCTTGGACTCTTGTGCCACAACCTGGTTAAGCTATTTGAAAGACAAATTAATATGCATTCGAGTCACTTAACAAGTCAAACCAGGATAATCACAGTAATAAATAAGTTGAACTGAATGTACAAAAACATTTGATCATGTAAATGTAAGCATGCTGCTTTGAATATATTAATTATACAGGCAACCGAACTGAACGATACTCCAGTAAAATCTGTTAATGTGCTCTCATTAGTATTTGTAGGCATTCATGCATAAAATGTGTAACAGAGAGAAAGACACTGATACTGAAACTTCTAAATAGGGAAACATAAACATGTCAAGTAAGGTTAACTTACAATTTTTGAGCAAATTTCAAAGACACTGAAATGAAACGATATTGAAATGTAATCATATTGTGTGATTCAGGCTCAGTTCTGATCTGAATAATGATTAACAAACTCATCATTTTAGATCGGGATTTCAGAGTCATTTAATCACTTTGAAGTTCCAATCTGAAGCAAAAGATTCACAAACCCGCTCCGAAGTCTTGAACGAAATCAAATGTTTTGCGATACACGCTTTGAAGTCCTGATCTGAATCAAATGATTGACATGTGCGACCCGATTGCAGTGCTTCGAATCATTTCTGATTTGGAGTTTCGAAAAGTTCAGTTTCACTGACTATACGTGCTTTTTAAAATCATTACAAGCTTTGTCGAAATTCAAAAATTAAATGCTCTTTTGAATTGTTATTTTGCTAGTGAATCACTTAAACTGAATGATCGAAGTTTGAATCAATCGGAACGTTTACAACGTAAATAACTCACTCAATTGAATCGGTTTGCCTATTCCTCTTCTTTTCACGTCTTCATTTTTACATGACACTGCCGAGTACTACCACCAGTTTAGCTTGCTAGTTTTATGACATTAGCTGAAATAAGCAAAAAAAAAAAAAAAAAACGTATAATGTTTACGTAAGGAATAACATGACGATGGGCGGTTGAATTCAAATTGAATCCGCTATACTACTGTTACCACATTACGCCTTCGTTGCTAATTCCAAAACATCATTTTAGACCAAGTAACGACCTTGAGCTATTGATAGCAGACTATACAGTTAATAATATAGTTTCAACAGACAGACTGGCAGGCAGACAGACAGAAAAAGAGAGAATGTTCGTCAGCCAATCAGATTCGAGCATTCAATGGCCCTGTAGCATAATCAAAGAGTATAGAATGCCAAGAGGCGAAACTCTGCTGCTTTTCTGGTAACCGCCACTAGATGGCGCTTCGGTAGCGCAGCCGCCATTCTAGGGTGACAGTATACAATTACAATTACAGTATACAAAACATACAGAAATACTTTCAATAATAAACAAGTTATGGTTAGTTAGTTAACAGAAGTAATAAAGTATTATTCTTAAGAAACAAACAGAAACGAGTCACCATTCTGGTTGTGTATTTTAGCTTTAATGTAAGTTTTTTTAAACAAAGCAGCTGATATTTGCCATAGGGACAGCAAGAAGCTAGTGGACTGGCAAGTCGCTTTCAGTCCAAAATGGCGGAAGCGTAGGACTGCCGCTGGGCGCAACTGTTGCTATGGAGCGTTCTACTGAGTTTCGCCTCTTGGGATTCTATACTCCTTGGTATAATTAACAGTAAACCAGTTACCTCACCTGAATATGTTGTAGATTTGTGTTGGATATTATCTTTGGAAGGGAAATAGACCTATAGATATTTTATTTTTATACTATAGGGCCACTGAATGCTTGAGTCTGATTGGCTGACGAACGTTCTGAAGGTGTGCATTATTTTCAGGGAAACACATGGTGAACATAGTTCCAGGCAACTTCTGACCGCATTACATGTCTATATCACTTCGCCACAATATTTCAGTTATTTCAAAGGTCCTTACAGCCTAAAACAGCAAAATAATCAAAACCCACAACAAAAATTGGCCAAACAAATAAAGTAAAGAGCAGGATAACAACGACAGATTATTTCCATGTTTTTGCCGCAAAATTATGTTTTATTATGTACGAAAAGCACACACTCTATTTCTCCCACTCTCTCAGACGCACACACATAGCAGCATACACATTAACATATGCACTAATGCTGTTAGCGCTGCTCTGATGATTAATAACTTAAAAACTACGTGTCATTTCTCACAAGCGAAGTAACAACGACGCTGTTCCTGAAGAAAATGAACTTAAAGTTTCACTATAAGTAGAGACGCTGTTGCTGATCACTTTTAAGAGAAGCACAGACTCACAGAGGTAATTCACGAGCTTAATCCCTCTCTCTCTCTCTGTCTACCTGCCAGTCTATCTGTCTAAACTAAATTATTAACTGCATAGTCTGCTATCAACAGCTCAAGCGTTGTTACTAGGTCTAAAATGACGTTATGGAATTGAGCTGCATAAAAAAATAATACTATTCACAATAGCATTTTAAGGACAAAAAGGACAAATGCCTTTAAATATATCTTCTGATTGATGTCTGGAGGTGTGGTAACTGTAGTATAAGCTGAATAATTAACTTTGGGCCATTGAATTACTAGAAAATAATGCACACCTGAGGTGTAACTTCACTTACCTAGTGAAAACATGCCATTAAATGACTAACTGCACCTAAAAATGCATGTTGGATGTAAACGTGCATTATAATTGAGTTTGTAGCTTAATTCACTGTATTTTAAATAGTTTGACCACTGCAGTTCAGTTAGTATCTCATGCCACTGAAGTGAATGATAAATTCATATTTTGTAAAAGATATTTGAGAAATCGTATCTGATTAGTCTAAATGTAAAAAGAACTAAATGATAGAAGCAGATGAACACAATACAGCATAACAACATAATGTTAAAGAGGGTAAAATTTATCATTCAACTGAATTGTGCACGTATGTTTTAAACACTTCAGCTCCCTTATATGTTCTTGCTTCGCTCATGTATTACATGTGCATCCTTGAAAGCGTGTGGTTTTCTAGCATGTTTACTTAGTCTTCTCAGGTAATATCAGTGGTATGACCTATTTTAGATGTGCCAAAATGACAACAACAATGGTTGCAGTCCTCAAATGACTTGTTCATATTAATTTGACCTTGAACTGATAAATTAGCAGACATTATCCCCCCACCACCTGCTTGACGTCATTAACGGCAGTTTTAACAAACGTGGTGCGAACGACAGAAGCTGTGAAGATGGGTTTTTTTAAATAAGAAGTGTGTGTCACTGAGAAGTAGGAAAATTTCCTACTTTCCCTTTTGCCTGTCAGACAACTCCTCTCCACCAATACCCCATGGAAATGAATCCCAGCTTTGATCTCTGATCTCTGAAGGCTGTTACATCAGCCTGAAAAAGGGCAAACATGCCATCACCTAAACATAGCATGGCATTTACATGCATGAGCCTGGAACATTCCTGTGCTTGTACGGAAAATGATGGGTGCAGATGACAGAAACAATGAGAGGGAGAGAGAATTGGGCCAGTGTGTAATTTTATTTCCCATCAGGGATTGTGGAACTCATTCACATCCCAACTCCTCATAATTATACTCCATTCAGCAGTCTGTGTGCTGTGCCGTAAACTGTGAATTCGCTTCTTATTAAAGAGAAAGAGAGAGAGAGAGAGAGAGAGAGAGAGAGAGACACAGAGAAAGAGAGAGGGTAGAAAAAAAGAGTAGAAGCATGGATGAAATGACCCAGTTTCCAGAGACGTGAGTCAGATGAGGATGTGGGGGGAACAAACTCTTTTCTTGGTAATTACTGAAAACACACACAGCACATGGAGTTTAATCATCAAGGGCTTTCACAAGAGTGCATCAAATTTAGATATTCTGTCACATCAAAATCCACATAAACCTGTTAAAATCAATATAAATCAGGTACTACTCAAAAATTTTGAAGTAAACAAATAATATTTTCTTCAAAAACATAGTCCAATTAATATTTGCTTTATTTATACAATGCAAAAATAAAGATTCTGTCATCATTTACTCACTCTCATGTAATTCAAAACGTGCATTACTTGCTATTTTCTATACAAATACAGTTGAAGTCAAAAGCCTTGCAAAATCTGCAAAATGTTAATGCTATTTTACCAAAATCATATAATGCTTATTATTTTTTATTGAATACTGACCTAAATACGATATTTCACATAAAATATATTTGCATATAGTCCACAAGAAAAAATAATAGCTGAATGCACTTTTTGAGCGTACATAGCTTGATTCTTAATACTGTGTTGTTATCTGAATGATCCACAGCTGTGTTGTTTTTGTTAAGTCATAGTTGTTCATGAGTCCCTTGTTTGTCATGAACAGTTAAACTGCCCACTGTTCTTCAGAAAAATTCTTCACAAATTCTCCACAAATTCTTTGGTTTTTCAGCTTTTTTGTGTATTTGAACCCTTTCCATCAATGACTGTATGATTTTGAGATCCATCTTTTCACAATAAGGACAACTGAGGGACTCATATGCAACTATTAAGGTTCAAACACTCACTGATGGTTAAGAAGGAAACATGATGCATTAAGACCCAGGGGGTGAAAACTTTTGAACCGAATGAAGATGTGTACATTTTTCTTATTTTGCCTAAATATCTTTTTTTTTTTTCATTTAGTACCACCCTTCAGTAGTTACAGAAGATCAACATCTTAAGCCGAGAACACACTACATGACTGTCATGCCGATTATGAATGGAATTTAGCCTTAATGACGGATCGTGCCTAGTTGCACCGAGTCTGTTCCAATCGGGCTCAGTCGCTGTTTGTGGTCGGCGGAAAAAAAAAAATCACATGTGTGTGTTGTCTAAACTAAAATCTGTTACAGTCGTTGGAAACAATCGTCAAGTGTGTTCCGGTCAGTCTTAGAATGTTTAAGCTAGTTGTGTAGTGTGTCCCCAGCATTACATGTTTCCCAGAAGATAAAAGAAGTAAAATTTACCCTAATTCACCCCTTTGCTTTTACTGCATCGTGTTTCCTGGAGCATCAGTTAGCATTTGAACCTTCTGTAATAGTTGCATATGAATCCTCCAGTTGTCCTTAGTGTGAAAAGATGGATCTCAAAATCATACAGTCATTGATGGAAAGGCTTCAAACACACAAAAATGCTGAAAAAAAACAAGAATTTGTGGGACCTGAAGGATTTTTGTGAAGTACAGCACTAAGCAAAAAAATGGCTGTGAGTCATTCAGGTAACAACACAGTATTAAGAATCATAATGAACAGGGTCATTTTTATAAATTCAACTATTATTTTCTTTTGTGGAATATATAAATGTCTTTTATGTAAAATATCTTATTCAGGTCAGCATGATCCCTCTTATTTTGGTAAAATAATTAATAAAAGTGATTCATATTCCTAGTCTTCTGAGGCTGTATGATGTAGTTATTAATCGCCACAATCTGCAATGAGGCAATACCCAATGCCGTTTGACGTTGTTTACGTCAGACTGTGTGCGTCACTGTCTTTGAGTCTGCGCAAGTGTAAATGAGACCTGACAGCTACAACAGCTTGCCTTTAATGTTTTGTTTTCCACACTCCTGCTGATTTCAGAGACACGTCCTCAAAAAGCTTAGTAAATAAATCAAATCTTTCTTCACATCTCTAGAGTTTGTTCTATACACTAACAGGAGCTGTGAAAATATCACTGGGCAGGGAAGATAAAATGCTGATAAAATCCTCTGATGTTGTTCCAATAAGGACTCAGATTTGTAAGAATTAAGAATATTCTGGGACAATTAGGATAATTCCTATAAACAGTGACCTAATTGCATCAGCAAGGAATATTTTCCTCACAAACGTAGAGCTGTGCTGAAAAGAACCTCTTACGAAACACATTTTCATGTCAAAGATCAAAGTTTCGACTGCAAGCTGTTGAAATAATCGTACAGTTTGCATTTTCAGGTTCTTGCACTGTGAATCCTTGATTCTGTGGGGTTTAAATCAAAAGCATCACACAAACAAGGAGTGTGGTTAAAAAATAGGTCAACTGCATATGTTCAGAATCATTCACTACTCATATATAGGACTGAAAACCACTGGCCTCAGTCTTGCCTGAAGGAAGTGAACGTGATGTGATGCTAAGCGGTGAATCATGGTGAATTCACCAGCTAAGCTGCAGGGGCATTATTAATCATGATGATGTTCCCTGATCACCTGTGCTTCATTTGCATGTTTGTAATTAAAAGGAGCAAAAGCATCACCTCTTTGGCTGTCTGAGGTTGTTCTAATTACCTAGGCATTATAAAATGGACACAGCTATAGGCTTTTTACTTTTGTTAAAAAGCATTTTTAAATATTAATAATTCCAACACTGGAGGGAGTGTTTGTAGAGAGTGTTTGCTTTCATTTTAAAGTCTGATTCTTCAGCAGTGCCAAGAAACTGAGTAACAAACATTCCCATAGGATCCTCTACAAATTCACTAATAAATCACACTTTTTACACTCTTGCTCAAGCCTTTTTTATTTTTCTCTTTTTTTCCCTGAAGCCCACTTAAAGTTTCTTACAGTGTTTTCATTTTTACCACTACTGTACTTCCTTCTCTCTGACTCTTGAATTAAGTGTGAAAGTTCCTAACCTCTTCATGACTAGTGGGGGTTAATTCGCTTTAGCTGATTTATTTTGTCTGTCTCATATCCGTGCATTAAATATGTAACACAACAGACCGTTCATTCCAGTTCATATATTAGCCTACATATCTTCACTATTAGTGTTCATAACAGCACATTAAACGCTGGATATCACTAATTCTGTCATTAGTGTTTATAGCAGGATATTAAATATGGAACATAACTGTTACTGCTAGTTTTTATAGCAGCGCATTAATAGGCTTTATATAAATCATAAGCATCCTAACAGTGCATATTTATATCACTGTCACTAGGCTATTAGTCTTCATATAAGCATATAAAATACTGCATGTTGCCATTACTGTCAAAATCAAGGGCATAAAATTTAGTAGGGACTCTAGGAACATGTCTACCAATATTCAGCGACTACTAAATTGTCCCTAGCAATAATTTGATTCACTGTTTCAAAGTGATCCAACTGGATCACGTATCGCGAATCATTTGCTTCAGATCAGGACTTCAGAGCATGTATCACAAAACATCTGCAATTATGTTTCTGAGCGTGTTTGCAAATCATTTGATTCAGATCAGAACTTCAGAGCAGGTTTGCAAATCATTTTGCGAATTGAATGATTTGCAACCCACGCTGCAAAGTTCCGATCTGAAATTATGGTTCACGAATCATTATTAAAATCGGAAGTTCAGAGTGCTTATTGCAAATCATTTGATTTAAATCGAAACTTCTGAGCGGCTTTGCGAATCATCTGATTCACATCAGAACTTCAGAGCTGATTCTCAAATCATTTTGTGAATTGAATAATTCGCAACTCACACTACGAAGTTCAGATCTGAAATGATGATTCGCGAATCATTAATCAAATCGGAAGTTCGGAGCGCATATCGCGAATCGTTTGATTTAAATCGAAACTTCTGAGTGGGCTCACGAATCATTTGATTCAGATCAGAACTTCAGAGTGGGTTCACGAATCATTTGATTTAGAAAGGAACTTCACCTATCACAAATTTAATTCAGACTGGGACTTAGGAGTGGGGATCATGAATCACAAATGCATTTGATTTAGATCAGATTTTCAGAGCAGGTTTGTGAATCTTTTCATTCAGATCAGAACTTAAGAGCAGGTTCTCAAATCATTTTGTGAATTAAATGATTCGCGACCCACATTACGAAGTTTTGATTTGAAATGATGGTTCGTGAATCATTATTCAAATCGGAAGTTTAGAGCACTTATTGCGAATCATTTGATTTAAATCGGAACTTCTGAGTTTGTTCGCGAATCATTTCATTCAGATCAGAACTTCAGAGCAGGTTCTCAAATCATTTTGTGAATTGAATGATTCGCGACTCACACTACGAAGTTCCGATCTGAAATGATGATTCGCGAATCATTAATCAAATCGGAAGTTCGGAGCGCATATCGCGCATCATTTGATTCAGATCAGAATTTCAGAGTGGATTCGCGACTCATCTGATTTAAAAAGGAACATCACGTATCACGAATTTAATTCAGAATGGGAACTCCGGAGTGCGGATCATGAATTGCAAATCATTTGATTTAGATCGGATCTTTGGAACAGGTTTGCGAATCTTTTTTATTCAGATCGGAACTGCAGAGCGGGTTTGGGAAACATTTTATTCAGATCAGGACTTTGGAGCGCGGATTGAATTCGGAGACAGATTTTTGTTAATGTATGTATTGAGCTGTATGTATATTTTCCTGTATTCTCTTTCGAATAGTCAAACAGTACAAAGAAAACACCCTTAAAAACAGAAAGAAAAGTCACTTACAAAATGAGATTAGGAATATAAGAAAAGAAAATTTAATTTCTCTGTATGGGTACATTGCACCAGTGACAAAAAAACAGCATATTATATTATTATTATTATTATTATTTATTTATTTATTTATTTTATTTTTTAATGAAATGGAGTAGGCTAACCTATACTCTGTTTTATTATTTTTTCTCTCAGCTATTAAATGATGATCATTGTCGTTCATTACCAAGGCTAATGTTTTTAAAACAGTGCAGTAAACAACACATCACTGTCACTTTCCTGTTCATAACAGCACATCACATACTAATATCATTATAGTCTATTAATCTTGTTCAAATAGCACATTTAAAACAACACAGAATAGATACTCATTAGTTTTTTTCTCTCCGCATATGAAATACACATCATTGTCATAAGTTTTCAAAACAGCTCAGCAGAAGCGGAACATCAGCGTCACTGTGATTAGTGTTCACTACACAGCGCACTACACACGTACTCTGCATTCACTCAGCCTTGACAGTCAACCACAGAAAACGCTGGAAGGTCTCTTGTGAATCCAGGAGAAACTTTCACGCATTTCTCGGGATGTAGGTGACATTTTTTTTCTTCTGAGACGAATGCAGCCTTACTGACACACTGAACTACAATCACCAGTCGACTGTCCTGATTGCTTCTGGAGGGGCTGCTGAATCGGGTCACTGACCATCAGGCGTTTCAGTCACCATGCTGGACATTCACTTAGAAAAGAAATGAATTCTTTTAATGAAACATCGCCTGAGACGAACCTTAGGGATTATGATTATATTTTCGCCGACGAGACTTATAAACTCCTGACGTTCACCATCGGATCTATCGGTGTCCTGGGCTTCTGTAATAACATCATCGTCATTATTCTCTACTACAGGTTCAAGAGACTCCGCACACCAACTAATTTGTTAATAGTAAATATAAGTGTCAGCGATCTGCTGGTTTCAGTCACTGGAGTAAATTTCACATTCGTTTCGTGCGTGAAGAGAAGATGGATCTTTAATTCTGCCACATGTGTTTGGGATGGATTCAGCAACAGTTTATTCGGTCAGTTCTGTCTTTATGTATCGATGCACGTGTATAAGTTTTCGAGCATATAGTCTACTTAGAATTCATTCATTCTTACACGATGTTTATTCCTATTAAATGTTTCAGGCATAATTTAGACACTTAAATTGCGAATTTGTCTCTTAATGTTGTTTATTTATCGCAGTCAATGTCTTTTATATTGTATGTCATCTGAAAACGTAGTAATTTCACAAGTATTTCAGGTCAGTTGTCATTAAAATGGTTTTATATGTGAATGAAGGCAAAACGTTTTACAAAATGTCACACCGATGTATTCTGACTGCGCAGGTAACTACAAAACCCTCCAAAAAGCACAGTTAGGATTTATAAATAATATAAGCAAAATTAAACCATTAATAATATTGTCGCCGTGAGTCAATATACGTTTTTTACCACAGAAACAAAAACTATAGGCTAACGTTTTATTTGCAACCGATGTGTAAGTAGCCTACTAAGTTTGCGAGACGTTATTTACCACAACTGCTGGATATTTCACATAAATAAGTTGTGATTATTTATATTATTTCATTTTTGTGAATGTCTAGACTTTCTGAATGGACGCAAGAGACCTAGCCTATATTTCTCGTTCGCGGCCAATCTCTGCGTAGCATAGTCTGACAGGATTTCTGACACTACCTCTCGACAAATTATAGCCTATTAATAACTTTTAAAAGCCATGAGAACAACAATTTTAAGTAATCTCATAAGTTTTGGGCAAATGTCACCTGGAACAAAAGTGCTGGAAATCACTTAAAAAAAATTGTTTTTTTATTATTATTATATTTTCTTGTGTAATCATGATAGGGAGCTGTAAAACACGTGAATTGTGTCATATACATTTATGGTAATATACATGGTATATAAATTCAATCAATTATGAGTCAAATTAAATAAGAAGGAGGACCCAAAATGTCCACCCTGTTAGGAACAAATGAACAACAATTTTAAATATTTATGAATATGTCAAATTTAATATTTAAAAAAGTTTAAATACACTACTTCTTCAACTTGAACGTCAATTGCTGTCACTATCACTGTGTACACTAAATGTGTCCAGTCTGTTATGTTTTCTCATTGAACAGGGTGAACATTTGACCTAAAATCATCCATTAATCTAAGTCTGTCAAAATAAGGGATTAAAGGATTGAATGGTTTAAAAAAAAATGGTAATTTTTAAAATAAGAATAATAATTTGTTTACTTTTTTCATATTCCCTTTAACAGGGTGGAAATGTTGTGTTGACCACATCAGATTGGAAAGATAAAATAAGTGAAAACAGACAATTAACGAAACAGATGCTCTCACTCACATTCCCAGCTGTTTTCCCTTCAAGGAAATTATGTCTGTTTTATAAGATGTAATTTCCTTTTTCCAACTTTCATTTAAAGGGCCAGTAGTCGAATATAACAGGGTGGACAATATTTTGAGGGACAATCTAAAAACATTTGTATAATTTTTTTTAATGAACTTGATACTTGGAAAAATATCTACATTAAAGAAAAATATTACTGATATACCAAACAACGTGACAAAATGTAAAAATAAAATCACTCATATTAATGGTTGTATTCATTATCAAATTGGCAGACACAGGCCTTGGGGATATAGGAAAAAATTTGATATTTGGTTGTTTAAAATGCTGAAATGTTTAGGA
The DNA here is from genome assembly GCA_033026305.1 of Cirrhinus molitorella. Lineage (NCBI taxonomy): Eukaryota > Metazoa > Chordata > Actinopteri > Cypriniformes > Cyprinidae > Cirrhinus > Cirrhinus molitorella. The sequence continues at coordinate 36,970,479 of CM065126.1, forward strand.
TTTTATAATAATCAACTTAAATATGCTTAATGTTCACAAAGTGTTTTTTTTTTTTTTTTTTTTTACATCAAAGACAACTTTAACACAACTTTAAAATTGATGTTGAAAATTTTGATCTTTACTAGGGACACAAAAGGTACTAAATCCCAGGAATGACTCATAAAACTAAAAGAGCTGCATAGATAAAATGATTTTGGATATAACAGCTCTTGGAAGGACTTGATAAGTTAATTTAGAAGTTTCTGAAGTCTTTTTATTATACTTTTGGAATCCTTGTCTGATAACAGTTTGAAATATTGTTGAGAAATCTTTTTAAACCCTAGTATAAGATTAATGTCTTTGTCTCAAGATGAAAGTTTGAACAAAAATCACTGTTATATATATAGCAAATGATCTTATCTTACTCATTTGATGCAATATAATGCAAGTTATATATGCAAAGCATATCAAATTATCTAAGGGAAATGCATGTTTTCCTCATCTAATAAAAATAAGCAAAAAATGTTGATACATTTTTGATACGTTTCCAGTAGGAAATGTACAAAATATCTTCATTGAACATGATCTTTATTTCATATCCTAATGATTTTTGGCATAAAAGAAAAATCGATAATTTTGACCCATACAGTGTATTATTACACCCATGCTACTTAAGATTGGTTTCATGGTCCAGGGTCACATTTATGCATAATTTGATTCTCTTGATCATTTGACCATTAACTACAAAAGGCAAGAAACTAATTCAAGCATCCGTAAACAACTATGACACATTTATCGTAATAAAATTCCATCTGGCACTAAGGCCAAATGCGTCAGATAATGACATTTTAATGGACCAGAAATATCCATCAGAATATCAGCTAAGCATTTGTGAGAGGATATGCTTTGAGGAGAGCACAATTTCTGCGCATCATTTGTGAAAAATAGATGGACGTTTTATGCACCTGCTCCCCCAAGGTCACACTTGATGTTATTTTAAGTCCAAAAATTATCATCACACATGATTGCTTCCCTATTGCCTCCTTTGACCCATTTAGATGTGAAATTGGCTGCGTTTGATGCTTCTACAAACAGTTGTTTGTAGAGTCGTTTGTGTCTATGACCTCCATTTTTGCTCCCTTGAGAATGGACTCATTTAAATAAAAACAGATTTGATGAGATGTGTAATACTGCGTCATATTCCACATCAAATTTACTAAGCCTATTTCTATGAGAAGTAAAAAGAGGTCTGTGTGAATGCATCTGACAGCTGAGAGGAAACACGTTAGTGCTGCTCCCCCATGCACCAGCCTGCCTCTGTCACTGAGGTCTGGGTAATTGGGGGAATGTGTCTGTGAGTCTCTTGCCAGACAAGCCTCTACAGATACTGCAGTTCAGAGATACAGTTTTTTACTTCTAGAAATGATACCAATTACTATAATCCATCATCTGCTGAATGTGAGACTGTTTCCGTGGAGCTTGAATTCTGTAAAAGAGAAGCCACGTTGTTTTGCATTAATATTTATTTGTTTAACACTTTTCACGATGCACACTGTTTTCAAAGCAGCTTTACAGAAAATCATGATGTCAATGTTTATAATCAACCCGTATAATATATTTAATAGCTGCATTTAGTAAATTGGAACTGGGCAGTTATATACTTAGTATTTTATAGCTTGATGAATCTCTATTTTGAGGTCAGTTGAGGTCAAAAGTTTACATACACCTTGCAGAATATTCAAAATGGTTATTATTTTACCAAACTAAGAGGGATCATACAACATGCATGTTGTTTTTTTATGTAGTACTGACCTGAATAAGATATTTAACAAAAAAAATACATTTACATATAGTCCACAAGAGAAAATAATAGATGAATTTATAAAAATGACCCCGTTCAAAAATTTACATACACTTGATTCTTAATACTGTTACCTGAATGATCCTCAGCTGTTTTTTTGTTTGTTTGTTTGTTTGTTTAGTGATAGTAGTTTATGAGTCCATTGTTTGTGCTGAACAGTCAAACTGTTCTTCAAAAAAAACCTTCAGGTCCCACACATTTTGTGTATTTAAACCCTTTCCAACAATGACTGTATGATTTTGAGATCCATCTTTTCACACTGAGGACAACTGAGGGACTCATATGCACTGATTACAGAAGGTTCAAACAATCACTAATGCTCCAGAAGGAACATCGATGCATGAAGAACCCAGGGGTGTACAATTTTCTTATTTTTGCTTAATGATATATATATATATATTTTTAGTTCTGCCCTTCAGAATCTACAGAAGATACTTAGATAAGTTAAGTCTTTTCTGATGTTCAAATTCAAAAAGTTTTCACTTAATGCATTATTTTTATCTTCTGGAGCATCAGTGAGTGTTTGAACCTTCTGTAATAGTTGCATATGAGTCCCTCAGATGTCCTCAGTGTGAATAGATGGATCTCAAAATCATACAGTCATTGTTAGAAAGGGTTCAAATACACAAAAAATGCTGAAAAAACAAATTAAGTCCTGAATGACTTTTCTGAAGAACAGCAGGCAGTTTAATTGTTCAAGACAAACAAGGGACTCATGAACAACTATCACTAACCCCAAAAAAAAAAAAAAAAAAAAACAGCTGTGGATCATTCAGGTAACATCACAGTATTAATTTCTTGTGAACTATATGTAAACATTTTATGTGAAATATCGTATTCAGGTATGTACTAAATAAAAAATAACATGCATTTTCTATTATCCCTCTTATTTTGCTCAAATAATTAGCATCTTGCAGATTCTGACCTCAACTGTATAAGTATTTTTATTTCTCTTCTCATCCTTTAAGGTATTGTGTCCATCATGACTCTCTCCGGCCTGGCGTATGAGCGCTACATCCGTGTGGTTCATGCCAAGGTCATTGACTTCCCCTGGGCCTGGAGGGCCATCACGCACATCTGGCTGTACTCTTTGGCCTGGACTGGAGCTCCTCTCTTGGGATGGAATCGCTACACGCTGGAAGTCCATCAGTTAGGCTGCTCTCTCGACTGGGCTTCCAAAGATCCCAATGACGCTTCCTTCATTCTCTTCTTCCTCCTCGGATGTTTCTTTGTCCCTGTGGGCGTCATGGCCTACTGTTATGGAAACATCTTGTACACTGTGAAAATGGTAAGGCGAACAAGTGTAAAGCAGTTTTCTTTCTTTTTAATTATTTGTGCAAGAGTGGGCTTAGCCACTAATAGCCATTTTCCCACTGGCATGTATCAGATATATATTTCCAGTCTACCTAGTGTGCTACAAACACTAGCTCTGTATCAAAACCTTGGTTTCTCCCAATGATTTTTTTCAAGACTGCTTGTCATCTCAGTTCTGATCTGTGATTTGCATGTTGCACCTTACAGTTTCTTTCTGTCTTTAACCTTCATCATTCTCTCTTGTTCTTTTATAAACATAGTCAAGCTGCTGTGATTTAGCAGTGCAGAGGTGCCGACGTGCTCCTGTATGAAGGGCTATTTCCACTAAAAAGACATATTGTCTGAAAGTTCCTTCAGCAAATAAGCAGAGACGGTGATTGTGCACATAAATAGCTTGTGGTTTTCAATAGAGCAGCTCCTGTGCATCAGATTTTATCAGGTTTGCGTCCAGGTGGAGAAGAGCATGACTGCTCCAATGCGATCTGCAAGTGATTTTGTACTTATCACAAACCGAAGTGTACAGTCTATTCTCTTATCTTAAATTTTGTGTACAGAGACAGCTACACTTACAAAATAAAGCTCCTTCACGATGCCATAGAAGAACCTTTTTTGTTTAAATGGTTCCATAAAGAACCTTTAACATCTGAAGAACCTTTCTGTCTCACAAAAAGTTTTTTGTAGCGAATGAAGGTTCTTAAGATTATAAAAAGGTAAGAAAGAGATGGTTCTTTGAAAATCCTTTGACTGAATGGTTCTTTGTGGAACCAAAAACGGTTCTTCTATAGCACTGCTGTGAAGAACCGTTCAACCGTTTATTTTTAAGAGTGACCTTATTCCTTATTTATAAGGAAACCATTTGTAGGTTGATTCCTCTGAAAAGCATTTTGGCCAAAACAACAACACTGGCTGAACCAATGGCATGTGTTTGGGCCTATTTTTCTGGCCAATGTTCTGCAAACATTTTTTTAAAAAGTTCTAATTTTTGTTAGTGGTGTAGAAATGTCAAACTTCACCTTCAAGAGGATTAAGTGTAAAACCTTCCAAAAAGTTTCCAATGATGCTATTTGGACAGATATGATTAATATGAGGTAACTGCCTGAGACTCCAGTCATTATGTGGCCTAGACAATTCTTATTTAATAGAGTCTTCAAGAATTGATTTAGCCAGACAATCAAATTGAATGCAATTCAGCCAAGGTACTTGCAATCCATTGTAATCTTCTGCACTGCAAAGTTTGAGGAAAATAAAATCTTTTTTATTTTTTGAAAGAAATTAATGCTGTTATTTAGCAATGATGTCGTCAAATTTATCAGAAATCTGTTAATAAGAAATGTTTCTAAAGCAGCATATCAGCATATCAGGATCGTGTGCCACAGTAATGACGCTGAAAATTCAGCTTTGCATCACAGGAATAAATTACATTTCATTGCAATAATATTTCACAATATTACTGTTTTACTGTGTTTTGGTGAGCATAAAACCTTATTGACCCTAGACAGCACAGTCCAGACTGGTGTTGTGGATCAGTTTGAGTGTGATCCACAAGTCAACCAGAAAGCGGCTGGATCGATGATACAAACCTCACCACAGAGTGAGGATGAGCAGCAGACTACACACCAGCACAACTAACAACACAGAAAATTGTGTTTGGGTTGAATCCAGGAACGTTATTGATTTGAATCAGAAAACCGCATAGATTGAAAGGAACAAAACTCCTGATACACAGCTTGGTTGTTAAGTATCATTAGCAAAGTGAAGTAACAAACTTCATAAATAACTAAATAAAGTACAACACTGCTGAGTGAGATGAAGAAAAGCCACTGAAACATAACCAAAAACTTGGAGAACATGTTTAATAATTTAAATTGTATCATCAGTTCATAAGGTGAACTATAAAGCAAGTCAATACTACTCAAGAGTCAAACCCACGAGGCACAATACCAGACTAGCCCCCTGTTCTTACATAAACACATTCACAATGTTGGTATTCTTGGCCTGAAATCAACCCCAGAACACAGCAAGGGTTTCTTAATTATCCAGACTACTTATTTTAATTCATTATTTCATATTTTCTCTGTTGGTAAAGGAAGGATTTAACTGTACCTCTAGTGAAGGGATGCTCAAATCTGGCCCACAAAATCCACTTTCCTGCAGAGTTTGGCTCTTACCCTATAATCAAACACACCTGAGCATGCAAATCAATGTGCCAGCAACTGCTTGAATAAATACATTAATGAATTAGGAAAGCAATAAATGCATGAATGAATCTGCGAATCAATAAGCACGAGTCAGTCAGGGAATCAATAAATGCATGAATGAATTAGTGAACCAATTCATTTTAAAGCACCTATTCCACCACAGCGCAGTTTAATATAAGCTAGTATAAGAAATTTAAAAGGTATTTAAATGTGGCCAGTCCTGTAAAAGCGAACACAGCCATTTGTAAATTTGATGGATCTGGCTTCCGGTCTCACCTGCCTCCAGCTATTTTTATCTGTGCAAAACAACTGGTTTTGCTGCTTTATATTACAAATTGGCGTGTCTTACCATATTATTTTAATGTATTATCTTAATTATGAACACACTGGTTTGCAAACAGCTTTACCTTTTACTGTATGTTGTTATTCTTCTCATTACTTCCCTATAGTGGCACCCATAGGCGAGGCGTACTTCCACGTTGAAGAATAAGGTGGATACACTTAAAGGAACACTCCACTTTTTAAAAAAAAATAGGCCCATTTTCCAACTACCCTAGAGTTAAACAGATAAATTTTACCGCGTTTGAATCCATTCAGCCGATCTGCCGGTAGCACTTTTAGCATAGCTTAGCATAAATCATTGAATCACAGTTCACAGTGTTGCTGTAGATGAAATATAATGCGGATAACATTAAATATTTTTTCATCAGGTTAGACACTGATTATATATAACTCAAACCCCTTTCTCTACCTGTCCGTCGGTCGCGAATATCCGCCATGTTTGTAGTTTTTTTTTTTTTTTAATGCGCGTTTGTAGTTCTAATCGAATCCTCGTCCACCGCGCAATGTGTTGTGGGCTATATTAGCCATTAGAGTGTGGATCGATCTGCACTTCGAATTTTAACCGGAAGTAGTAGACCATCCGGGAATCTTTGGAATACTTACTACTATTTGGGACATACTATTTAGAACGGATAGTATGCGAATTGAGACGCAGCATCAATGATTTATGCTAAGCTATGCTAAAAGTGCTAACGGCAGACCCGGAGATCGGCTGAATGGATTAAAAAACGGTAACGTTAAAACTCATCTGTTTAACTCTAGGGGAGTTGGAAAATTAGCCTATTATTAAAAAGGTGGAGTGTTCCTTTAAATCGTTACACATTTATGCAAATTCTAAACTTAAATCTTGTTAATTAACCAAAGATATCCGCTCCCTATCGCAACCCAAAACAATTAATGCATCTGTGAATCAATGGAGGAGTTGCATACCTGTCAATTGAACTGTATGTCATCAGCTTGACAGTTTTAAATGTTGCATGACATAAGGAAAAACAGCTCCAGCATATGTCTACACTGGATTGGGAAAGCCATTTTCGGATAAAATAATTTCACGGCTGTTTACGTCAACGCCATTGCGCCCCCAAGTGGTGACCCAGTTGCACAAAGCAAGAGAAGCTCAGTCAAACTCAGCAAATTTTATTGCTGTCCTTGCAGCTGTGTAATGATAATGAATGAATGCATCCATGCGTGAGTCAGAGGAAAACATGTGTTTAATTAAACAAGCATCATAAGAGTTTTTAATGGCGTGATTCATTTAAACAGGGCAGTATATGACCTCTGTCCAAAGCCAGTCACCTTGGGAAATTATATAGGCTATCTTTATCATCAGGAACATTATGTGCAATATTCATATAAAGTATAACTATGACAGCCTACTCTGACTACTCTGCTTTTTCAGTGATTTTGGATATGCATGTGTAAATTGAATGTCTTGTGTTCTCTTTCTGTAGCTGCGCTCTATCCAGGATCTACAGACGGTTCAGACGATTAAGATTCTGCGATATGAAAAGAAAGTGGCGGCGATGTTCCTAATGATGATTTCCTGTTTCCTGGTGTGCTGGACGCCCTATGCTGTGGTCTCCATGCTGGAGGCCTTTGGCAGGAAGAGTGTCGTCTCTCCCACGGTCGCCATCATTCCCTCTTTCTTCGCCAAATCCAGCACTGCCTACAACCCCGTCATCTACGCCTTCATGAGCAGAAAGGTCAGCAAAGGTCACTTAATTCTGATGGAGGGGCATTTATTATGGTATATTATATAGTCAGGTCTGGTGATTCACAGAGATACACTCTACAAGTCAGCATAAGGTGTTTCTGTGAACTGTCGAACTGTAGAAGAAATAACCTTTGATAATAACCTTCTACAATAAAAAATGTTGGTATAGAAACAGTTTTACTCTGAAATTCCTGGTAAATTTAAAAAATAGTATTTTCTTGTGAAATAAAATGTGTATATACAGTTAAAGTCAAAGTTTTACATAAATCCTGCTAAATCTGCGAAATGTTAATTATTTTACCAAAATACGAGGGATCATACAAAATGCATGTTTTTTTTTTTTAATTTAGTACTGACCTGAATAAGATATGTCACATAAAAGACATTTACATAAATAATAGTAAAATAATAGTTGAATTTATAAAAAGTACCTTGTTCAAAAGTACATACACTTGATTCTTAATACTGTGTTGTTACCTGAATGATCCACAGCTTTTTTTTTTTTTTGCTTTTTTTTTGTTAGTGGTAGTTGTTCATGAGTCCCTTGTTTGTCCTGAACAGTTAAACTGCCGCTGTTTTTCAGAAAAATCTCTCAGGTCTCACAAATTCTTTGGTTTTTCAGCATTTTTTGTGTATTTGAACCATTTCCAACAATTACTATGTTTTTGGGATCCATCTTTTCACACTGAGGACAACTGAGGGACTCATATGCAGCTAATACAAAAGGTTCAATATATATATCAGGGGCAAGGGAGGCAGTGTCTCCTCTCCTCAAAATTGGATGAGAAAATAATCAATATTACTAAAATAAAACAGCGCAAATACGACTAAATATGACATTAAAAGTCTACAAGTCACTTGTTTTTATAAAGTAAGACTGTCCAAAAGTGACACCCGCAAGTAAAGTCACAGCGGAGGTGTGCCTCCCCTCGTTCCACTGACATTTTTGACGCTATAAAAATCCATGTTTTGCCAAACATTTTTTCTACCTTTTCAAATCAGATATCACATCAGAAAGGCATGTATTTTCAATAATAATGAAGGAAATAATCGAAAAATTCAACTTAAATTATTGGGTAGGGTTAGGCTAGGTATAGAGCGGGATTTATTGTCCCAATAAGGTGATATCCATTTGTTCATTTGAATAAAAATGATAATTTACACTCAATATGTTATTATTACATAGTGTTTTATAATTTACTCCAATACTGAGATAATTTCCACTATTTGCAATAAGTAGTATAAATCCTAGTAGAAAATCCTGCTATTTGCGCTTAGTGTAAACATCAAGTGCACCCGGGACCAGTGTTGGGGAAAGTTACTTTTAAAAGTAATGCATTACAAATATTGAGTTACTCCCTAAAAAAGTAACTAATTACATTACTTAGTTACTTTTTATGGACAGTAATGTGTTACGCTACTTTTGCGTTACTTTTTAGATCAGGGCAGGGCTTGTGTTTGTTTTTAAAATTAAAATTTCTATTTTTGGCAAATGTAAAAGCCTTTTCACACCAAAAGACTCAGGCTTAGAGAAAAGTAAATTCATGTCTGTACAGTAGACCGCAGAAGAAACAAATGTCAAATGTCAAAAAAGGAAAACAAATGCTAGATTATCTTGAGTAATTTTTGCTTATTAGTATGGATGAATTGGATCAACGAAGGTTGGCAGCAGAGACAGTAGTTAATAAAATGGGATTAGATACATAAAGAAAATTTGCATTATTTAACATATTTAATTATTGCAGGTTTGTGTCATATTCTGAGTTGAAATTTATTGTTTTTATTCATTTTGAGTAATACTGGATTTTTTGTGTGTGTGCATGTGTGAGATGACTGAATGCTTGTTCACATTTATTCTATAATTGAAGTAACATCTTACTTTTAATCAATAAATGGTGGGAAAAAGTAACTCAGATGATTTCCTGTCAATTAAAAATTAATGCATTACTTTACTAGTTACTTGGAAAAAGTAATATTATTACGTAACTTGCGTTAGTTGTAATGCGTTACCCCCAACACTGCCCGGGACATGAATTTTATATATAAAATGAGGAATGTTTAAAAACACCACTGCATGCCAATATATATATATATAATTTAGTACTGCCCTTCAGATGCTACAAAAGATACTTAGATGTTTCCCAGAAGACAAAATAGGTTACATTTACCTGATCTTCAAATTCCTCAAAAAAGGTATTCACCCCCCAGCTCTTAATGCATTGTTTTTCCTTCTGGAGCATCAGTGAGAATTTGAACCTTTTGCAATAGTTGCATACAAGTCCCTCAGTTGTCCTCAGTGTGAAAAGATGGATCTCAAAATCATACAGTCATTGCTGGAAAGGGTTCAAATGCACAGAAATGCTGGAAAACCAAAGAATTTGTGGGACCTGAAGGATTCTTCTAAAAACAGCAGGCAGTTTAACTGTTCAGGACAAACAGGGACTCATGAACAACTATCATTAAAAAAAAAAACGCAGTGGATCATTCAGGTAGCAACACAGTATTAAGACCCAAGTGTATGTCAACTTTTGAACAGGGTAATTTTTTATAAATTCAACTATTTTTTCTCTTGTGGACTATATGTAAACATCTTTTATGTGAAATATCGTATTCAGGTCAGTACTACATAAAACATAACACGCATTTTGTACGGTTCCTCTTATTTCGGTAAAATGATTAACATTTTGCATATTCTGCAAGGTGTATGTAAGCTTTTGACTTCAACTGTATGAAGCTTACTTTCCTCTTTCTGATCAGTTTCGCAGGTGCATGATGCAGATGCTGTGTTCTCGTCTGGCCAGTCTGCAGCACAGCATTAAGGACCGTCCCCTGGCCCGCATCGAACATCCCGTACGGCCCATTGTGATGTCACAGAGCCGTCCCAACCGGCCCAAGAAGAGAGTGACCTTCAGCTCTTCCTCTATCGTATTCATCATCGCTAGCAATGACACTCATCCTCTAGGTATTACCTCCAAATGCAATGACGAAACAGACATCAATGTAATTCAAGTTCGACCGCTTTGACACTTGATGTAATGACGCTGGAGTTCATTACAATCACACTAATTTAATATAATATACAGAAGATACAGAAACATCTTTTTTAAATAAAAAAAAAAATGGAAGCAAGAATTTATTTATTGTTGCAGCAGTAATGCAACATAAACTGACTTTTGTGTTCCCAATCAAGACGTGTGTTAATTATCAATTGTCAATCAATTGTAACTGCTGTAGTAGTTGTTTATGATCAATTGTGTTCCTTCTCCGTCTTTTCGGACACTGAAACTTCCACCTTCACCCAGTTTCATGGGATGGTGAAATATCTGCAGCTTAGATTGCTTACTCTGTGAGCAGAATACGTTAGTGAGTGTGCTTAGATAGATTAGGAACACAGTATTTGTACAAGGACTCTTCTAGGACGGGACATTTGTCAGAGGCTGCAGCACCTCATAAATAAAGTCAGTCAGGTCCACAGCGCCCCCTGGAGGAAGTGAAGCGTGCGTCCTATTTGAAAAACAAGCCACTAAACCAAACATCACTTTTTCTACTGCTCAATATTTAGATTAGGGCTTTGATCTAACCCCTAAATATTAAACTTTGGTGAGTTTAACTCAAATCGTGTTGTTTCTTGAGTAGAGTGATTAACAAATTATTATCCCATTCCCAGATGGCATTTGTAGTAAAACTGTGGTTATACAAAAAACAAAACAAAAAAAATATGGTTGCTAATTTTCTTTGGGATTTGTGTAGCCTTCTTTCTTTCTTTCTGTTTTGTTTTTATAGGCTAACTGTACTTTCATAATGGTTTGATTTTTGTATAGGCTACTGTTTAACAAAATAAAATAAATTTACGATACACGTTCCGAAGTCAGAAGGCCCTATCTTCGAAAGATTCACAAACCTGCTCCGAAATCCTGATCTGAATCAAAAGATTCATAAACCAGCTCTGAAGTTCTGATCTAAATCAAATGATTTACGATCCGAAGTTCTAATCTGAATCAAATGATTTGCGATATGTGCTTCGAAGTTCTGATCTGAATTGAATGATCCACAATCTGCTCTCCTAAATTTTGATCTAAATCAAATGATTCGCGATCTGCACTCCGAAGTTCTGATCTGAATCGAATAATTTGCAGTCTGCGCTCCGAAGATCTGATCTGAATCAAATGATTCACGATCTGCGCTTCGAAGTTCTGATCTGAATCGAATGATTCACAATCTGCGCTCCGAAGTTTTGATCTAAATCAAATGATTCGTGATCCGCACTCCAAAGTTCTGATCTAAATCAAATGATTTGCGATATGCGCTTCGAAGTTCTGATTTGAATCAAATGATTCGCGATCTGCGATTTGGAGTTTCGAAACGCTCCGTTTCATCACTATACGTGCTTTAAAGTCATTACAGGGGATGTCGAAATTCTAAAATGAAATGCTCTTTTGATCTCTTTTTTGCAAATGAATCCTTGAACTGAATGATGAAGTCACGTTACCGAATCAGCGGTTCCAGTGTAAAAGACTCGCTCAATTGAATTGGTTTCTGTTGCGCTTTTTGTGTCTTCAGCCATGTTTACACAACACTGTCAGTACTACTACTGGCTTAGCTCGCTAGTTTTTTGACATTAACTAAAATGAGTGAAAAAAGTACAAATAAAATATCCGTATTTCCATTCCAAAGATAACATTAAACACAGGTGAGGTAACGTTTACTGCTAACTAGTGAAAACACTAAACATTACTGCACCTCAAAATGCATGTTAGATGGAAACTGGAAATTATGATCGAATTTGTGGCTTAATTCACTATATTTTAAATAGTTTACCACAGTAATTCAGTCATCACCATTTAAGTTAACATTAAATTTACTGTTCTGATAGTATTAGTCAATATAGAGTGATAGTCAATGTAAAAAGAGCAAATGGAAGAAGCAGATGAACACAAAACAGCATAAAGTTAAAGAGAGTAAACATTATTATTTAACTGAACGGTGCATTGAACATGTCTTAAACGCTTCAACTACCTTATATGTTCTCACAGCCATATTTATGGAGCAGAATATCACAGAAACTCAGAAAACCCTGGCAACCACATTACAATACCTTGAAAACCATCCAGAATAGTACAGTACTGACAAAGCAATAGGCCTGTTTAGCAGACAGCATATTATCAAAAAAAAAAAAAAAAAAAAAAAAAATATATATATATATATATATATATATGGTAAGGTGCGATTACATTAGCAAATGGGTAAAAAAGGTGTGTACATTGCAATGCGTATGGAGCACAGTTAAGTGAAGTCCCAGTGAAGCCTGGTTTATACTTAACTTGTTATAAAAAGTTGTCTTCGTAAGCTCACAAAGTAGCTTTCTTTTGGCTTTCTGTTTCTGTTCTGACTGCAACATTTTTAAAATTCCCAGGTTTTCTTTTAACCATGTAAACCTTAAATATAAAAATCGCTAAAAACATCAACTGAATACCAGTCACTGCATCAAAACTCAAGTGGTGGTTTGTTTATAATTTCATGAAAGGGATTTATAATACAAAAAAAAGACACTCACTTATGTTCAAAAATGAAATTGAATGGCCGGCTGCCTGTTTGAGTGGGCAGAATGCATCTGTTATCTCATTCATGGATTATGCCTCACTGTGGATTTGTGGGTTAAACATGAACAAGGATTAATAAGAGTTTTTACATGACAGTCAAAGACCATCAGGAGGACTTAACATTCTCCCACACTAAAAATAGAGTACACATGACAATGTTTTGTGCACTAAAAGTGAGATACATAGGCCTACGAAGCAAAGCATGAGCAAAAGATTTTATTCAGTCACATTTAACATATTTTTAATCTAAAAGAACAGACAGTGATTAGTTTGACTTTTTTAAATAATTAAAATAAAGAAATCATATCTATATGTGCTTATAGATCACAACTCCCACACATATGTGATCTAAAGTCAAGTAAAAGCATATCACAATTATTAGTGAAACAGAATTTTACATTCTCCCTTTCTTCAAAAATGTCATGCTCATGTTGGCTTATTTAAAAGAAATGTTCTGGATTTAATACAAGCTAAAGGAACGCAAGACAGTTGGTTATCACAGAAAATATACAGAATAATCTCAACTTAAAATGGAAGTACACAGAACCAGGAATTAAACATTAAACCGCATAAATGTTTCAAAACACTGAGACTTTAAGAACTCAAATACTAAATGTTTTTAGAGAATAATTCATGCAAGTCAATGTTCGTGTAGCTCAACTAGCAGAGCATGGTGCTTCTCAGGGAATGCTTGAGCTGGTAAAATGTACACCTTGAATGCATTAAAGCATCAGTTGATGAGAAAATAAGTGCTATATCAAACAGCTGCACACCATCTGGAAAAGCTCATTCTAAGTGCACTAAACTGATGAGCTACTCAGTGATTTTCTGTGATAATCAACATCATGCCACAAAACGCAGAGCTTAACTTGTATTGAACAAGACTTCAGTTTTTGTCCAGTACAGAGCCATGAAACATCTTTGGGATTTTTTCTTTTGACAAGGCAATGATACGCTACTGAACAACAACACAAGGTGTCCTGTGCATTAGTTTAGAAGCGCTTTAAGGCAAGTATACGTGTCCACAGGTGCTCTGCAGAGTTGCTGGGGAGTTTGTGAGAGTATCTGACCAAGACATACGTCCCTCCTGCAGCAGACACAACTCCACAAACCCACAGACCTCGAGTGATCACCTGCAAAAGACCAGGAATATGTTTATTTTTTTATCTATCTTGTAAGAAAGTTACAGAATTTTTAATCTATTTTAATCTTTTTAAATGAACCATGCAGACTAATCAAGACATCTGCTGTGAAGAACAATTTCCATTCAGTTTGGACATTTATTATTAAATGAAAAGCACTATGATTACCCAGATGGAAAAAGTGTACGTCCATAATCAGGGTTCCCACTCCAAGCCAAATGTCAAATTCCCTGACTTTTCCCTGACTTTCACTGACTAATAAGCTGAATTTCCATGACCTATAATAAACAGATCCATCCATTTGCAAGCTTTATTTACTTAATCACAGATGTTTTTTAGTACAAAACACACATATACACTACTTCTTTGTTTGTTTGTTTTTTTATGCTTGAAATGAACTGTATTTTTCTGTACTATTTCTACAAAAAATTATTTTAAATGTATTTTTATGTTTTCATAACCATAACAATAGGCAAAATGCGTGAAATAACACGAAACAAAATACAGTATACAAAATTTACATTTTGATAAATGTAAACAAAAATTGAAAGCAGCAAACAAAAATCCCTGATATTCCATGACTTGGACAAAATAAATATAAAATTCCCTGACTTTCAATGTCTGGAATAGACTTTTTAAAATTCCATGATATTCCAGAAATTCCATGACCCGTGGGAACCCTGCATAATGTACTTAAAGTGCTTCGTTTTAACACACTAAGTAATTTTGTACTTAAAGGATTAGTTCACTTTCAGAACAAAAATTTACAGATAATGTACTCACCTCCTTGTCTTTCTTTCTTTAGTTGTAAAAAAAAGATGGTTTTTGAGGAACATTTTAAGATTTCTCTCCATGTAATGGACTTCTATGGTGCCCTCAAGTTTGAACTTCCAAAATGCAGTTTAAATCCAGACTCCAAGGGCTCTAAACAATCTTAGCCGATGAAGAAGGGTCTTATCTAGCGAAATTATTATTACTGTTAATTCAAAACAAATTTGACAATTTATATACTTTTTAACCTCAAATGCTTGTCTCGTCTCTGCTATGCGCATACATCCACAAGTCTGTGTGATCCAGGTCAATACAGTTAGGGTATGTTGAAAAACTCCCATCTCGTTTTCGTCTTCAACTTCAAAATCGTCCTACAATGCTGTTTTACCTTTTTTTGTAAAGGGAGTTTGGTCTTCTTTGTATGTTCACTTTGTAAACACTGGGTTGGTATTTCTGCAACATTGTAGGACGATTTTGAAGTTGGGGAAGAAAACAATTTGGGAGTTTTTGGACATACCCTAACTGTATTGACCCAGATCACACAGACTACGCATGCACATTGCGGAAATGAGGCAAGACGAGCATTTGAGGTTAAAAGGTATATAAATTGTCAATTTGTTGAAATTGAAAATAACTGATCGCTTCGCTAGATAAGACCCTTCTTCATCGACTGGGATTGTTCAGAGCCCTTTGAAGCTGGATTTAAACAGCATTATGGAAGTTCAAACTTGGGGGCACTATACATATCCATTATATGAAGTGAAATCCTGAAATGTTTTCCTCAAAAAACATAATTTCTTTACTACTGAAGAAAGAAAGGATGACATCTTGGATGACAAGGGGGTGAGTACATTATCTGTACATTTTTGTTCTGAAAGTGAATGAATCCTTTAATATACTAAAAATTGTTAATTGATTCTTAATACTGTGTTGTTAACTGAATGATCCACAGCTGTTTTTATTGTTGTCCTGAACAGTTATTCTGCCTGCTGCTTTTCAGAAAAATCCTTCAGGTCCCACAAATTCTTTGGTTTTTCATATTTTTGTTTATTTTAACCCTTTCCAACAATGAATGTATGATTTTGAGATGCATCTTTTCACACTGAGGACATATGCAACTATTACAGAAGGTTCAAACACTCATTGATGCTTCATAATTAAACACGATGCATTAATATCTGGGGGGGGGGTGAAAACATTTGAATTTCAGGCAAAAAAATTGTTTTAAACTTGTTTTGTCTTCTGGGAAACATGTAAGTATCTTCTGAAAAGCAGTACTAAATTTTAAAAAACATAATATTTAGGCAAAATAAGAAAAATGCACACATCTTCATACTGTTCAAAAGTTTACACCCCTGGCTCTTAATGCATTGTTTTTCCTTCTAGAGCATCAGTGAGTGTTTGAACCTTCCGTAATAGCTGCATATGAGTCCCTCAGTTGTCCTTAGTGTGAAAAGATAGATCTCAAAATCATACAGTCATTGTTGGAAAGGGTTTAAATGCACAAAAACACTGAAAAACCAAGTAATCTGTGGGAGTTTATAACTTAATAAAAACACACTACAGAATGGAACGCATTTTTCTACCATCAGTCTGTAATGTGCTATTATGACCATAACACTAATGGATCTGAACGTGAAATAATATTTTGTTGATAGCTCAGGATGGAAGAGCTGTTTTAGCTTTGTTTTTAGCCTCGCACAGTTTCTGATTTTACAACGACACTGGTCATTTGTCAGCCAAACATTTGTCACTTTCAAACACACAGGATTTATCTTCACCTTATTTTGCCAATGCCAGTGCTTCACCGCTTCATGGTACCTTGTTCTGGTGAATGTGACCTAAGAGGCAAATAATTCAACATATGAATTAGTGAACCTACCAACAACATATATCAAGAAGATACAGAACACAAAAAGGCTCTTACCATTGTATAAAGTGGGATGATTGTTTTAGGCATGATGAAGTGAAGGAAATTGTCCAGGTATTTTCGGAACAGGAAATATCTGGAATTGACATGTGCTCTCATCTGCGACACAGATCACATAATAAGTGAAGCTAACAGCATTTAAAGTTCTAGGTCTTGGTTTGACCTAAACCTCTTGAATGTGCGTGTCTGTATTTTTCACCCTGCCATCAGTAATGAGGTTGACCTGTGTCACTGTGGCCTGTATGTCACATGCGATCAGCCGGTCAGACTCATTACTGCTACTTTGTCAGTGTGTTTTTCTGTAATGTATGTTTGGATGCAATTTAATGAACAGAAAACAAGCACAGCTTTGCTTAGCAGCTCTGATAAACGAACTTGTTTAACTACAACCTATGACCTTGACATTGCTAACTCTATGAGTTGCTACAGGAATATTATATCCTCTATTCATTCATCTCTTAACCTCTATTCATTCATCTCTTAACGTATTATCATATCACGATTTGCCCAGTTACCCGGATGTGCCGCCATATTGGAGATACTCGGATGTAAATAACAGCATGGACCACTAATTTATGCTGTCTAAACCATGGTAAAAAAAGACTTAGTAATAGTGATGGGTCATTCTTGAACGATTCGTTCATTTTGAACAAAATCTTTTTGTGACTCAGGGAGAACAAGTCGTCTCGGAGAGTGATTCGTTCAGTCGTGCATGCGCAACATCCTATAGTATAGGTTCTGTTAGTTCACCTGTTAGTTCAGGTTTTGAGTCGTTCGTTCATATTATGGGGCTGTCACTTGATGAACGAATGACCCGGACTCTAGAGACGAAACTAATCGATTCTCTTTCCGACCCAGAACAACTCGAACCTGGACTCAAGAGACGAAACTAATCGATTCTCTTTCCGACCCAGAACGACTCGAACCTGGACTCAAGAGACGAAACGAATCGATTCTCTTTCCGGCTCAGAACGACTCGAACCCGGACTCGAGAGACGAACTAATCGATTCTTTTTCTGGCTCAAAACGACTCGAACCCGGACTCGAGAGACGTACTAATCGATTCTTTTTCTGGCTCAAAACGACTCGAACCCGGACTCGAGAGACGAACTAATCGATTCTCTTTCCGGCTCAGAACGACTCGAACCCGGACTCGAGAGACGAACTAATCGATTCTTTTTCTGGCTCAAAACGACTCGAACCCGGACTCGAGAGACGAACTAATCGATTCTCTTTCCGGCTCAGAACGACTCGAACCCGGACTCGAGAGACGAACTAACCGATTCTTTTTCCGGCTCAAAACGACTCGAACCCGAACTCGAGAGACGAACTAATCGATTCTTTTTCCGGCTCAAAACGACTCGAACCCGAACTCGAGAGATGAACTAATCGATTCTTTTTCCGGCTCAAAACGACTCGAACCCGAACTCGAGACAAACTAATCGATTCTCTTTCCACCTCAAAACGACTCGAACCCGAACTCGAGACAAACTAATCGATTCTCTTTCCGGCTCAGACTGCATAGGCTAAGCGAATGGGGCTGTCACGTGATGAATGAACAACTCAAACCCAAAAACTAGTCAGATAAGAGGCGTAGTGAGCTAAGCATAGACAAAAGACCCAGGTAAATAATGAATTAATCTTTTCCGTTTCTTATAGCATTATAGTTTTCTTGTTTGTAGTGTGATTAATGTTTGTGTAAGCAGTAGATGTGTTAGGGAGGTAACACGTAACATTTTAATTATATTTTGCTAAAATGAACGAAATGACTCGAAAAAAGATTCGTTCATTTTGCTGAACGAGACTCAAAGGTCTGAGTCGGTAAAATGATTTGAACTTCCCATCACTACTTAGTAAGCAGGAAAGTGCGCAATATTTTGACAAACTAAAGTTAATAGGTGGTAAAGATATGTACAAGCAGTATTAATTAAGATATTAGCCTATTATTTTACCTACCTGACCGGAAAGGATAACTAACACAAATGTTAAGATTCTTGCCCTGGAAATCCTGGATCAGTTTGGCTAACCACAAATGCCTTTTGTTCTTCAGACAGTTTTTTTCACTCTTCTCCTTGATTTGTTATAACATTTGGAAGTCTATAGTAATATTACTCCAAATGTTTTTTTCTGGTCTGACCAATTAGTACAGCCCAAAACATGACATTAACTGACCATTTTCAGCAGCAATGTTCAGTTCAGTGCCATTGTTTACATACAGTGCTGCCAATATGGCCAACTGATGACGTGTCGTGAAAACGCTGCATTAACAAATTGATTCAATTTAATGATGGTGTTATGGAAGTCATGTGACTGCAGGAAGTGAAAGCCCCTAGTGTTCAGATGCAGTATTGCAGCAGACATTGAGTTGATGGCCTACCTCTACATAGTTGTACATGGCCAGGTCAGCTATGGCGTGATCGTCAGGAACACGGACTCTGGTGTATTCTTCGAGCACAGCAGCTGCAGGCAAACCATATTAAAAAAATATTAATTCAAGGGATAGTTCACACAAAAATATAAAATCTGTCTTTAATTACCCTCATGTCGTTCATCCATTAAGACCTTTGTTTGTCTTCAGAACACAAATTAAGATATTATGAAATCTGAGAGCTTTCTGACCCTCCATAGACATCAAGGGTCCTTTACGTTCAAGGTCCAGAAAGGTAACAAGAACTTCAACATGTGACATCAGTGGTTCAACTCTAATTTTATGAAGCTACGAGAATACTTTTGGTGCACAAAAAAAATTAAATAACTCTATTAATCAATTCTCCTCTGCGTCACCCTAGCGCCATTCTGGAGAGTACCATGACATATGCGCATGCTGCTGCTGATGTAGGACACTCATGTCTTATAGGTTTAAAGCAACATGAGGTAATTAATGACAGAATTTTCATTTTTTAGTGAACTGTCCCTTTAAATTTGAGAACATATATTTGGCATATCTTAGATCCCTCTTAGCAGTCATCTTGTGATATTACTCTGGGATGAAATATTTCAATATGTAGATTGTAGATTTAACTTTAGATTTTTTTGTACTTTAGAAAATTCAAATAAATGTATGTTTGTTTTAGTGGTGTCAAAATTAGCATGTTAACACAGGCAATACATTTTTTTCATTTTAACACATTTAACAAAGTTAACGCATGGGCGGGGCTAGGTTTGGCCACCCCACTCACAACTGCTAAAGAAATGCATTTATTTAGACTAGCAGAGTGTCTTTATGAGCATATCAAACAGGAGTCTTTTCAGACACGTGCTCCAACTTCACTTTAGCACCAGACATGAGTCAAACGAGCGCAGAAACATTACCGGTGACAAGGACAACATCAGTGAACTGCGGTCAGATGAGTTGCTGTCAGGCATATGTCAGTAAAAACAAATTTCTCTGTCATGTCAGCCGTTATACTGTGCTGTATTAGACGTATATTAAAGTGGTGTTTCATATTGAAACCCAAATGAAACTGCGAGTATGCAATGTCATAGTTATGTCGTTCAAAAAAAAAGGTGATTAAAGCTACCTCAAAACTGTGCATGTAAGTATTTATTATTTACAGATAATCAAAGAACAAAATGAAAAAGAGGACATTAATAACTTCTGTAGTTTTAAGCTTTATCTTTATATAATTTAGAGTTTGATATAATTTTATGTGAAGATTGTTTCAAGTTCGCTTAAGTTATGTTATTTTTTAAAATCTAATATTATTTAAAATAATAGCTTTCAATTAAACTGTAATGTTGAATGGTTATATTCAATGATTAAATATTAGGAAAAAAAATCATAGAGACTTTAACAACTTTAATGTCAGGTAGGATTAATAACGAGTAACCTTGATTAATTTCAGGAAAAATGTGCATTACATTTTTTTTTTTTAATCGATTGACACCACTATTTTTTTTTTTAATTAACATTTTTAAGATGAATTAAATTCCTTTCATTTCAGAAATGTTTTACAAGCTTTTTATGTCTTACCAAGATTTTCATTCAACAGGTCCATAATCTCGTCAAAAACTAAACAATCTTCAAAGCCCTGTGAACCAAATAAATAAATAGATAATAATTAGCTCTCTGGACTTTGAGTTGAAACACTCAAATGTATAAAGCAAAACACATATTGGATATTAACTGATTCTTCCACTTGTGCTAAACGTTTTACTCTGCAAGACCATCAATGGCTATATTTACAAGCACACAATTTTTAAAATAAGATCCATATCAACTAAACAATGCCAACATTTTTGTTACTTGAAATAATAAATGTTAACTGAAAAAAGAATATTAAATAAATTCATACTTATTTCAAGTAGTAACCAAAGAAACTTTAATTATTTTCATTTAGTTTAACTAAAATAGCTCAAATAAAAAATAAAATGTGTATAATGTATATAAAGCCAAGTATGAATCTCATCAAGTTAGTGTTTTTAAGCATTTTGCATTTATTCCAAAATAATAACTCAAGACAGTAACAATTTGTGAACTTATGTTCAGCTGTTCTTTTTAATAGCAAACTTTTAACTATTTTTGACATTTTTTTGGATCATCAGTCATCAAGGCTTGGTGAATATTGGTCACAGACATGGAGATTTACTTTAAATTTCACCAAGATGATTACTCACAAAAAAAAAAAAAAAGATTATGTTTTCATGCCATTTTAAGTCTTATTTTGACATAACCACAAAATGTAAGCGTGTGAGTTCCCATTAATGGCATTATATTGTTTATTCAGACTGATTTCTGAATGTGGAATGTGCACAAACACAAGAGGCGGGATTTATTGCATGAACCAATGACAGCCGAGCATAACCAGTAATTTCCAATCATATCACGATAAATTACATAAATTACCCCTCACCAAATTTACAGCATGCTTTAGGGGTCTGTTAAAACTCAGTGGGTTCAGGGGAGGCGAGAGAGACTTTACCTGCTGGTGTCGCTGTTGGACAATGTTTCTTTAGAAAAACTAGTGATTTATACACTTTTTAATGTTATATTTTGTAATATTGGCTTTTTTTATTTTTGTAAGAACATTTTTTTCTCATCCAATATTTTGAGGAGGAACAGGATATATATACACACACACACACACACATTACCAGTCAAAAGTTTGGACACACCCTCTCATTTAATGTTTTTTAAATCTGTTTTTCTATATTAATATACATTAAAATTTAATTTATATCTGTAATTAAAGTTAAATTTCCAGAATCATTACTCCAGTCTTCAGTGTCACATGATCCTTCAAAAATCATTCTAATATGCTGATTTATTATCAGTGCTGGAAACAGTTGCACTGCTTAATATTTTTTTTTGGAACCTGTGATACTTTTATTAGGATTTTTCGATCAATACAAGGTTAAAAAAGAACAGCATTTATTTAAAATAGAAAGGTTTTCTAACAATATACAATACTGTTTTGGGGTCAGTAGATTTTTATTCTTTCTTTTTTTGAAAGAAATTAATACTTTTATTCTCCAAGGATGTGTTAAATTAATAAAAAGTGATAGAGCATAGATTGACATTGTTAGAAAAGATTTACATTTTGAATAAATGCTGTTCTTTTTAACTTGTTATTTATCAAAGAATCCTGAAAAAAACAATCTCAGGTTGCAAAAAAATATTTGGCAGCACAACTGTTTCCAACATTGATAAATCTATAGCATATTAGAATGATTTCTGAAGGATCATGTGACACTTAAGACTGGAGTAACAGCTGAT
Source organism: Cirrhinus molitorella (assembly GCA_033026305.1). Taxonomy (NCBI): domain Eukaryota; kingdom Metazoa; phylum Chordata; class Actinopteri; order Cypriniformes; family Cyprinidae; genus Cirrhinus; species Cirrhinus molitorella. Next base: position 36,993,046 of record CM065126.1, read on the forward strand.
GAAAATTCAGCTTTGCATCACAGGAATAAATTATATTGTAAAGTATATTAAAATAAAAAACATTATTTTACATTGTAATAACATTTTGCAATATTACAGTTTTTTCTGTATTTTTGATCAAATAAATGCAGCCTTGATAAGCATAAGCATAAAAGACATTAAATGAGAGGGGTCCAAACTTTTGACTGGTAGTGTATACATATATATATATATATATATATATATACATATATACATATATATATACACACACACATACTATATATAATTTAAAGCATATTTTAATTACTGAAAATTATTTAAAATAATTTTAAAATAGCAATAAAATATAGTAATAAAAACAATTTCAAACTATTTATAAAACTATAATAGTATCCCAGTGAAAATGCTGAAGAGCTATTGCAGTATTTCTGTATACTTTTAGTCACATCTCATCTGATGTTCAGGTTGTGTTTACCTCACTGAGAGCAATTACAGATGGAGACATATAAAAAAAACTGAAGCAGGTTGATGAGAATAACTATCCTCAACACCCCCACTTACTGCATTCATGCCTTGACCATAGAAAGGAACCACAGCGTGGGCCGCATCTCCCATAAGAACACACTTATCAAACAGATGATACGGTGTGCACTTCACCGAGACCATGGCCTGAGCCGGCAGCCGGAAGAAATCCTGTTTGAGAGCCTCGCTGTGAAAACACAGACACGTAAACACACTCAGTCTGACAGAATACATGCAGGAGCAGATAACACACATACATATATAAGAGTCACGTCTGTCTGTGGCACAATAACTTGCTGCTTAATTATGTTAATTATGACATTTAATGTAGGACAGTCTCATTCAAAGCCTCCTGTTAATTTAAATGAAAACCACACTCATCTTACAACCGGTACAATTCAACTGCAAAATCACTAGTTGTTCAACATATAATGTGAAAGTGTGAAACTGAATATTTTATAATAGGGTTAGTTAAAGACTTAAGTAGTGATGCTGAAAATTCAGCTTTGCATCACAGGAATAAATTACATTTTAAAACATGTTCAAATAGATAACAGTTATTTTAAATCATAAAAATATTTTATATAAATCCAATAAATGCAGCCTCTGTGAGCATTAAACTAATGGCAGTGTATTGCAAAATCACATATTTCTGTTGGATCTTTCAGGGCACGTACATCGTTGAATCATTTTTACAACCAAATGTAAATCTCGAGCAAAATGAGAACATCGTCAGTCGATTCCCGAATGCTGAACTGCACATTGAGCTGTTTGAAACTCATTTACAGTTCTGTGAGGTCTGAAATCACTCAGTGTCCTCACCCCCATCATCTCAGCACTGTATCTCCCCATCACCTTATGCATTCATATTAAAAAAAGTCACCCGCTGGGCTATGCGTCTGTTAGACTGCAATTTCACACCTCACTAAGATGTACTTCAGACCTGAGAGAGGCATGCAAAAGTGATAAGAGACTGAAAGAGAGAGAACGAGCTGTACTCACACTCCTATTAGAGGTACAGAGTCAGGAAAGTATTTCTGGAAGAAACGGATGACCTCTTCATCTGTGCGGATCTTCTCAAATTCTTCAAAGGGCATGAAGAGGGTGCATGTGAATGTCCTGTCCTTCAAAAACCGAAAATCAAAAGGAACATGATTTTCCACAAGGAAACCACAACATAACCAAAGCAGAAGATTAATCATTTTAATGTAATTATAAACCTGCATATACAGTTAAAGTCAAAAGTTTACATACACCTTGCAGAATCTGCAAAATGTTAATTATTTTGCCAAAATAAGAGGGATCATACAAAATGCATGTTATTTTTTTTAGTATACTGACCTGAATAAGGTATTTCACATAAAATACTTTTACATGTAGTGCAAAAGTAGAGAAAATAATAGTTGAATTTATAAAAACTTTTTATAAAAAAAGTTTACATACACTTGATTCTTAATACTGTTGCTACCTGAATGATCCACAGCTTCTTTTTTTTTTGTTTAGTGATAATTGTTCATGAGTCCCTTGTTTGTCCTGAACAGTTAACACTTCAGAAAAATCACCCAGGTCCCACAAATTATTAGTTTTTTCAGCATTTTTGTGTATTTGAACCCTATCCAACAATGACTGTGTAATTTTGAAATCTATTTTTTTCACACTGAGGACAACTGAGGGACTCATATGCAACTATTACAGAAGGTTCAAACGCTCACTGATGCTCCAGAAGGAGAAACAATATATTAAAAGCCAGGGGTGAAAACTTTTGAACAAAATTAAGATGTGTACATTCTTCTTATTTTGCCTAAATATAATGGGTTTTTTTTTTGTTTGTTTGTTTTGCTTTTTTCATTTAGTACTGCCATTCAGAAGATACTTACATGTTTCCCAAAAGACAAAATAAGTACCCTGATCATTTACCCTGATCTTTAAATTCAAAGTTTTCACCCCCCCGGCTCTTAATGCATTGTGTTTCCTATTTATTTACTTTCTGTTTGTTGCATTTTTAATAAATAATTCAATATTGTATAATATTTAATAATAATAATAACAAACTAATAAATGATTAATCACAAAAATAATAATTAATTAATTCTTATTAATTATTAGTACTAATAACACTATTAATACTTCTACTAATAATAATTTGCTTTAATAAATGATAAAATAGTCTTTAATGTTTAATAATAATAATTATTATAAAAAAAATAATGGATCATCATAACATACTTCTACTACTACTACTACAACTACTACTAATACACACTAAAATATAATTTTATATTTGTTGAATAACTGAATATTAAATAAAATATTCTTTACTACATTATAATCATAGTGATAATAATAAAAACACTGAAAAGTTAATAAACAGTAATAAAATAAAATATTTTATAATTTTATAAAAATAATAATACTAATAATAATGTGATTAAAAATAATAATATAACGGTAAAAGACAAAGAAGATGATTATATGAGCTTACCAAGTTGGGCAGGGCAATCATCATGAAAGTGTTTCTAGGCCAAATGTGCAAGTAATTGGGCTCCATTGCGAACTGAAAGAGATGTGAGCAGACAAAATGAGGGCAGATATGTAAGGAATACTCTCAGATAACATTGCTGTGACACTTACATCTCCATCTTTAGGAGGCATGGTGAGCTCCATGTACCCGTGGGGGATGTACGTCTGGCTGTAATTGAAACGACTTTGCCGTAGGAACTGCTTCCTGACGGCCGAGAAAGCTCCATCACAGCCTACGATCAGATCAGCCTGCATCTCCTTTTTCTGGCCATCAGGTCTGTAAAGAGATGATATCTCATTTGCCACTCTACTGAAACATAATCTAATTCACACAAACTCTTGTGATCTTGATCTCACTTGGGCATGTGAAACTTGATCTCAGTAATTGCAGTTTACATTTCAAAAAGTTTCTTAAAGGTATAGTTCAACTAAAATGAAAATTATTATTTATGCTATTCACCCACATCAGTTTTTATACATTTTTATGTATTACTTTTAGTTTTCTTTGTTTTAGTTGTTTTAGTACTTAAAGCTACACTAAAAGAAAATGAGAAATGTTACTTTGGAAACTAGCAGAAATAAATGAATAATCTCTTATTTCAGTTTATTTTACTTCAAGTAATAAAATCGTTTTTAATAGTTTTAATATTAGTTAACAATAATGACAATCTTATCATGGTATTAAAGGACAGAATGTGATCGCTGTTTACCCAGTGAAGGTCATTGTTCCCGTTTTTGGACTCCAGTCGTGCAGCTTGTGATTAAAGTTCAGTGTAGTGTTTGGATATGCTTCAGCCGCTGCAAGAAACCATTTCAATTCTGCATGTTTATTCAGTAATTAAAAGCAATAAGATTCAAACAGGCTTAAATATGCAAAGACTCTGACCGCATCCCAATTCACATACTTAATGTGACACTTATTAGGGGTTCAAGTGTGTAGCGCTGTTAGAATGGCCAAGGATCAGCAATCTCTAGGTAAAACTGATCATTCAGATCAAACCATATGTCATAGAGACTTGAAACTTGGAGGGATGGTAGTACTCACACCGTCTATAACATCACCAAGGCTTGCCCCAATCAGCTTGATGGGATGCTACAGCGATCAAAAGTACGAAATCGCTCATAACTCCTAAACCTTTCGTCACAGGCTCAAGCGTTTTATGTCACTGGAATCCACAAGATCAAAATATATTTTCAGGTATTTAGCAGTTTTTGAAAAACCTACTTTTGCGTCCTAGTCCTAGGTTTTTTCCTGATCGGAACCAAACCAGTGCAGGAAGATTCTCTGGAGAAAATATCAATAATCAAAAAAAGTTTCACTTATGGCTCACCGTCAAAAAGGGGACGCCACATGTTTGAAAGGGGGAGGGCTGCCTTTACTAAAATGGCTGTAACTTTTGAACAGAATGAGCCAAACTCACAATGCATATGTAAAAGCTTAATCTGAGGTCACATGACAAAAAAAGGCCCAGAGCTTGGCCATTTCGTGGCACTATAAGAGAAAAAAAACATAAAAACGGCCATAACTACACAACCGTTTGTCCTATGGACATGAAAAATTAGTATGCGCATCTCAAAAACAAGGCCAGCATAGGCCGATTAATTTTGAGCCCCTGTTAGGCAAGGGTAACAGAGATTGGTCGGAACGAAACTTGGTGGGCCTGTTTGAATCACATCCCTACAGCTCTGTGATAAATTTCTCAAGGGTGTAAACCAAGGATGGCCAAACTCGGCCCTGAAGGTCTGGTGTCCTGCGGAGTTTAGCTCCAACTCCACACACACGAGTTGGAGTTGGAGCTAAACCTTCAGGACAAAGTTTGGGCACGCCTGATGTAATCGATTGTATTTTGCGTGTTTTTCGATATTTGTATGATACAATAGACCTCCTCATTCTGAACAACTTTGCCTCTAGAACCACTGCTGTCAAGTGATTGCGAAGATGTAAAAAACCTACTTTTGCGAACTAGTCCTATGTTTTTCACTCAATGGGGGCAGCCGTGGTCTAATGGATGGGGAGTCGGACTTGTGACCAAGAGGTTGCAGGTTCGAGTCCCAGGTCCGGCAGGGATTGTCGGTGGAGGGAGTGAATAATCAGCGCTCTCTCTACCCTCAATACCACGACTGAGGTGAGACCCTTGAGCAAGGCACCGAACCCCCAAACTGCTCCCCGGGCGCCGCAGCAATGCAATGGCTGCCCACTGCTCCGGGTGTATGTTCACGGTGTGTGTGTGTGTGTGTGTTCACTACTGTGTGTGTGCACTTGGATGGGTTAAATGCAGAGCACAAATTCCTAGTATGGGTCACCATACTTGGCCTCACGTCTCGTCACTTTCACTTTTCACTTTCAATCTGGAAAAAATGCTGCAGTGAAATTCTCTGGACTCTCCAGGTCAATAATTATCAAAAAAAAAAATGTTGAAATGTACCCTTTCGGAAGCTATAATGGGATCGTTTAGATTAGAAAAGGGGCCTGTCCAAATACACCCAGAAGCCTATAAAGCCTAAATGAAAACTCAAATCTTCACAAAACCTGGTGAGCACATGTGACAGTTGATTCTAGACAAGCGTGAAAAGAAAAAGTGCTATAATTGTTAAAAAAAACATATTTCCTTGGTAAATTACCTGGATTTGCCAAAAAAAAAAATTAAATCACTGATTTAGATGGTAACAGGCTTGCTAAGTATTAATGTCTTTTTTCATATGTGCTTAAATGCCTTAAAGCGATTGAACCCCGGTAATCGCTGCTAGCAGCTATATTTAGTAATATGTAATTGAAATGTAAACTCAAGTAAATTCACTAACTTTTAGTCATCATGAAATGGCGTCCACATGTTTGCAAGTGAACATAAGAGACTTATCGAACTGTTCCCAAAACTTTTCAACGGTAGCATATTTCAAATTTAATTCAGATATTCAACAAGTAAAAAATAACAGGGCAGGACTTGGCAATTTGATCGGATCTTGAGAAGTTGGCAAATGAAGAGAGGATTTAAAAAGAAAGACATTTTTGGGTCATTTTGAATTGATATGCAAATAGGGATGCAGGGTTTTATCTTCAAAAGAACCCAAGAAGTAATTCCAAAAATTATCGCTTTTGAAATGATGTTGGTGAAATGAACTGCTACCTGTTAGAAGCTCCTTGTTGAGGTTAGCTCTATCCACAGAGAGGATGTACTACAACAGAAAGAACAGCCATGTTCAGGAAACATCCAGGTTAGAGTCAGGTTTAATCTCTATTATTCATGTTCTGGATTATCTGGGATATTTTAAGTCTGAAATGATGGATTTATGACAGCCACGGAGTTCAGTCACCTGAAAGGCACTTTAATCTACTGCTTAGATGTCATAACTGTTTAAAAGCACCTTGACACACACACACACACACACACACACTATTGTTTGCAGCTGTGAGTGTGTTTTGTGAGGGGTTACATAGCTGTAGCAATAAGATAATGGTTTAAAAGCAGTTCTGTTTCTGTCCATCTGCTGATTTTCAGTAAACATAATCCCCGCAAACCTCATGAGGCATAAAATGAACACACAAACTGGGCCAGAGAAACCAGAGATTTTCATGTCAACCATTTTCAAAGCATATTTAAAGGCTTTTTGTCACAAAAACAACATGAAACTGTCTCTCACAGCCCATTTCCAGGCTGTGACATATTTCTGAGTGAAACATGATATTTTTTTGTGTTTATCAGTGGTTCGTAACTGGTTTTGCTTCAGGTATGCAAAATTATTTAAATGATATACCTCTAACTTTTTAATTTTTTGTAGGCCTTTTTGTTCATAAATTTCAATGATATTATGATGACTTACAGAGGCCCAAAAATGCAAATGTATTAATATGAAAATTTTTCATGATTATATACCGCTTTATGAATTTTTTTTTGTTCATGAAATTTCAATGACAATATGATGACATTATTAACAATTAGTTAAACGATATAACTCTTTTTTTTTTAGAATTCATTTTTGTTCAAAAATTCTAATATTTCTTCTTTTTTCAATATTTCTCTTTTTTTCATTTCTTTTTTTATATAAATTTCAATTACATTCTAAAGACCTATACAGAACCTAAAAATAAACAAAAAATATTCAAATAGCTATAATTTTTTACATTTTTATTCATAATAATAATAATTTTGTTCAAAATCTATCCATGTTGCTTCTATCCACGTTCAGCTGAATTTCTGTCAAACCTCTGCTGCCTTATTTTTTTCACATTTAGAATGATGTAAATGTGACAGGATATGAAACGTGCTCATTTCTCATAAAAAGAAGGAAAATGGCTATGCCAAAGTCCTAATTGACACTATTATGTACGTATTATGATTTTAATGATTAACAAACTGGTTTAAAAAGAGATGGTTGTATTGACTCTCCTGGGGTCACTGGTCACATACTAGCAAACAGACTCCATGCATGAATGTATGTCTGACGTAAATGTTCTCAACTAGTGGGTGAATAACCCAGTAACTGTGCAACAACTTTACTGCAACCTGTCATTTGACTATATTTGTGTGAATATGAACATGTAGTATGAATAAAATAGATACTGTTACCTGTCCCTTCTTGCCGTAGGGTATTGGAGAGCGTTTTCCATTCAAATTATGGATCATACGGGCATGCATTGGAATGCCTTTAGAGACTATCTACAAGAAAAAAGAGAGATGTCTGTCCAAACGTACTGCTAAAGACAATACATCAGCAGAGAAATTGTAACGGAAACAATATACAGTTGTGCTCAAAAGTTTACATGAATCTGCAAAATGTTAATTCTTTTAGCAAAGTAAGAGGGATGATACAAAATGCATGTTATTTTTTATTTAGTACTGACCTGAATAAGATATTTTATATAAAAGACATTTACATATAGTCCACTAGAGAAAACAATAACTGAATTTATAAAAATTACCCTGTTCAAAAGTTTACATACCCTTGATTCTTAATACTGTGTTTTTACCTGAATGACCCACAGCTGTGTTTTTTTGTTTAGTGATAGTTGTTCATGAGTCCCTTGTTTGTCCTGAAAGGTTAAACTGTCTGCTGTTCATCTGAAAAATCCTTCAGCTCCCACAAATTCTTTGGTTTTCCAGTATTTTTGTGTATTTGAACCCTTTCCAACAATGACTGTATTGTTTGAACAGAAGGTTCAAACACTCACTGATGCTCCAGAAGGAAAAAACATGCATTACAGAAAATACTGTACTACTAGTTGAGCCGGGGGGTGAAAACTTTTGAACAGAATGGAAATGTGTATATTTGCTCATTTTGCTTAAATATCATATTTTTTCATTTAGCACTGCCCTTCAGAAGCTACAGAAGATACTTGCATGTTTCCAAGAAGACAGTATTAGTTAAATTTACCATGATCTTCAAATTTCAAAAGTTTTCCCCAGATCTTAATGCATGTTTTTCCCTTCTGGAGCATCAGTGAGTGTTTGAACCTTTTGTAATAGTTGCATATTCGCATATCAGTTGTCCTCAGTGTGAAAAGATGGATCTCAAAGTCATATAGTAATTGTTGGAAAGGGTTCAAATACACAAAAAAGCACACCAGCTCTGGAAAACCAAAGAATTTGTGGGAGCTGAAGGATTTTTCTGATGAACAGCAGACAGTTTAACTGTTCAGGACAAACAAGGGACTCATGAACAACTATCACTAAACAAAAAAACACAGCTGTGGGTCATTCAGGTAACAAGTATTAAGAACCAAGTGTGTGTAAACGTTTGAATGGGGTAATTTTTATAAATTCAACTATTGTTTTCTCTAGTGGACGATATGTAAATGTCTTTTATGTAAAATATCTTATTCAGGTCAGTACTAAATAAAAAATAACATGCATTTTTTATGATCCCTCTTATTTTGCTAAAAGAATTAACATTTTTCTGATTCTGCAAGGGGTATGTAAACTTTTGAGCACAACTCTACAGTATATGCATCTGCTTTACAGTTTCAGTGATATTAGCGTTTCATTGTTTAAACGCACCGTTGCATTAATTTCAGTCAAAATATTATTATATATAAAACCTTACAAGTCACTGAAGTACAATTTTTGGAACTAAAACCAGAGGGCAGTGAAAAAAACATTTAAAAATATAGTCAAACCCCATACAGAAGCACCAACCTTAACCCTAAAATCTAATTTGGGAATGATCTAGGTTGATGGGAATGTTGCTTCAGGACCAACAAAGGATGCTGATCCAGACAGATGTCCTATTTGGGTAAATCATGTTACGTATTTTAAATACAAGGGCTCACAGCAGCTCTGTCCATCCACCTTATGTCTCTAAAGCTTCAGACTGACTGTCACACTCTCTCAGATATGAACAAATCGTGTTAACTCAGGGTTGAGTTCATATGGTATTCCTGATCTGGCATTCCTGGCTCTGTCAGGCTGAAAAGTCAAACAAGTGTAAAATAGCCAAATCAGAAAATTCAGTGCTTCCTGTAATGACTTTAAGTTTGACTAAAGGTAAGTAGCATTTGACCTAGTTTCACATGGTCAGACTTCCTCATAGTACTTTCAACACTTCCTTCTGTGGAACAGCCTGAGACTGTCTAACATAATTCATGAGTTGTTACAGAAAATACTGTGCTACTAGTTGGCAAGTTCTTTGTGAAGAATTGCATGCTAATATTGCTCCTAAAAGCATCAATGGTGATAGAAATGTGCAAAATAATGAACCCAGCTCCAGGGGAATTGGCTCTTTAATAAGTGTACTATACTGATCAAAGCATATGCTAATGGAAACTTATTACTTAATCAAAACACAGTGCTATGCATTATTAATTAAAGTGCCTAGTGTCTGAGAAAATGTTGGATATGAGGGCTTTAGTAAATATAAACAGCTTTTATAAAGAGGACACAAATGCATGTAAAATCTGAAAAAATGCAACCTACAAACACTTAACGGCGCATGAAACTCCCACAAAAAACAGGACTTAACTCACCTTATCCTCCATTCCCACATGTTTCAAGGCCTGGCGCCCCCTATGGGACAGGGCCAAGTTGATGCTTCGGCCCTTCACGACTTTTGCCTGCCGAATATCTAACAGAATAAAAGCTTAAATGAAGATTAGGCATTTAAAGTTAGAAGGACATTTGAAACGCTATATCTGGGCAAAATGAGACTAGTCTAAAATCCTTCCACAAGATTATAAGTGAGTTTAAAGATTTTGCAGTATGGGATATAAGTAATAAAAAGTGGAATGACAGCTTTAAAATAAAGTCCTGATTAATGCTGGTGTGAGAGATAGCTCATGTCTTCACCTTCTCGAGATTCATAGACTGCAACGTCAAAACCTCGTTTGGCAAGAAAGCAGGCATTCAACGATCCAACCTAAATTGACAGGGTTAGAATAAGAAATAGATTATTTATGGTAAACTGATTGCATGTTTTTGGATATATACTATATTTTTACCATTTTGTACACTGAATTCTATTGGCATTCAATGTAAATACTATAGCCTACATATCATGGTATATGTATAATATATGATACTAGCTGTACCATGATTCAGTCACAGTACATTTTTGTTTAAGAGTGTTTAAAATTAATCAGATTTTAGGACTTATGAAAAGCTTGCAATGACCTAATTTTTTCTTATAAACTCATACTTAACTACAAAGCATAAAGAAAGAAGACTTAAAGAAATAATGACTTTTGAATAATTCAACTTCAGCTATATAAAAGGGTACTGCTGAAATTTCTCCGGTCAGGGCTTTACATAGACATTGGCTGATCAGCACAGATCTAAACAAACCATATATTATATACAGACAACTTTCTTGTGCTTTGTGCCAAGTGCAATATCACTGAACATATTTTGCCATCAATCTTCTGTATATCACCCCCTTAAGCATGAGATCAGAAGATCACACCATTAAAGAAGGAAATATTTACCTTAAAGTTGGTTTATGCAACTATAAACTCATAAAGACACTTGATAAAAAACAAACACACCCATAACTCACTGGATTTGTTTATATTATATTCTGAGGCTGTTATATTCAAAGCCATGAATTGTGTGTAACAGAAATGGTATACATTTTATTTCATGTAGCCTACATTTATTTACATTTTATGCATTTAATTTATATAATTCTTAACAGAGTAGGCCCCACACTAGCATATAAATGACTAAAGTGAATAGACTAAAATCCAACAAAGTCTGATTTGTATTTTATTCATAATACGGAATGTCACCACATCTGTAATGGAACATGTACAGAGTTTCATAACCACTTTGTCAATCATTAACATTCTCCTGGTGTAAGTTATAGTAGAATTACTATCTCTGAATTACTGTGATTAACTAAAGTTGCATTTTAAATGAATTGTTTATTTTATTTTTATTTTTTATAGAAAACATTATCTAACCAGGGAAACATAACAGATCTAGGTCACTACTAATACAGTTTTTGTTTCATTTATCCGGCATTTTCTGTGATTATTCAACATGTAAACATCCACTGACTGCACTGATAGAGACAGTAGATAGTAATAGTAAGAGAATTTTAAGATATGTAGTCAAGTCATAAAGATCAAGTGATTCTCACCAAACCGCCTCCCACCACCGCGATCACTTTCCTCTTACTGCTGCTGTATTCATGTGTGTATGTGGAAACAGTCTCCATGTTTAACAAACCTAAATTAGTGTTAAATGGTTAAAGAGAGTCTGTCAGTCAGTGACTGAGTTTCAAACAGGTTCAAAGTAGGGTTTTGTGGTTATGAAGGAGGAGCGTCGACAAAAAGTCAAACATCGACCAGCGGATCAGCAGATCGCTTTTCATTAGACCTTCAGTCAGTCAGTGTGATAATCAAACCCAATCACACTATCAAACACACACTCACACGGTTAACATGAGATCTGTAAGAGTCAAAAATACTGTTTAATCAACGAAAAAAATGTTTCTTTCATTATATTTCCCAACTCTGGAAACTACCGTGTATAAAACTCTGCTCATATCAAAGATGTGCGTATGGATCATATTCTTAACAATTGTAATATCACCACCTAGTGGAGGTGATCAAAATTACAAGGATTAGTGTTCGACGTCAGCGCAACAACGTGACTACGTTAACGTCCAGACGGGTCAGTCTTTCTAATCGGTCGTTGCTATTTGATATTCATTCTATAATCGTTGTCAATTGGCAATGTTTAAACACTCAGACTCCGTAATAATGAAAGCGGGATTTCACTGAACAAAAAACTGCCGTGACCCGGATTCGAACCGGGGTTGCTGCGGCCACAACGCAGAGTACTAACCACTATACGATCACGGCGAGCCACCTACAGGACGAGTGCGAGGCAGAAAATTCACAGGGATGATTGTTCAACAAGGCACATAGGCTGCGGTGTGCAATTTCTTGTAGATCTTTTAAGGCTTTAATCGAGTGTACTGATAAACAGCTGTTGCAGAAACTTTTTCATGTTGTAAAGCAAGAAATCTGTGCATAAAATGGACGTTCACTACAAATTATACCCACATTATTTCCGTTATCCTCTTATTCTGGCTTAACAATCTCCCAAATAGCTGACAATGGCATGTTTCTGTGCGTATTTGTCATGGTGACTCCAAATCAAGCTTCTGATAGATATAGGATAGTCATACATGCTTTTGTGAAATTATTTATTGTGAAATTTGACAGTCAGGGTCAGTAATTCAATGACTACCAGACTGTACTCTTATTCAGATTTTATATTATTCATTTTATATTTATATACACTACCAGTCAAATGTTTTTGAATAGTATTTTCTGCTCACTAAAACAGTAACATTTTGAAATATTTGTACTATATAAAAAACTATTTTCTATTTAAATATATTTTAAAATGTAATTTATTCCTGTGGTCAAAACTAACTTTTCCGCATTATTACTCCAGTCTTCACATGATCCTTTAGCATCATTCTAATATGCTGATTTGCTGTTCAAGAAACATTTATTATTATTATTATTATTATCAATATTTAAAACATTTGAGATTTTTTTTAGGATTTGTTGATGAATAGAAAGATCCAAAAATCAGCATTTATCTGAAATAAAAAAGCTTTTGTAATACAATATACCATTCTTTTTTTGGGAAATAAATTGTAGAAATGATTACTTTTATTTAGCAAGGATGCTTGATCAAAATGATGATAAAGGAATTTATAGTGTTAGAAAATATTTCTATTTCAGATAAATGCTGCTCTTCTGAACTTTTATTTATCAGAGAAACCTGAAAAAAATCTACTCAGCTATTAACATAATAATGATAATAATAAATGTTTTTGAGCAGCAAATCACAGGAATAAATAAATATATTTTAAATATAAAAAATATTTCTCATTTGCTGTACTTTGGATCAAATAAATGCAGGCTTGGTGATCAGAAGAGATTTCTTTTAAAAGATTTTAAAAATGTAAAAATACTGTATTGTATAATAGCATTTAATCAATTATTAATTATGCTCTTGTAAAATATTGTGAAATTTGTCTGTCAGCATTAGTAATTCAATAACTACCATACTGTACTCTTATTCAGATTTAATATGAATCATTTTATATTTGTCTAGTCTTTTGATTTATATATCGGTATTTGAACAAATGTACATGTATAATGTTATGTTACTCAGTTTAAAAAAAAATCAATAACACTTAGCATTATACTGTATGCTTCTCGGAAATCCATTTTCTGTGCTCTTTCTCTAATTCAATTCATTTTCCATTTATACCCAAATAACATACATGGAAGCCTCTAAACTATTTAATACACTTTAAAACTGTTTTAGGGGCAGCAAATTGCAGTTTTTTTGCATAGTAGTGTCTTCTTGTTCTCGTTTGAGGTCGTTATGACATTGTTGATGGCTAGTTGACATTAAATGTCAAGTCAAGCAATGACAGCAGTCAAAAAGACCTGCTTAGTAGATCTTCATTTGTCAAACTATTTTCGCATTTAAAAATAATGATAAACAAAAGGAATGTTGACCAGTTGCAGAACATAAAAACACACATTCCCTTTTACATATTATACATTTTAATCTATAATTTGATGTTTGCATAATGTCTGCCCTTATAACAAAAGATTAGATCAGTAAACGTTTTAAGATTATGTCACTAGCACATCATAAAACAGAGAGAGAGAGAGAGAAAAGATGGAGAGAGATGAACAGCTGGACGCTTAAATAAGAGGTCTCTTTAAATACTCAGCGTGCTCGGTACTAAACCTGGTTGTGGGTGTGGTCTGTTTCATAACGTCAATCGTCGGCAAGGCGTGACTAAGCAATTCCAACTACTTCAGGGAAACAAATGGGTATTATAAACATTTTTGATATCAATACACGTTCCACCTGTGTGTACACATATGTGTATTAGTTACCGTCTTATATTAAATGTAAATTAACGAACGGCACATAAAAGCGGCTTGTGGCTGATCTGCGATTGATTGGTTTTGTCTACAGAAATCATGGCGTCCTGACGTCTTCGGCAGAGTTTTGTTATCCAGTACTGAAGTATGCAGAAATGTGTTAGCCGGTGGCCCTTTACAGCGAGTTATCTTCCGATTTTATGATATTATCCACAGTTTTCATTCGAACTTTTAGGTAAGTGTCAAATATATGGGTTGTTTTCTTTGTTCGTTCAGCGGCGGCCCGGTTCCCTGGCGTCGGGCTCGTGTGTTGCTATCGGGCGCGATAGCTTTAGCTCATGACACAGTATTTCACAATGTCTCAGCATATGTGTAGTTTAAATTCTGAAAGTGTGTTAAATTTCTCGTCGGTTTTTATATAATTCAACACTAAGTTTATTTAAAACTGAAAACCCCATGAAAACGCTGGAAGCCGACTGAACTGTTTAAACTTAAACTAAGACTTAAACTAAACATATCAGTAAATCGCTTACACGTAAAATAAAGTAACGTACTTAACCTAAACTCAATTTACTCCTAAACTGAACAATTTAAATGTAAAAGTCAACTAATATACAATTTCGCTTAAATTGTAAGACCAAACTTGAAATAATGTAGCATGAACTTGAAATAGTGTAGAATGAACTTAAGTTTCGAGCAAACTAATGGACTAAACTGACACAGTTAGGCTAAAGTAGTAACCATTTAAACTAAATCTAGCACTTAAGTTTAAAAAGATGTGCATTTAAACTAAAGAAATAACTATATAAGACTAAATTATGTTTTAATTCACATGTAAATCTAAACCGTTTCTATATGTGACCCTGGAACACAAAACCAGTCATAAGGGTAATTTTTTTTTATTTTTTTTTTTATTTTTTTTTAAGGCTAAATACATAATCTTTCCGTTAATTTATAGTTTGTTGGGATAGGACAGTGTTTGTCAGAGATTCAACCATTTAAAAATTTAAATTGAGAAAATCACCTTTAAATTGTCCAAATTAAGTTCTTTGCAATGCATGTTACTAATCACAAATTAAGTTTTGATATATTTACAGTAGGAAATTTACAAAAATGATATATTTTGGCATTAAAAAAAAAAAAAATAAATAAATAAATATATATATATATATATATATATATATATATATATATATATATATATATATATATATATATATATATATATATATATATATTTTTTTTTTTTTTTTTTTTAATGCCAAAATATATCATATATTTTGGCATAAAAGAAAAATGTGTGTTGTTTTTTTTTTTTTTTTAACCAAACAATGTATGCTACTTAAGGTCCTGGGTCACATATGTCTGATTGAAATTTGCTTGACATTTGAAGTGTTTGCTCTTTGAAACTCCTTACTGGAAGCCATCTATAAAGAGTTTGTTTAATAATGCCGGGCCTTTTAACTTTGCCGTTTGTTCATCCAGACGTGTCTCAACTCTGTCCATCGTAATGAGTGATCCGGCTGTAAAGAGGGTGGTGAGCGATATCATTCGCTCTCCAGAAGACAAACGGGAGTATCGAGGACTGGAGTTTACAAATGGGCTGAAAGCCATTCTCATCAGTGACCCCACCACTGACAAATCATCAGCTGCACTGGATGTCCACATGGGTACACAGAAATAGTTTGCTTTCTTTTATTGTTTGCATGCGTCTCTCCACTTACTGCTTTCTGATCCCTTCTATTTTAACGCAGGCCATTTATAACTAACCTGAAGGACGTCTTAGCATCTACTCTTGATTATTCGCCATCAATAACTACATTTTAACGGAATCGATCGTGATGCCTCTGTCTCTCTCTGTAGCTTTCCACTTCACGAAAAGCAACTTTTAATAGCCCAGACCTTGACGGCTGCCCTTGTCCTGGTTTTATGTCTTTGTTGCAGAGAGAAACTCAAAGCCCATGAGAGATTTGAGTAATTTTGTTTCTGAGCAGACCACTCTGTGCAAGTCGTTGAAGCCTTCATTGTGTCGCATTCAATATTCTCAGCCTTTTACTTGAGAGGAAAATAACTTTAAACAATTGATTTAAATTACAGCTGGAGCGCCAACCAGTGTGTCAGACTCGGCACAGACTTATGGCTGATACCTGAAAGTGCAGCTTTTAACAACCAAATCACTTTAGAAAGCAAGAGTGTTTAAAAAAACATTAATTGAATGAAATGGTGTTAATGTCTAAGAAGAGATGCAAATTAGATGCTTAATTTATTGAAACTTTAAAGAGCCTTTTGATAAGCCAAGAATCACATTTGACTGCATTGAGGACATGTATATTATTTTTTTTTTTTTTTTTTTTTTTTTTTTTTTTTTCCCCTTTTCCTTTCTAAGGCTTTGTTCATGCTAAACACCATTCTGATCAGGACCAGCTCAAAAGGATTCAGTTATTTACATAATTGCATTTATATGCATTTATTTCAGTGTAACAATGTTTTACATGGGATTTGTGCAACTTTATTTTTCTTGTGAAGCATGAATTTGTTTCTTGAAAATGTAATTTCATAACATTTTCAACACTAGAGTTTTTGAAATGCTGGTCTGGAGGAAATGGATGAATGATTCTAGTTTAAATTGTCCTATTAAATTGAGTAACTTGGTTTTGCAAGCAACTTGCGAATTTGTGATCCTGGACCAAAAAAACAGTCATAGACGTCAATTTTTGAAAATACGTTTTTGAATAAGCTTTCCATTGATGCATGGTTTCTTGGGATGGTACAATATTTGACTGAGATGCAGCTAGTTAAAAATCTGGAATCTGAGGGTAAATCAAATAAGTCTAAATATAGAGAAAAATCGACAATTAAATGTTTTCCTCAAAAAACAATTTCTTATTGACTGAAGAAAAAAGACATAAGTCTTAAATGACAAGGGGGTGAGTACATTATCTGTAAATTTTTGTTCTGATCTGAAAGTGAAATAATCCTTTAAGTTGTCCAAATGAAGTTCTTAGCAATGCATATTACTAATCAGAAATTAAGTTTTAATTATATTTATGGTAGGACACTTACAAAACATCTTCATGAAACATGATCTTAATATCCTAATGATTTTTGGCATAAGAAAAATCGATTTCAGTGTATTTTTGGCTATTGGTTTTGTGGTCCAGGGTCACATTTGTTCATGCACATTTTAATTTCCTCCATTTAGTTTTTTTATTGATGTTCAGACTAAAAACTAAATAAATTTGAATCTGATTTGTGCTGCCTGTCTGAACAGCACCTAAAGATTTTAAAACTTATCAGTCCGACTAATATATATTTTGGTAGAGCTGGGGCCAGGGGCCAGTTGCATAAAATTAGTCACTGTTAAGACTGTGTCTTAAGAACTAGTTTCACCAACTAGCAATAGACAAGGGGTAATCAGTCTTACTTTTCATACACATTTTAGACCAATCTATCATTTTGTAACTGAATTTAAAATGTTATGTCTGGTCTTGAAAGAAAAAAAAATGGACAACTTTTTCTTAGACTAGTCTAAGCAGTTTATGCAACTGGTTGCGTAAACATAGTCACCATGTTAAGATTGTGTCTTAAGAACTAGTTTGACTAACTAGCGGGTAATCAGTCTTACTTATTGGATTTACATTAAACCAGTCTGTTTTTATGTAATTGACTTCCAAAAGTTACGACCGGTCTTGCAGAGGAAAGTTAGATGACTAACTTTTAAGATCAGTTTATGCAACCAACCACAGCTGGTTTGTGTTCTAATCTCATTAATACTGTAGCTTCATGCAGACCTTTGTCTGACCTTTTTAACTATGGGTTTAAGTTCTTGAATTTGCCTGAACCTGTCATCATCCAGTGACGTCAACTCGATTTACAAGTTTGTCAAGCACTTTTTTTGTGTCAGAGTGCACCCTGTCAGTCTTCTTGTGCTTCTTAATCTCCTGCTTTTCTCTTTTTATCATCCTGCAGGTTCTTTGTCAGACCCCGAGAACATTTCAGGACTGGCCCACTTCTGTGAGCACATGCTGTTTCTGGGAACCGAGAAGTACCCCAAAGAGAATGAATACAGTCAGTTTTTGAGCGAGCATGCTGGCAGCTCCAATGCCTTCACTAGTGGAGAACACACCAATTACTATTTCGACGTATCCCATGAGCATCTACAAGGGGCTTTGGACAGGTAAATGACTCCAAAAAAAGACCAATTGGTGAATTATTAAAGAGCCATCTGGAATGCTGGTCTGTTTTAGATGCTAAAGAGCGACGTCTGCGCTGTTTGAACTTATGAAAAGGTGAACCAGGTTCAGACCTTCAGGTGTCACGATGCCTTTCGGTGTAGAGTTACATGTCCAGGAGGAATCGGGTTGCTGGGATATAGAGAGGAGAGTTTCCCCAGAGCCCATCTGCTCCTGTGACCCAGAATGCCACCTGCTCATTGAAACATTTAAATGATTCATGATTAATCTCCAAAAACTGGGTCATGACTCAGAATTTTGCAAACGTATCAGACCAGACACTTTAGAAAGCACTTTTTTGACCGGTTTGACAGGTGTGTAGGATACATTTTAAGGGTGTGGAAAAAGCTGAGGCAATCCTACATTTGGATTTCTGAAAGTACACCTGCCTCTAAAATTCTCATTGGTCAAACGATGTATACCGTCAAACCAAAATTTATTTAGACACCTTCAAAATTTCTCACGTTATCAGAATTTATTTGCTATGGTTTATAAAATGGTAATAAAATATGATAAGAACTCAAGAGTGTGTCAGAATAAATTCATCTTGACAATGTCAGATAATTTTGATTTAATAAGGTATGTAACAAAACAGGTCAGCTCGAAGTGTCAAATCTCATTTTTTGGTCCCAGTTTTTATAAATTTTACTGGTAGTCTACTTTATGAAGACGTTTTGGGCATAATGTCATAGTTTACTTGATTTTGCTTTCTTCACTCACTTAAACTATAGTGTCCTGCATTCACTATTAAAAAATGTCAGTTATATCTGGTGTCTGAATAATCGTGTTAATGTGTTCTATAGCAAAAGTTAATATTCTTTGTTCATTTTAATGTCAGACTCACCAGATTATAAAGGGATTGTGGCTTTTTTTATTTTTTTTTATTTTTTTATTTTTTCTTCTTCTCCCCTTCCTTGCATATTTGTGACCCTGGACCACAAAACCAGTCTTGAGTAGCAGGGGTATATTTGTAGCAATGGCAAACACTACATTGTATGGGTTAAAATTATAGATTTCTTTTATGCTAAAATCATTTGGATATTAAATAAAGCTCATGTTTCTTGAAGATATTTTGTAAATTTAAAAAAGATATCAACTTAATTTTTGATTAGTAATATGCATTGCTAAAAACTTCGTTTGGACAACTTTAAAGGTGATTTTTCACAATATTTTGAGATTTTCAAATAGCTGTATCTTGGCCAAATGTTGTCCATAAATCTCAATTTCAAAGAAAATTGACCCTTATGCTTGGTTTTATGGTCAAGGTTCACATTTGTGATAAACTGTGCAGATCGCTGTCACTGCAGCAGTGCTGCTCTACTTTTGTACGTTTATTTACATGGCAGTTGCTCTCTGTGTCCATTTGCATGTTTTTATTTTCAGATTTTATTTATGCAAATGACTTCAAACAGGAGCATGTAGTGTTGTGCAGCTATAAGTGGACATTGATTGAACACGCTTTATCTAAATAGTGCATTAAATGGTGTTTGACTGACTTTGTCTTGTAGATTTGCCCAGTTCTTCCTCTGTCCACTGTTTGATGAGAGCTGTAAGGACCGTGAAGTGAACGCAGTTGATTCAGAACATGAGAAGAACCTCATGAATGACGCATGGCGGCTGTTTCAGTTGGAGAAAGCCACTGGGAACCCCAAACATCCTTTTAGCAAGTTTGGCACTGGTATGGAAATGCTTTACACCTGTTTTAATCTCTTTTATGTGGATACTGTTGCGTCCTGTCTGTTTAAAGACCCAAGATTATTGCAGACATTGCTTTTTCCCCATCACAAGCAACTGTAAATGTTGTCTGTACTTCACTCTCAGTGAAGGACAGTAGAAAGCTAGAGGATAATGTCTAGATCAATTTAGCCTAATCTACTTTGAGAAGATTTATCTTTTCACAGAATAGCCAGATGGTGGCGGCCTTGAGTTATATAAGGCTTGCTTGCTCTTTAAAAAAAAAAATGGTTCTGTCCTTTACCTTCATATTAACCAGCCATTTCAGAGAAAAACAAATGTGCATTCAACTGTGTGAATGAATGTTGTTAAATATTTATTGGTATTTAAATCAATTTTTGGTTAAGCAAAATTAAGGTTTTGCTATTTTTATATATATATATATAATATAATATAATATAATATAATAGAAACATAATTATTGATAACAAATTATATAAATGTCAATCCAATAAAATGCTCTCCAATAGATGTATATGCCAGTGTTTTGCGACAGAAGTTAACAGCTGAGAACTTTTACCAAATGTGACCTTGGATGACAAAACCAGTCATAAGTTTTTTTTGTTTTGTTTTTTTTGGTCAAATTA
This sequence comes from Cirrhinus molitorella, assembly GCA_033026305.1. Classification (NCBI taxonomy): domain Eukaryota; kingdom Metazoa; phylum Chordata; class Actinopteri; order Cypriniformes; family Cyprinidae; genus Cirrhinus; species Cirrhinus molitorella. Next base: position 37,013,982 of record CM065126.1, read on the forward strand.
TACGCATTTTATTAGAATGGAACAATATTTAGCAGAGATGCAACTGTTTGAAAATCTGTAATCTGAGGGTGCAAAAATAATATTGAGAAATATATAAATATTGAGAATCACCTTTAAACTTGTCCAAATGATGTTTAATGTATATTGCTAATCTCAAATTGTTCAAATCAAAAACGTTTTGAGAGATTTACAGTAGGAAATTTACAAAATATCTTCATGGAACATGATCTTTACTTAATATCCTAAAGATTTTTGGCGTAAAAGAGAAATTTTATAATTTTGACCCATACAATGTATTTTTGGCTATTGGTACAAAAAGATACCCTTGTTACTTAAGACTGTTTTTGTGGTCCAGGGTCACACATGTTTCTTGGTCACCCTTTTATTCTGGCAGATCTGTAGCCATAGACTGTCAAGTGCCTACTGAATGTCCTGTATATTCTTATTACTTCTGGTTGTTGTGCACTAATGGTTTTTTTTTTTTTTTTTTTTTTTTTTTTTTTTTTTATTATTATTATTATTATTATTATTATTATTATTCTCTTTCTTCTTCTTAAGGCAATAAGTTAACCCTTGAGACAAGGCCATCTCAACAGGGCATTGATATCCGTAAGGAGCTGCTCAAGTTTCACTCCACCTACTATTCCTCCAACCTGATGGGATTGTGTGTGCTGGGCAGAGGTTAGCCATTAGCCACATAAACCAACCTTATATTGATTTCTTACATCTTACACTTGCTAGTGGATGAAGAACATTTCCTATTTTCAATCGGCAAGCTTCTCCTGTTCATTCTGTTTGGGGGAAGAAAAAAATCAAAGTCTAGAACAAACAGCCTCAGATATTTGTACTTAAATGTAGCTGACAGTGAATGCAACGATCTGTGAGCTTTATTCAATGCACAGCAGATTTCTCACTTTGGTCGCAGTCTGACACTGAATCTTTCATGAGATCTGCCTTGTTCTTTGTCATTCTGTTGAATGATTCATAGTTTGTTTTTACACAGACTAGTATGCATTCTGAAAGGTGCAGAGATTAAGTTTTTAGTTTGAGTTTAACATTGCCTCTCACTTTTTTTAGAGTCTCTGGATGATTTGACATCTATGGTGGTGAAGCTTTTTGGCGAGGTCGAGAACAAGAATGTCCCCATCCCAGAATTCCCATCACACCCTTTCCAGGAAGAACACCTGAGGGTGAGATCTAAATCAAAATCATGTGTATTGCACCCTAAACCTGCCCCTTGTTAGAGACATCTAAAAGAAATCAGAACTGACCTTTTGGTTTTATACACTACTGTTCAAAATTGAGGTCAGTAAGGTTTCATATTTTTCAAGGGCATTTGTTCTGCTAAGCTAAGGTGCATTTATTTAATAAAAAATGCAGTAGAACAGCAAAATGGTGAAATATTACAAATAAAATTACTTTTGTATTTTATTATTTTAAAAATGCTAACTATTTCTGTGATGGCAAAGCTGATTTTTTTTTTTTTTTTTTTTAACTATCAATGTTGAAACAGCTGAGCTGCTTAATAAAATGCTCAAAAGAATAGCACTTAGTTTTTTTTTTTTTTTTTTTTTTTTTTTTTATTAGATCTTACTTAACCTAAACACTGTTTTCTTAGTGTCTGATTCCATCTCCAATTTTTCTTTCCCCCCCCCCCAGCAATTTTATAAAGTCGTGCCTATCAAGGACATTAGAAACTTGTATGTGACCTTCCCTATCCCAGACCTGCAGAAGTACTACAAATCAAATCCTGGTCATTATCTGGGCCATCTGATTGGACATGAGGGTCCAGGGAGTCTTTTGTCTGAGCTCAAAGCTAAAGGTGAGAGAGTTTGTCAGGAAAAGTAGCATTTTCTTTGAGTGGCTAAAAGATAAAACATACAAAAATTAAAGACCTAAAGGTTCCATTTGCTTTGTAAAATGGCTTGGATCCATACATTTTTAGATCTCAGCCCTGCATTCTGTCTTTCCTTAGGATGGGTGAACACGCTAGTCGGAGGCCAGAAAGAAGGAGCTAGAGGATTCATGTTCTTCATTATTAATGTGGACTTGACAGAAGAGGGGCTGTGTAAGGACATGGAGTGTTTTTGTGTGTGTTTTTGGTGCTGGTTAGTATGTTTTTGATGGCTTGAGCTATATTTCCTGTGTCTTCAGTGCATGTTGAGGATATCATCTTCCACATGTTCCAGTATATTCAGAAGCTGCGGACAGAGGGCCCTCAAGAGTGGGTCTTTCAGGAGTGTAAGGTATGAACATACTTGTTACAGTAGAGTCCTGCAATGCAGAAAATGTGGAATTTGAAAATTAGTCATAAAAGTGGGATATACTGCGCAGTGTTAATTTCGTTGATGAATAATTGTCGCCATTAACTTCGTCAACGACATTTTTTTTCACAGACGAAAACGAAACTATAACGAACTAAAATTCTTCTTGAATGACAAAAACTATGACAAAAATCTACTGGCATTTTCGTCAACAAATAAAAATGAGACGAAAATGTTAGGGAGGGACGATTTGGAAAGAGATTCTTTCAGAATAATCTGTTGCTTAGTAGGAGGTTAGATGTGTACAAACCGGTGGGACACAACCTTAAATACACTTGCTGCACGTCTTATAAAACGTTCAGAAATATCAAATAAGAGAAGTGCAGACATGGATAAATTCGGTCTTGTTTTCTGAGCGCATACACACAGAAAGCACGTCTCGCACTCTTTCGGGTTGCATGAACTGAGAAATACACACAAAATGATCTCAAATTGTCCGTTTTGACGAGTATTCACGTAAACACAGCCGATTATGTCTTAAATGAACGTAAACAGTAAAGAGAAAGTGTATAAGTACATTGCATTCGTGCATTCGTTTTTAAAGGGATAGCATCCATATTTAGTTGCTATTGTCAGAGTCACAGATAGATGTTAACTAAGCAACAAAAGAAAGACAGAAAACCACACACTGCTCTTTACTGAATCATTTATGTAGAATTAATTAATCAAACCCTAAAGATTAATCTAAATTAATTTATAGAAATAAACATGTCTGTTTGAAAGAATGAAGAATATGGTTAACAAGTTACTAAATAGAATGCATAATTAGCCTATATAACTATTGGTATTTCATTGAAAAGAAGACCATGTTCTTTATGAAAAGTGGTTTTAATTAATTTTAATATTAAGGCATGTTGTGTGTGTGCGTGTGTGTTTATCATGATAAAACCTTAATATCAAACCTATATAATGAGTTTGGAAATTTTAGAGAAATTCTTAATAAATGCATTGCACTGTAACTAAAGCCAATAAGTTTAAGCTGGCTAAATTTATTGTAGATTTAGTCAACTAAAAAATCTTATATTTCATCGACTAAAACTAGACGAAAACTAAAAACAATTCAGATGACTAAAATATGACTAAAACTACATGGCATTTTAGTCAAAAGACTATGACTAAAACTAAATCAAACATGCGTAACATAGAATGTCATGTAATTTGGCATAATTTGGATGAATAAATCAAAAGTAGAACACAAACTTTCTCATTCCAAACCTCTGCCAAACAAGTGACTTTTCATACAGCGCTGCTGACAATGATTTGTCTCTACATTGTTTTTGCAGGATTTGAACACTGTGGCTTTCAGATTTAAGGATAAGGAACGTCCTCGTGGATACACTTCTAAAGTGGCTGGTCTACTGCATGTAGGTGTTTCTAATGAAAGACTTTAAAAGGTTGTCACCATGGTTACAGTTCCTTGTGTCATCAGGGTGCTGCTCAGTGTTTTGTCAGGAGATCATAGCCAGTGTTTCATTTAAATTTTTGCAATAGTATTTTACTTTCGGTCTACTTCAAAAATAATGTTTGGAACAGTATGCATCAATATATCAATTGAACAGTGTTGTGTAACTTGGCTGGAGAATTAAAGACAAATGGCTGTTTTGCATTTCTCAAGGATTTTGCTTCTGGCTCATTCATCACTTTGGAAATGTAAGGTTGAGTGCATTGTGTTGTAGGGTGGTGTAATGTATATCAATTTTAGCATTGACACAGGTTATGAAAAGTTTAAATATTCTTTGAGAGAAAAAAATATAGTATTTCTATATGTAATGCCCATTTCTTTGTGTGTCAGTACTATCCGCTGGAGGAAATCCTGGCTGCAGAATACTTGCTGGAGGAGTTCAGGCCAGACCTGATTGAGATGGTGCTTGATAAACTCAGACCGGAGAATGTCAGGTGAGCGCACGCACACAAGGTGGTCTTTCACTTTTGTAACATGTATACACACTTGTACTTTGGGTTTGTTCAAATCACATCTCGTATATTAAACAGAAACACTGTCGTTGGTGTTACTAGGGCTAGGTTTTGACGCAAGTTTCATGATTCGAATAGATTCTAAATCACAAGCTTGCAATTATTTTCCAATTCAACATTATTTTTGATTATATAGCAGGTAGAGTACATGACAAAAAAATCTCAACTAATGATGTAAAATATACATGAGTCAGTTGTTACTGCATTATTGAAGGTTACTGATTTGTATACAAACGCTTAAATGGCACTCAGTTTTTATAATAATAATAATAAAGTTCTGATTAAATTATTAATTTTGACTCCAATTCGTTTAAAATATAAACCTTTAAATTGTGGTCCTAAAAACTTTTAATTTATTTAAACAAATTAAACATTGAAGAACAGTAAATTCAACTGTGTTGTGGTGCATATTTTGCAAAATGCTACTTTTTTGCTTTTTGTGTGTGAGGTAAATGTGACGTTATGTGGCATTTACAAGCTGTTATATTGACGTCTTTGCATGGTAGAAACACTGAACTCTTTTCAACCTGCCTTCGGTTGCTTATTAATTTTTATTTTATGCTAAAACTGGTATTAAAGCGGAAGAGATTTCTCTTGAACTGAGGTGCTACAGCGATCTGCCACTCCACGTTAAATAACACCAAAACAACATTTGTTTAAAATATTGTAATAACATGGACAGAATTTGAAATCTGAGTCATTTTCATATCAAAAGTAACAAAGCTTATTGCAATTTATTGGATAAGAGGCGTGCTACAATGTTCTGTTCATTAATTGAAAACAGGCTAAACTAACAACAACAACAACAACAACAAAAAAAAAAGAATTGTTTAGTTTTGTTTTTGCCCAGCACTAGGTGTTACCCCTAATGAAAATGTTGTAGATAAATCTGAAAGCTGTTTAGAGTTCCCTCAGGATGAGATTAGTTTAACAGAGACGTCCAGCCATTGGCTGCTCTCTTCAAAGACCTACTGAAGACGCTTCATATTTGAACCCGTGCAAAGCAAATATCAGCTGCCTTAATGTATTGCTGCTCAGGGCCAAACTGGGCTCAGATTGCTTTCTTTTTATCAGTTTTTGAAGTGTTTTTTTGAAACTGGATCTTCTTGCTTGCTGAAAGAATCCTACTTCAGATTCTCACCAGTGTGATGCAGGCTTTCAAATTCAATTTCCTTTCCAGCTTTAAAAGAGCGTTTGTCTCTGTTTGAACTGCATCTCAACTCATACCATTGCTACTCATGTGTTGTTTTTGGGATGGAAGAACTTGTAGAATCTCTGTTTTGTACCATTCAGGTCAAGATGAAAGACTTTGCCTTCAGATCTGGTAATTTACTGCTTGTCATACCACTTTTTGTTTGACTGGCTACAACACTGACCTTGCTAAAAGCTCTGCAACACTAGATGTCCAAAGTCTCACATAGCCAGACTTTTGGGCTATATGTGAAAATCTGATCTAGCTAATCTGATCTTTCTGGCCAAGAACTGCCAACTTGGACAGCTAGACACCATCTGTACCATATTTAAAATGACCAAGCATGGTTGTGACATTTAGCAGTGGGTTTTTCGGAAACTGAAATGACATTTTCTCTTGTACACTGTTTACTTTTAATTCAGTGTTCATGAATGTCACAAACTTTGCCAAATCCACCAACTAGTTCTTCCTCAGAAGTGCACATTGTAGAAACCCAGTATCTTGTAAACGCTGCTTTTGGTTTTCCAATGGAATTGAATAAAATCTGTTCTCTCTGAGTGCTGGAAATGAGTGCACCAATCAAATCAAAGCTTGCCAGATTGAAAAAGTGCTTCCTGTTTTTGTGTGCACTAAGCATCAGGCAGTAAGTGAATGGTTTGGGACTTCTATATCCTGCTGGTAACCTTGTGTGATTTCGGTCTAATTCTGGAAAGTGTTTAGGGTTTTACACTTCTGTAACTGATTGATGCAGGGGAGTCCAAAATAGCACGTCATTGTTTCAAAAGTTCTCTATTGATCTGGACGGTCTAAATTGTCCAGAAATGGTGCATTGATCTAAAGCCCTGCACAGCAGATTGAGAAGCTCCGGGAAACCTGAACCTTTGATTGATATAATGACCATAATTCTGAATCAATTTACTGAGCCAAAGATCTGATAAAAGCAAAATTGCATGCCCCATTTTACTCAAGGGAGCTGTGAGAAATGGACGCTGTCATGCTGTGTCTGGTGCTGTGATCTTACAGTTCTTTTGGCTTTTTTGTTTGTTTGTTTTTTTCTTTTAGAGTTGCTGTTGTCTCCAAATCATTTGAAGGACAGACGGACCGGACTGAGGAGTGGTACGGCACGCAATATAAACAGGAAGCCATTACTGATGAGGCTATTAAGGTGAGACACATTTTGATTTTCTCTAATGGATTTGTTGGTGACCCCTTCTGTTAAAAAAGGGGGTACACAAACATTGTCTTTTTCGTTCACAACTTAGACTAGAGGTGAATTGTCTGGATGGGTAACTAAAAAGGTTGTGGGGTGATATGAGCACTGTAAATTGGATGAAAGGGACTAGCCTTATGCTTAGCTGGGAAATACACAAGCCTGCTTGATTATTTATTTTACACTGCCAGTCAACTTTTTGAACTAAGATTTTAAGATTTTTAAGCTTATCTATTCTGCTCACTCACTGCTAATTTATTTGAACCAAAGTACGGAAAAAAACAGTAACATTTTAAAATGTTTTCTATTTGAATATATTTAAAAATGTAATGTATTCCTGTGATTTAAATTTTTAGCATCATTACGTCAGTCACATGATCCTTCAGGAATCATTCTAATATTCTGATTTACTGCACACAAAACATTTGTTATAAAAAGCTGAGTATAATTTTCTTTGAATAGAAAGTTCAGAAGAACTAGAAATTTTTATCTGAAATGGATATCTTCTGTAACGATTATAAATGTATCATCACTTTTGATCAGTTTTAAAGCTTCCTTGCCAAATAAGTGTTAAGTTATATAATTTCTTTCCCAAAAATGATACTCCAAGCTTTTGAATGGTTAATTTTGTTACAAAAGCTATTATTTTTTTATTTATTATTATTATTTTTTTAATGAATGAATGAATGAATAAAATGGTAAATTCAAAATTGTACTGTTTTTGCTGTACTTCGGATCAAATAAATGGCTTGGTGAGCAGAAGAGACGATAAAAAAACATTAAAAATCTTACTGATCAAAATCTTTTGGCTGTTGGTGTATAAACTACTCTAGCAGACTCATTTTAACTTTGGTGTACTGTACTTGCCATAATTTGGGGAGGGGGAATAAATGGTTTCCTTCCCGTTTTTGTTTTTTTTAGAAATGGCAAAATGCAGACCTCAATGGAAAGTTCAAACTGCCAATGAAAAATGAATTCATCCCGACAAACTTTGAGATTTATCCTCTAGAAAAGGATTCCCCATCTGTCCCTACTCTGATAAAGGTATGTTTTGCTTAAATCCATTTTGTATCATTTACACTTGGAGTAATTTTACCTGAATTGCTGAAAGTCTCTTATTTCTTTTCTTTTTTTTTTAGGACACAGCAATGAGCAAAGTTTGGTTCAAACAGGATGACAAGTTTTTCCTGCCCAAGGCTTGTTTAAACTTTGAGTTTTTCAGGTAGGTTCAGCATAAAAACTGTACATATTAGTGATTGTCTAAATGCTTATTTAGATTTTGCATAATAGTAACAGTGATTAATGGGAGGGGTACCAAGAGAATTCTAACGTATTATTTATATATGTATATAATACACACACACACACACACACACACACACACACACACACACACACACATACACACATATATATATATATATATATATATATATATATATATATATGTATGTATATATATGTATGTATATGTGTATGTATACACACACAATTATAAAAAAAAGTGTGCATGTACAATTTATTTTGATTTTAGTGTAAAATATAATCTGAGTATATTTTTGACAACATTGAGTGAATCTCATGACATCTATGTAAAAATGTTCATTGCTTTGGGTTTTACTGATATTTTCTTTTTTTCCACCCAGCAGTGATGCAGTGTCAGACTGTTGCTATAGATCAATTAAGCCCATTTTAAAGTTATAAATATACTAATTTATAAACCATTGACTATAAAACTACAATCAAATTTTTCATAGATCGACCCTTCGTACCAAAGTTACAAGTGACAAGGTTTATCACATGCGTTTTTTCCACAGCCCGTTTGCGTACGTGGACCCATTGCATTGTAACATGGCGTATTTGTACCTTGAGCTGCTCAAGGATTCCCTGAACGAGTATGCATATGCAGCCGAGCTAGCCGGCCTGAACTATGACCTCCAAAATACCGTCTATGGGATGTATGTAAGTATTCTACTATCCCCCATGCCACTGTTTCCTAACATGCTGCTCCTGTGAGGACGACAGTCCAACCTCACACACAAACAAATGACTACCAGTGTAGCTTTGTTTGTGGCCTTTACACAGCAAAAACGCTTCTCATTCTTTCAGTGTTGTTTTTTATTTATTTTTTTACTTTTGTCCCCCGTGTGTAGTAGACTAGCTTGAGATTAGTGCCGGAGCTGAGGCTGCATATTCATACTCTATCTGTGGTCCCTCTCAACCTCGTTTTCTTTTTGTCTTGTCATGACCCTTCCATACAAATATCACTCCATTTATGTTTTCTCCCCCCCCCCATTTTTTTTTTTCTTTCTTCCATCCTGCTAGTCGCTACCTCTATGCAGACCCGCTGCACTGCAACATGACTTACCTGTTTCTCAGGTTGTTGAAGGATGATTTGAGAGAGTATACATATGCAGCCCGCCTGGCAGGGTTGGTCTATGGCATAGCCTCAGGAATGAATGCCATCCTTGTAAGTATGGTGATTAGCCACTCCCCCTTTTGAGAGAGGGGCAGGGTTTGGGTGAAGGGCGGAGCTTGAGGCTTGTGAGTTTGCAGGGTTGCTTGTCTGTTAAATTCAGCTGCTTTCTGCAGATTGTTGGGATGTTATTTCTTTGAAATATCAGTCTTCTAGGGTATTTTGTAACTGTTAAGGGTTATTGTATATTGTTTTGGATTTAAATGTCTTCTTTTTTTTTGGTTTGTTTTTTTTCTTTAAGATACCACGCCCAAAAGAACAAACCTTATAAGTCTCTAAACCGAAAATTAGAAAAATTTGTGAAAAGAATAGACAAGTTTAAGTTAATCCCCCCTCCTTTTTTTTTTTTTTTTTTTTTTTGCTTGCATATATTGAAATAAACCATATTAGAATGTCAGTAACGTTCAAATGTTCATGTTTTTTGTGACCAATTATCACAGTTTAAACCTGGCAACCCTATCACACCAAATCTTAAGCTGAAGGTCAAAAAGGAGAAAATGACACCTTTTTTTTAAGACATTTTCCACATCTTTTGGGCTGTATCTTAAAGCAGTGGTTAATGGTGGCATGTTTGGCTTCTTCAAAGAAATATTTATTATTATTATTATTATTATTATTATTATATATATATATATATATATATATTTTTTTTTTTTTTTTTTTTTATTTATTTTTTTTGTAAAGCTCATTTCTGATGGTTGACAGTGCAATAACTCAATCTAATCAACTAACTCTGCATCTTAACTTCCATCCAGCCTAGTCTGTGTTTACTGCTGATATATAAAAATAATAGATCACACAAATGTAATTTTATTTGTGACTTCAAAGCTGAATTTTTAGCACCATTACACCAGTCACATGATCTTTCAGAAAGCATTGTAATATTCTGATTTGCTTCTTAATAAAATAATTCTACTTCTGCTGTTCTGCCTTTTTTTTTGTTTTTTTTTTTTGTTTTTTTTCTTCTTCTCAGATTTCTTTGAATAAAGTTCATAAGTATGGCATTTATCTGAAATGGACTTTTTTTTTTTGTTTTTTTTTGTAACATCATAAATGTCTATCATCACTTGATCAATTTAAAGCATCCTTGTTAAATAAATATTAATTTCTTTACCAAAAAAAAGCATTATACTGACTCTAAACGTTTGAATGATATAGTGTATAATGTTACAAAAGCGCTTTATTTTATTATCTTTCTATTTATCAAAGAATCCTGAGAAGAAATATACTCCACTGTTAATTGTTATCAGTTAAGTGTTTTTTTTTAACCTCAAATCAGCATTATTCAGTGATTTCTGAAGGATCATGTGACACTAAAAACGTAATGATGCTGAAAATGTAGCTTTTTCTATTTGAATACATTTTAAAATGTAATTTACTTCTGTGATCAGTTATTTTAAATGGTGCAAAATGTAAAAAAAAAAAAAAAAATATATATATATATATATATATATATATATATATATATAACTGCCAAAGTACAGCAAAAACGGTACAATTTTTAAGTTGTTGTTTTTTTTTTTTTTGTTTTTTTTTTTTTTTTTCTTTGTTGCATTTATTTGATCCAAAGACTTTTGACTGGTAGTGAATTTTAACTGAAATCTAAAGACTCAAAGAGGTGGAAAAAGTGTGATAATCACTTAAATGTGCATTTTGGATATTTTTCTTTCCACTAGTTCAAAAGAATGTAAGCAAAATGGCTTAAAATCACAATTTGCCAGTACTTATAGTGTCTTGCCTTAATAGCTTAACTTTTAGCTACTTCAGCTGTATCTTCCCAAGTTGCTTTAAGTAGCTTTTCCATCACTGGATGGGATCAGCTGAGATGGATGGTAATAGCAGGAATAAACCGTCCGACTGATGATGGGATGGTGTGGCAAAGCTGGGTTGCTCGTAACCTCACTTACTGTACTTCATTTACTCCTTACTGTTTGCACGCACATTAATCACAATCTGAATGCACTGCATTGATGGTTGTCTAAAGATGTAACCCTTGAATTGTAATGTTTTTAGTCTGTTTTGCAGCAGCTCATGCATCTGTGCCAAGCTTTGTGTTTGTGTTGTCTATAGTGTCTTCCATTCTACATGTCACAAATTTCACTAAAACAAGACAATGACTGATGGAAGTCAGTGCTTAAGCTGTTTTTGTTCTTATCACTCATTCTCATAAATATTCAATGTGTCTTTTGTGTTAGCTGTCAGTCAAGGGTTATAATGACAAGCAACACATCCTGCTGAAGAAGATCATTGAGAAAATGGCCACATTTGAGATCGATGAGAAGCGCTTTGATATCATTAAGGAAGCGGTGAGACGTGCACACATGTATGCACACACTAAGAGAATTTTACAGTAACCGATAACAATTATTGGCACAAATCTAAAATCACAGGAATCTGTAGATTTCCACAGTAGTTCACTTGTAGTTTTTGACTAATTAGTGTTTTCAGCTCCTCAGTCCTCTTAACGTGTTTAAATTTTTTTTTTTATACCTTTTAATTTTAACTAAAATTATTAAACCAAAAGTTTAATAATTAATCAGTTTAATTATCATTAATGGCACTCCACTATAAAAGTTGTACATTGAAATTGCACACAAAGCAGTTTTTCAATCAACATTTTAATTACTTTTTTTTTTTTTTTTGGTTATAATTCTTTTATTTACTACTTAACTTGCGCTACATTTTCATCAGATGCACATCAGACATTGTACATATAGAAATCCTCTTATATAAGCATATATGTATCTATACTTACATTCACATATGTACATATTTATGTGCCCATATACATTCACAGATTGCATAAGATGTGTACATATTAAGAAAGAAAAAGGATAAAACTTTTATTTATTTATTTATATATATATATATATATATATATATATATATATATATATATATATATATATATATATATATATATATATATATATATATATATATATATAAATATAAATATATATATTTATATATTTATTTAATTTTGTTTTTTTTTTTTTCTTCTTAATTACATTTTCTACTCCAATTTGTTGTTAATTAAAGATTTAGGTCTGTCATTAAAGTTAATACAGCCAACATTTATTCCAACATGCATTAAAATGTGACCCTGGACTACAAAACCAGTCATAAATAGCATGGGTATATTTGTAGCAATAACCAGCAATACATTGTATGGGTCAAAATTAATCATTAGGATATTTAGTAAAGATCATGTTCCATGAAAATATTTTGTAAATATTCTACTGTCAGTATGTCAATGTATTTTTGATAAGTTACATGCATTGCTAATAACTTAATTTGGACAATTTTAAAGGGTGTGGTTTTTTTTTTTTTTTTTTGGCACCCTCAGATTCCAGATTTTCTAATAGTGGTATCTCAGCCAAATACAAAGCATATTTAATCAGCTTTCAGATTATGTAAAATATAATATCTAATATATTGCATATATTTGCCAAAATATTTTTCTAAAATAATTTGGACTGTAGGCTTTCTTGAGGGAAATTAAAAGCTGTATTTCCACAGTTGCAACACAATGAATTTTCAGTTGCCAAAATTGATGCGTAAAATATCTGTGCATTTGTGTAGGCCAGGTAGTCAGACATTTACTGTTATCTGATACGTCCATGGGGAAAAAATGTACTCTGTAACTGATCTAAATTAAATTTCTTTGTTTTTTCCCAGTACATGAGGTCTCTGAATAACTTCCGCGCTGAACAGCCTCACCAGCATGCCATGTATTACCTGCGGCTGCTTATGACCGAGGTGGCCTGGACCAAAGATGAGCTCAGAGATGCTTTGGATGGTACGATGCTCGTTCATTGTTCTTTGAAAGCTAGCGCAGTGGTCTCCTGAATGCGTGTTCATGCTGTGACTTTGTTTCTCAGATGTGACGTTACCTCGTCTGAAGGCGTTCATACCGCAGCTGTTGTCACGGTTACACATTGAAGCCCTGCTGCATGGCAACATCACCAAACAGGTTTGTATGAAAAGCATTTTTCCTTGATGACGTACAGGACAGGCAGGTGGGGAGAAGGTCTGTCTTCAGACAGGTTGAAAATATAAACCATACCTATGTTTTGGGGCATGTTTGACACATTTGAATTGCTTTGTTCTTTTTTTGTACAATGTAAATTCATTTAATTAGCTCGCACATTGACAAAACATGGTGTAATGATAGATTTTACTTTCAAGATGATATGTAATATGAGCAGTGCAGTCTATCTAACTGTCTGTCTGTTGTCTCTAGTCTGCTCTGGGCATGATGCAAATGTTGGAGGACACTCTCATTGAGCATGCTCACACTAAACCCCTCCTACCGAGTCAGTTAATTCGCTACAGGGAAGTGCAGGTGCCTGACGGTAAGTGCTAAGCACCATAAACTCCTATGCAACATCAAGCAATGTTTGTGGTTGATAATGTATGTAGTTCAAAAAGCGTTTACTAAGGCTGCACTTATTTGAGCTAAAATATAGTAAAAACAGTAATATTGTGAAATATTACAATTTAAAAAATGTTTTCTTTTTGAATAAATTATGACATGTAATTTATTCCTGTGATGCAAAGCTGAATTTTCAGCATCGTTACTCAGTGTCACGTAATTTTTCAGAAATCTTTCAAAATGCAGATTTTATGCTCAAGAAGCATTTATTATCAGTGGTGAAATCAGTTGTGCTGCTTATTTGTCAAAGTGTTGTTGTGTGGTGTGTTTTTTTTTTTTTTTTTTTTTTTTTTTTTTTTTTTTTTATTATTCTTTGAATAAAATATTTTTTTTGTATTTGAAATAAAAATACTTTGACTTTTCTCTCTTGCGTAAAAACAACAAAAAAAACTTTCATTTACTGACCCAACAAAAAATGAAAACATAAACGTTCGTGCCATTTATGTTTGTTGTTGTGTTTGTTTTTTTTTGTTTTTTTTTATAAAAGTATTGCATTAAAAAAAAAATCAATTTGTATTTATTATTTTTTTTTTTTTTTTTTTTTTTTTTTTTTTTTTTTTTTTTTTGGTAATACAATTTATGCTGTTCCATCTAGGGCTGTCACTAACAATTATATTGGTATAAATTTCTGTAATTGGATAATTGTCATTTTTAATTTAATTTTTTTCATAAAAATAGACCTAAGTGTAATTAGTCTATTTTATAGTCTATTTACAAATAGAGTACCAAAAGCAAGTAATCACATGGTATGTTTTTACACTTCACTGTGTGCATCTTTCATATTTGGCCATTTCTTTACAACAGAAATGCTACAGTCATTTCTTGAATATGTGGACATCAAAACGTGTAAACTCAGAGTGAGGGTTTGAGCTTTAATTTTAAAATTGCGATGAACAGTTGGCATATTAAAAAAGATATTGATGTGTTTGCATAGATTTATAAGCAGCGTTTACTGAACCTACACACGTGCAAATAATTAAGCTCATATTAAACTTGCCTCATATATAGCATTATGCCTTGTGATTTTTAGATGGGAAAACAGTCTAATATTGCTTTTAATGGATTCTCATCCATTTAAAAACTCCACTTCCGTTAATCCATGCAAATCATATATATATTTATTTATTTATTTATTTATTTATTTTATTTATTTTTTTGAGTACTCGAATTGAGGAATTGTGATAGCCCTAATTCCATCAATGCATCTTTATAGGAACAATGAAAATTACGACTGGTATTAAACCTGAATCTGTGGTGTGTAATTTGAGGTCTATGATATTTGTTTGTTTTGTGTGTGTTTGTCATGGTTCTTGTTTAAGTCCAGTTCTCTGTGGTTATCAGGTGGTTGGTATGTTTACCAGCAGAGGAATGAGGTTCATAATAACTGTGGAATCGAGATTTACTATCAGACTGACATGCAGAACACCCACGAGAACATGCTGCTGGAGCTCTTCTGTCAAATCATCTCTGAGCCATGCTTCAACACGCTACGCACCAAAGAACAGCTGGGTAACACAAACACTCAAGAGAAATGCTCTGTTGCATATTGAAATACAAATTTTGTCTATCATGTGATGACTGGACCAGTATAAATATATCCCGAAAGTATTTTAGACTTCCTGTTGCTCACACTGGTGTTAAAAACATCATTTATTTCTTTCTCTGTGTCTGACCAGGTTACATAGTGTTCAGCGGCCCCCGCAGGGCCAATGGTGTTCAAGGTCTGCGTTTCATCATCCAGTCTGAAAAAGCTCCTCACTACCTTGAGTCTCGAGTGGAGGCCTTCCTTAAGACCATGGAGAAGAGCGTGGAGGAGATGGGAGAGGAAGCATTTCAGAAACACATCCAGGCACTGGCTATTCGCCGTCTTGACAAACCCAAGAAGCTGGCGGCTGAATGCGCAAAGTACTGGGGAGAAATCATCTCCCAACAGTATAACTTCGACAGGGGTGAGAGCTGTTGAAATGAAATCATGTTTGCATAAAGCATCTGAAGTTTTAACATCAATGATGTTTGTTTGTTTTTTCTTTCTTGACTGCTCTAGATAATATTGAAGTGGCTTACCTGAAGACACTGACAAAGGAACACATTATGCAGTTTTACAGGGTTGGTAATGATTTGAATACGTTGTCACACACTGAAACAGATGCTGTTTCTTGCAGCATGATCATAAGTAGAATTTGCGTTTCCATTCTTGCAGCAAAATAATAATGTAAAGATTTCATAACGCACATCTTTTCAGGATGGCTGAGAGTATGCACACAATGTACACCATATTTGCTTTGTAAAGGCAGATGAATGATGGTCAATTCAGTATGCAAATGCATGCAAAAAAGGGCCAATCTCAACAGCGTTTGCAAATATTTGAATGAGCATTTGCTGTTAGCTACATGCTTAAACTGTTTTTTTAATGTTCTAAATATTTAATATTATTAATCACTTTTTTTTGTAACACAGAGCACATTTAATGCTGCTATCAACAATGTTTGAATTGTGTACGCTACCAGTCAAAAGTTTTTGAACAGTAAATGTTGTTGTTGTTTTTTTTTTTTTTTTTTTTTTAAGATTTGCTGCTCAAACATTATTTTTTATTATTATTATTATTATTATTATTATTATTATTATTATTATTATTATTATTATGAAAACAGCTGAGTAGAAAGTTCAAAAGAACAGCATTTATCTGAAATGGAAGTATTTTTTAACATTTTATAAATGTCTTTAATAATTTTATTTAATAAGGATGCTTTAAATTGATCAAAAGCAATAATTACTATAATTGTTTAACCAAAATAATAATAAAATTATACTGACTCCAAGGTGTTGAATGGTGTAGTCTATGATGTTACAAAAGCTTTTTATTTCAGATAAATGCCGATCTTTCTACTCAAAGAATCCTGAACAAAAATACTTACTCATCTGTTTTTAATAATAATAAAAATAATAATAAAATAATGTTTCTTGAACAGCAAATCAGCATATTAAAATAATTTCTGAAGGATCATGTGATGCTGAAGACTGGAGTAATGTTGCTGAAAAATTAGCTTTGAATCACAGGAATAAATTACATTTTAAAATGTATTCAAATAGTAAAAATATTTCAAAATGTTACTGTTTTCTTGATGAGCAGAAGAGTCTCCTTAATCTTATTGTTCAAAAACTTTTGACTGGTAGTGTATGTTAAGTAGTTTTTGAGTGCTTAATTTAATTAAATTGACTTAATAAAGCACAGCCCTTGAAAACTGTAATCTTCAGAACTCCAAAAATGTAATTTCCTCATCTTGTCATGTGGTTTAATCATCATGTCTGTTCTCTTTAGGACTTATTGGCCATTGACGCCCCCAGAAGACACAAAGTGTCTGTGCATGTGCTCTCTAGAGAGATGGACTCCTGTGAGTATTGACACAATAAGGTTGATGTTTTGATTGGACTGGCTGATGTAGCAGGGCAAATTCATTTATTTTTATCATGTTTTTACTGCAGGTCCACTGGTTGGAGAGTTTCCTGCTCAAAATGATGTCAATCTGGCTCCTGCCCCCTCACTTCCTCAGGTACTGCATAGATGTTTATGCAATATGCGTTTTTGCCAATGCAAATAATCTAAGAAAACTGTACAAATATCAGTTGTAAAGTTTGGGGTCAGTAGTGTTTATATTATATTATATATTCTATTATAGCAGTCAAAGGTTTGGACACACCCTCTCATTTAATGTTCAAACAAAAAACAAAACAAAATGTGTATATATAAAAAATCCTGATCGGATGCTCCGATCAGGATTTTTGAGGCCGATCACCGATTACAGGAAGCAGTATCTGCCGATCCAATCACCGATACCGATCTTTTTAAAGCCTTCTTTTTATCATGTAGAATTATTTATAGTGATGCTCTCCAATCAGGATTTTTAGACATTTATTCAGGGCCTGTTTTGTTTTTGTCTTCTCTGAAAATAGGGGAATTCGCCTCTAAGTTGGCTTTTGTGAGAGCAGAGTTATTAATTTGAGGGATGAATGGGAGCTTTTTTTTAAATATATTTTTCACAAATATTTATTAATCTCGCCTAAATGTTTGATCATGCAGTGCATTTGTTTTTAGAACTGTGCAACTACTGCACTAGAGCTTACACACAGCACAATCCTGATTTCCACAAACATTTACAAAACATTGTTACTGAAAAGGCTTTTTCAGCATTGTGATTCTTTTATTACAGTACAGTAATACAATACAGTAATATTTCATGTTTAAATGCAATAAATATAAGCAACACATGTAACAGTGCTTTTTACTTTTGAATTTACTTCTAGATTTATATATTAAGTTGTTCAAGCAAGTGGCAAAACATTTAAACTACTTTTTTTTTGTTCTTTGTTTTCCTACCTAGTGCTATCTATGATTGCCTTGCTTATCTAAAAGTGCTCCTTTCCTTTAAACCTAGCCAAAAACCAACGTGTTAACTGTGAAACACAGCTGACTTTATTTATATGCATTTATGGTGTAAATATGACGTTTTCGTGTCAACTCTTGTTCATATTTACCGCAAACAATGCGCTGTCGCTTTAATTAAGACTCTGCGAAAAAGATCTCTGACGCGTCGCTCCTTAAACACACTGCCAGACCGCAGCCGTGCGCAGCTTGACCGCTTTAATCAATGAACATGAACATGGGAAAAAATACGCACAGCAAACGGAGATGTGAAGCTGGCGTCATGTGTGCGCTTTGAGTGCGCATGAGCGGCCGGTGTTCAGGAGAGCGCGCGGTTAAAGGTTAAACACTGGACATAATTAAAAAGAAATGCAGCTTATAAACTTTAGCGATGATGCTACACTGCCTCTATTGTGCAAGCAACAATTCCTGTGTCAGCTGTGCAGCGTAGTCAGACGCGATGTGGTGATTGGAAGCCATTTGCGCACTTTGAGAGAGAAAGAGAAAGCAAGAGAAAGAGCACGCGTTCATTCACTCGCGCTGTTTGTGAAATTACGGCTCGTATAAGGTTTTCATTTAAGTTATTTAATGAAGAAATATGAACCTCACCGTCAGCATTATAATTGTTTTACCCGCGCCGCACAGAGACTGAGACGGTCCCGCTGAATGTCGTGCCAAACCTCTAACAGCAGGCGCGTCATCAGCGTTAGATCGGTTTATTTGATCAGCCTTTTTAGAGACCGCCGATCAAACATCCCAAAGCGGTTATCGGCCGATAGTGATCGGCAGCCGATCAATCGGAGCATCTTTATATATAATATACACTGGTGTTTTGCTTCCTAAAACACCAGTATGAACGTAATTTAGACTGAGACAGTATACCAAACTAAAAAGCAGGTTGATTAAATGGTCCGTGTGGCAAGGTTCAAATGACTAGCACTAGTTTCGTTTCACTTTTGGCCCATAAACATTATATTGAACATTTTATCAAACTCTTATTTTATCGAGGAAAATTTATATCACGATAATTATCTTTATATCTCCTACCTTAGTCCACTCCAGGCTTACATTGCTAAGCACTGCTTGCATTTTCTTTGAAAAAAAAAAAAAAAATTGCATTGTTTTCCTTTTGTGTGTTTCAGCCTTCAGTGGTTCAGGATATGACTGAATTCAAAAGGAGTCTGCCGCTGTTCCCTCTCACCAAACCTCACATCAATTTCATGGCTGCCAAACTGTGACCAGCATCATGGGATTGTCAAAGACGCCCAAACATGGAGCCAGTAATGCCGTTGTCTGTGCGTGAGTGTGTTTGTGTGCGTGTGTTAGCAAGCAGGGCCACGGCGGTGCCGCTTGCAACGTTTTTAGTTTGTGCTCTGCGTCAGACATGCACACCCGATATCTCTCATAGATGCAAAGAAGACATGCAATGTGTTTCATTTTGCTTCTGTCAGGACATTTGTATCCCTATGTTATATAGGACTCACTCGCTGGCCACCACGACACGTTTTCATTGTTCGGGTTTATTTCAAAATGCTGTTTCATTTCATTCACACCACTGTTAACCATGAGAAACCATTTGGAGAGGCTGTTGTGTCATTTAATTCTCTCCTTGAAATGAAATATTGGCCTTAAGATGATTTTAATCAGTGATCAGGTTTTCTGGCACCTTTTTTTTTTAAAGATTAATTTAAATGATTTGCTTTGAGTTGTTTTTAGTTTCTGTGCATGTTGGCAGAGTTTTATCTTTAAGGATAGTGTTGTAAATGCAAGGTGGTTAACTTGATGGATTTTTATTTGCGTTTGAAGAAATATCATAATAAACGATTTTTAATATCATTTTCATTTCTTTATTTATAAGTTACTTGTTTACTTAAGTGTCAACAGAAATACAAATTCCACTTCAATTTCCAAGAATGCCCAAGGAAAGAATTTTTTTTTTTTTTTTTTTTTTAATTTTAAAATTTTACACGCTTATGTTCTTGAATGATGCAGATTCTTTTTCAAGATGCTTAGTTTGATCCAACTTGCCCATATAATGATACCCACATGACAACATTTCAAGAGCTGTTGTGAGAAACTGACTCTAAAATCCCCTTTAGCTGGTTTGTTTTACTTCTGATGTCTTCACTTGTGATTATGCACTCCTCACAAGCAATAATGTGACTTACAGGACCTATGACTAGTGTCTTAAACTATAGCTTGGTTCCGAGAAATAGATTAGACGAGAACTAGACTTGGTCTGCGCTCAGAAAACTCTTGTGACGTGTTTGAAGGCTGTAATTTACCTGCGCTGACGCAGGAACATCATGTCCGTCTGTAATCCATGCGTGTCCTCATTTCAGGTGTGTGTTTGCTTCGTCTCGAGCCAAGTCTTCACCATCACTTGTGTTTCTAGTGCTGAGATTTATTCTGGACTTACTCAGGCATATCAAATCGACTGTATGCTGCATTTTTTAGAAACTCGACGACCATACTATACCGTCTCCATCAAAATAATGAATACTGTTTTGTGCTCAGCAAAACAAACTGATATCAGCCTCTTAGATGAGTTTGGCTATACCACTAAGATGGATATACTCAGGCATCTCACTGCATTGTTTTTTGGTGGTTTGTGTGTTTTTGTTGTTAAATTTTAAAGAAATCGTTTAGAATAGTTCGTCCTGAAATGCAAATTTACTCATTTTATTAGTTCTCATATCGTTCCAATCCTGCAAGACATTTTCTTGCATGGAAAACAAAGTTAGAGTTCTTTTCCATGCAATTAAAGTGACTGTTTTTTTTATGCCGTTTTTAAAGTTTGACAAAGTAGTCCATATGAGTTGTGCTTTGTATTTTTAAATCTTTTGAAGCCATTTGATAGCTTTGTGACACTGTTATCATTACAGGGTTCATTCAAGGTGCTTGAAGTACTTGAATTTGGCCTTTTGAAATTTGAAAATAGCAATATTACTCAAGAGGTAAATGAAAAGTGCTTGAATAATTTAAAGACAATGTATCTATGAAATTAGTTTTTAATTTTTTCAATAATCACATCTTTTAATGCAAAAATAATGTAATTCAAAAAACATTAGCTTTTTTTCGCTTATTTCATAAAACTAGCGAGCTAAGCCATTTTGTTTTATGTGTGTGTGTGTGTGTGTGTATATATGTGTATATATATATATATATATATATATATATATATATATATATATATATATATATATATATATATATATATATATATATATAAAAATAAATAAATTAAATAAATAAAATAAATAAAAATATAATATAATAATTTTTTTTTTTTTTTTTTTTTTTTAATTTGAAAGGGAACACATTATTTGATAAGTGAGATCTCTAATTGAAGTCCTTGAAAATCCAAAAAGTTGTGCCTGAAAAGTTCTTGAAAGTTCTGGAATTTCATTTTACAGTATCTGTACGAACCCTGTCATTAACGACTTTCTAAATAGATTTCAGTAATTGAAATAAAGCTGAAGTATGAACATTGGATGTAAAATCTAAAATTTGAGAAAACCTGAAAAGTAAAAAAAGAAAACGAAAGCTAATTAAAATATAAAAGTAAAATGAATAAATTAAATGAAAATTAAAAGTATAAAATAATTCTGAAAGAGCTTTGTGATGAAGTTTCAAATGTAATGGTGTGTTTTTTTTTTTTTTTTCATAATTTTAAATTGTTTTTCACATCTATCATATGGCTTCAAATTATGTTGGATTATTGCACAACCATTTAGATGGAAAACACATTTGGTGCTTCATGGCCTTTTTGTTTTAAGGAACATTTTAACTCCAAAATAAAAAAAAAAGTCATTTATTCATCCTCATATTGTTCCAAACCTGTAGATTTTTAGACCCCACTGACTTTCATTGTGCTGACATAAATATTTCTCAAAATATCATCTTTAATGTTTCACAGAAGAAGGTCATACAGGATTGGAACAAAATAAAGGTGAGTTAATGATGAATGTGTTTTGTTTTGTTTTTTTTCCCCCTCTCTCTTTAAAATAAAGACAATACTGATTTGGAATGACATGAGGCTGAGTAAATGACACTTTATTGTATTTATTTTCATGGCTGGGGTGAACTTCTAGATTACATTAAAACCCAAAGATGCATTTCGCATGCAATCTGAGCATTTGTTTGCACCCCAAATCCCTTTAACTGTTTTAGAATCCGCTCAGAGTTCTGTAGGTCAGTGACTGCAACAGATGCTTGTGGTTCTCACCGTCTCCAGTAACTTGATGTCACACATGTTTTGCTCATACTGTGGTGAACAGTAGGCAGAATATTAGAGTAAAGGAGTCTTGAAGAGCAGGATTTAATGAGAGTTACACTGCATGAATGAGTCTAAGGTGATGTTGCATTTGGTTCCAAATCCAAGGAATGGGCTTGAGGTGGAAACGGTTCTTCATTTGAGATCTCTCATGTTTAGGTGGTTTTGAAGTGAATCTGGGATTGTGTATCTGTTTGGAGAGCTTTCTGTGTTTTATTATGATTAAACAATTGTATGAACTCATGTATGGTGGTGTTCTTTATTTATTTATTTATTTATTTATTTATTTTTTTTTTTTTTTTTTTTTTTTTTTTTTTTCCCTCCAATTCCTTAGCAAAAATAGGAAGATATTGTAATTATAAGAATAATCGTAAGGGTGTAATAAGTGGTGTTTTATGGTTGTTAGAAAGCACAGAAACTGCATAGACCTACTTCACCTTTAACTTTAATAACCACAAGCCTAAAATAATCACTTCTAATGTTAATAGTAAACATTACAACAGTCACATACTTTTTAAATGTATTTAATACTTTGTAATGTTAAAGAACAAATTATATTTCTGTTTAAAATTTGTATTGTATTTTAATAAATATTGAATATGGAAATGTATATTTTAATAGCCAAAATAATTTAAAGAGAAGCAGAATGCCTCGTAGGCAGTGAAATTAGTTTAACATTTCAATAGTCTCATAAACACCTTAAAGGTCCTCTGAAGTGCCTTGAAACGAAACGCAGCGTTCTTCTATGTGGTGACGTAATTTCAACTGAAACAGAAAACAGGGCGAGCCATATCGAGCAGCCCCGCCCACTTTTTATAATGGCCAATAGCGTTCCATTTATATCTGTTTGGGCCGCGCAGTTGGTCTTGGTAAAACAGCGTTTGAAAGCTTATAACAGCCGCAGTCTAATAGATTACCCCCTAGATTCAATATGAAACTCTTACTAAAACAAAATAGTGATCATAATCATGCTGGGGCTGTGTAGTTTAATACATGCGGACTCGCGCACATGATCTGCTCCGTACAATCGCGTCTCTGGACCGGAGTCAAAGTCCGGAGTGAACTGCGTGCTGCCGCGGTTCGCGTGACGCAACGCCAAACTAAACGTCATTTGCTCCGAAGGAGAGCATATTTAAACTGACCGAGTCGTTCCCTATCGCCTACATTGCGTACTACCTGCCATTCACCATACAGAAAGTACTAACTCTTTCAACAAGTGGATCTTAGGCGCAGCTTCAGCGTTTATTTATAGTGTAGGGGGCGGGACGCTATGGATTCAAGAGAGCATTTGATTGGACAGGAGGTTTGATGAGAAGCTGAAGTGCAGCGTGATGTCATCAAAATCGTTGATTTATATTGGCGGAAGTGATGAGACTGTAAGTTTTGAATGCTCATATCTTCTGAACGTGAACTTTACTAGCTTGTAGATAACCTTAAGGCTAACAAATTCATACAAAAAGCCAAAAGACTTTACTTTTGATTTCATGGGGACTGTAAAACCTGAAAAGGTTCCTACTCCCATTGATTTATGTTTATACAAATGTTTATACACATTGCCGCCTTAAAGATGAAGGTTGAAAACATGACACAAAAATGATACTCATTTTATGAGTAGATCACAATTTACCTCAAAGGTAAGAAACTGCCCAACACACAGAGTCAGGCATTGGAAAAATACATTTATTTACATAAATCAACCAGGAAACTATAAATTCAGACGCCGTATCTGTACAACGCATCCATTTATACAACATACGCGTTCTGTATTTGGCATTATGCTTCATCTGTACAACAGGAGACATACATACCCCATTGATATTATACAGCACAATTAGATGCTGAAAAGAAAGTAGGAATTTAAAATCATATTAGGCAACACAAAAACTTGTCTGCTACTGCTATTCTTGCAGTTGGTGTACGTACACCATTTTATTAGCAACTACATCACCATTAAGCATTTTTTCCAGGGTTATGCCTATCATCAAGTAGCTGTAATGAAGTACTGGAGCTCTATGGACAAATAGTATTCCAGGTGTGAAGCTTAATTAATTGCACAAGCTCTTAAAATAAAACACCTGCCTACTGTAGTGCACTGTCATTACAAAACTGTACTAGTATGCATTGCATTTATACTGTTTTCAGCCAACCTCCTCCATACTATAGTCGGAAACTTCACAGTTGCTGATGGCTGGAGATAAAACAGAACCATGTAACCTTTAAGACACATACTGTAGGCTATTCTGTCCTGGTGTAATGAAAAGGCCACTAATACTCCTAAAGTTCACTGTTCTACACAAGACTATTTGTCTGATCAAATGGGTTTATTAACAGCAGTTATGAGGCATCAGGTATCATAATGTTTTAATAGAGCTATAGATTAAGGACCAAACACTGGATTATCGCTTTATACAAGGTCCTTAACAAACTGACTCTATAAAGGTGACTCCCTGAAACTCAGACATCAACATTACAAAGATGAAAATTAAACTTAAGTGGCTGATCACTTAAATTATGTGAATGCAGGCAAGATGGTGAATCTCACAGCATATTTCACCCCCAAAAAAACAGCAGTTAAAATTTATTTTGCATTAAAAATTGCTTAATGATTCATTTTGCGAAATGATTCGTGAAACCGTTTCGATCTGAATCAAGCGAATCGCGATTCACGATCCGACTGGAACAACGCTTCAAAACGCTTTTTTGCTAGTGAATCGCTTGAATTGAATGATCGAAGTCACGAGTTTGAATTAATCGGAGCGGTTCCAACTTAAATGACTCACTCAATTGAATCAGCTTTGGCGTCTTCAGCCATGTTTACACAAAAGTGTCAGTACTAATACCAGCTTAGCTGGCTAGTTTTATGATATTGTTTACAAATAAAATATTCAGATTTCCAAAACAGACATAACATGCAACACAAATCTACAAACATATTCAGGTGAGGCAACCAGTTTAATGCTAACTAAGGTTAGTGACAAAACGAACTGTAACTTTACCTCAGATTGCATGTTAGGTGGCAATATTGTGCAATATGATCGACTTTGTTGCTTAATTCACTATATTTTAAATAGTCTGACAATTTGCAATTCACTGAGGATGTAAAATTTCGATTGTATTAAAAGTTTTCTTTTTGTAATTCTGCAAAGCCATTAAAATAATCAGGCAGGCAGGCAGAAAATTTTATTAAAAAAGTGCTTATTTTTAGGGTTTAGTTTTCACCTCACCCCAAAATCGCAAAGTAAAATTTGATTTTATACCCAAAAAAAGTTATTATTTTTAAGATTTTTGCAATGTGAATGCAAAAAAATATTTTCATACAAAAAAACTAAATGATTCACGAACCCGATCCGATCTGAATTAAATGAATCGCGATTCACGATCCGATTGGAACGCTTCAAATCAATGAATCATTTTGCGACGCAATGGTGATTCGAAGTGATTCAATCGAAAATCAAAAGTGAATTTTTCTAGCGAATCCCTTGAAATTAAGTTCGAAGTTATGAGTTTGAATCAATCGGAGCGGTTCCAACGTACATGACTCACTCAATTGAATCGGTTCCTCCTCGTTTGTCGTGTTCAGCCATGTTTACAAGACGCTGTGTAGTAGTACTACTATTACTGGCTTAGCTCGCTAGTTTTATGACATAAACTGAAATAAGCGAAATAATTATGATGTTTACAAAAAATAATCATATTTTCATTCCAAAGAACACAAATCTACGAACATATTCAGGTGAGGCAACCGGTCTACTGCTAACTAGTAAAACACTCCATTAAAATGACGAACTGCACCTCAGAATGCATGTTAGATGGAAATATTGTGCATTATGATCGAGTTTGTAGCTTAATTCGCTATATTTTAAATAGCTCGACATCTGCAATTCAGTTGGTGACAGTTCAATAGGAAATCAATTGAAAGAATCCAGTCATCTCATACAACTGAAGTGAATGTTAAATTTCGGTTGTACAAAAATAAGCATCGTTTTTGTAATTCTGCTAAGGTTGCAAAACCATTAAAGTAATTTTGCATTAAAAAAGCACTTATTTTTAGGATTTGTGAATGTGAAGGCAATACGAATTTATTATTTTAATAATGTATAATAGTATATGATATGTACTAAATGTAATTCAGATTGAAACAGAAATCATTGTGTCCAGACTCACTTGCCCGTTTTGTATGCAAAAAATTTATTTCTTTTGATTTTGGGGTGAAATATGACAGAAAATGTGGACATTTCTTTGTGAAATTCTTCCTAGGAACTACAACCACAAAAAACTTTTATTTTATAAGATTATTACAAGAAAATAACTGCTTTAGATATTTACTTTGCCTTTAGTATTTAATATTGCATTCGCTAGTCTAATTGTTAATGAGGGGAGAAAACGGCACGTTGTCTTTTGCATGTTAAGGATGCTTTAAAGATGATTCACCTGAACATTTCGAATTCAATATAAAACAACCACGTATTAATATAAAACCTTTCAATATTTATTTTTCCTCAGTCTCTTTCTTAAAATGTCAAATCGCCCATAAAATGAGTAACGCACAACTTCCAGGTCTGATTATTCAGATTGAAACAAAGCTGAATCACTGTTCAAACTCCAAACGCAATAGTCACATTCACAAGGTAGGGAAAACCAAATCCAGCGTCTGTGAAAATGTAGTGTGGCGCGGTAGTGTCTCTCAAAAGCTGCGTGAAATCAGAACGACGTGGATGGAATAAAGCAGAGGTTTGATGATGCACTCAGGCCTCGTCCATCTCGGGGAAATTGAGGATCTTGCGATGCGCTTGTCGGAGATACTGCTGCTGCTTGAAATATACCTTAAACGCTCCTTTGATAGCCACAAACGCAATGCCACCCTGAGACAGAGAGAGTGAAATGTTAGCAGTTTGAGGATGTGTGTGTATAAATCACTGAAATAGTTTTCCCATCATAGTCTCCTACCAGAATGGTCCTTTGAAGATTGGAGTTGACGCTGCTAAACATCAGTTTACCCACAATGGTGGCAATGGTGGGGAACACGAGGGCGCCGCACAGGATGCGTGTGGCTGACACGTGATCCGCCAGCGGACTGGCCTCCGCCGGGATCCTCGGCACTGGGCAGCCGATACCTGCACATGACAGAGTGAGAGAGTTTTTGATCCATAAACATTTTCGGTGACCATTTCACAAAGCTTGTTGTAAGCAATATAATTAGTGGTGACCAGGTATATCAGGCAAATTAACTTTCCAAATGTGTCCCTTTAAAATTTGTTTAAAGTTCAGTATTTGAAAGCAGTTTATTCTCCTTCGGCAAAGCTGAATTTTGAGTAAATTTTGTGTAAAATGGGTGTTAAATTAATTTACATTTAATTGACATTTTGCCAAAAATAAATGTTATTATATTATAATTTTTGCATATATATATATATATATATATATAGATATTTTTTTTTTTTAAAGAACAGACATTAGGAAATAAAAAATAAAAAAATTAAATTAAAAGTTAAATTAATTTAAATTGTATCTGCAATAAATAAATTTCATATTTTATAGTTTTTTTGCAATTTATATATATTAAAAACAGACATATTAGGAAATGTCTAACATGTTTGAGCAAATATTGTGTAAAATAGGTGTTATTTATATAATAATAATAATAATAATAATAATAATATAAATAAATTTTAGATTATTTATATTCTTTTATATTATTAAAAATTAACTTTGCAATTAAGAATACATTAAGAACAGACAAATTAGAAATGTCTAAAATGTCTAAGTAAATATTGTGTAAAATAGGTGTTATAATATTATATAATGCTATATAATTTATAATATATAATATTAAGAACAGACATCTTAGGAAATGTCTACAACATCTTGTGAGTCAATATTGTGTAAAATAGGTGTTAATTTCCATTTTATCAGCAGTAAATACTATTATTTTATTAAAATTAACTGTGCAATTAATAAAGTATATATTAAGAACAGACATATTAGGAATTGTCTAACATATTTTGAGTAAATATTGTGTAAAATGTGTTAAATTATTATATTTGCAATAAATAATAAATATAATACAATTTAAAAAATGTGATATGAAAAATATGATTTACATTATTTTATATTATATTATTAAAATTACCTTTCAGATTAATAATATAGATATATTGAATAGATATATTAGGAAATGTCTATAACATCTATAGCTACAATATTTAAATTACTAGAAATATTTATATTTATAATATAAATATTTATTTATATTATATATTATATCATATTTTTAAATAATAGACAGTAATTATAATAATTAAAGAATAATACGTTGAAATGTACATATGTATAAATATAAACTTCAAAATTACATAATATAGACAAAGATGAGATTTGTGAATGTAGTGAACGAGTATTAATGAAATTGATATATCCAACTGATATATACTTTTTTATGATTAAATATTTATTTATTCTTCTTGGTTGTCTCTTTTGGATTTAATGGTTTTAATTTTATAGTTTAAAAAGTATAATCGTCCACATTAGTTTAGCTATAAAAAAAAAAATATTTTTTGCAATGATATATAAGACTAGTACTGCATGTTACAACTTATTTTGCAGGCTTTTGCCCTGTTTATTTTCAGCTTAATAATAAAAAAAAAATCATCATATTAGAATGATTTCTGAAGGATCATGTGACCCTAAAGACTGGAGTAATGATGCTGTAAATTCAGCTTTGCATCACAGGAATAAATTACGTTTTAAAATATATTAATATAGGAAGCAGTTATTTTAAAAGGCAATAATATTTCACAATATTAAAATTTTTATTTTTAATTTATGTTTTAAAAAAATAGGCTTTGGCAAACAGATTTAAAAATCAGAATTTTTCTGTTTCTTCACCACTGACCTGGAAAGATACTGTTAAGAATCTGAAGCTTATTGGAGTATTTCCTCCAGAGGCGAAGCACATAATCCTCCCAGCGAATCATCTTCCCTAGAATTAGCATAACTGGGATGGTAGGCAGACCAATCAACAAGAAGAGAGGATCGGCCCGTTCCATCACATCCAGACCTTCCTTATGACCCACAACCTGAGACACAGAGACAGACAGATTCTTAACCCTCTACTGCATACATTTAGATGGCACATGATAAAAATTATTCCACATTATTTTTTTGCTTTATTTGGGAACATTGTACTGATAAAACCTTTTTGACCACCCCTCACCCCAAAATATTTTTCCGTTGCCTCAGGGCAACAATGCGCAACAGTGGTGCAGAATCACAGAGAAAATTCTCCATTCACATATCATGAGACAATGTTCAAAGAGCAAAACAAAATCACAAATCTGTCAGAAAATGTCAAGAAATCATTCAATGAAAAGGGAAACACTTAAAAACACATTGACATATTGCATTTGAGGTAGACATAAGTTTGTGACATAGTGCGGGGCTGGGAATCTTGGGTCCTGGAGAGTTTAGCTCCAACCCTAATTAAACACACCTGCCTGCTTTCTAATGATCTTAAAATACATTTATTAGCTAGTGCTGATGTGTTTGATTAGGGTTGGAGCTAACTCTGCAGGACAGTGGCCCTCCAGGACCCAAGTTTCCCAGCTCTGATGTAATGTGTCGTGTCATATCATGTACTTCATGAAATTATATTTTACTCTGTGTTAAAATTCAAGAAGCACTTCTTCTCTGCTGTGAAACATAGGTGCATGTTGCAATTTTTGCACATCACTTTGGGTGTTTCTGTGCACCCAGGACCATTGCATCTTCCTTTTTTGTACTGTCAATGGGAAATCCTGGCTAGGGATAGGAGCTGTGGACCACTGTTTCCTTATCCCTTATTGCGCAATGTTGCCCTGAGGCAACAAACAGAAACACTGAATTTTCTGAACATGCGAAATGAAAAATAAAAATCATAAAACCTGACAAAAGTCTTCTGTACACCTTTATACACACATACATATTTTTTATGTACAGTTCATGTCATTTTAAATAAGATTACTAAAGCAAATAATCTTGCCGCCTTCTCACACCATGTGCTTCTGTGACCATGTGTCACAACAGGACGTCCCGCCTTCAAATGGTGCAAGATAGTGACTCCCACACCTTATTGGACTGCTCTTTGATACTTTTATACTTTTGAATAGTTTTGAATTTTATACTTTTGAATAGTTTAATTGGTTGCAATCGGTTAAAAAAAAACATGTACTAAACATAGGGCATAAGAAAAACTTTCCGTTGCCTGAGGGCAACGCTATGCAGTAGACGGTTAAAAATCAAAGCA
Organism: Cirrhinus molitorella; assembly: GCA_033026305.1. NCBI lineage: Eukaryota > Metazoa > Chordata > Actinopteri > Cypriniformes > Cyprinidae > Cirrhinus > Cirrhinus molitorella. Next base: position 37,044,573 of record CM065126.1, read on the forward strand.
TGCTTGTGAAATCATTCATCTGTGAGTGACGTCTCACCTGCATGACTGTCACAGCCCCGTATGTGACGGCCGTCCAGTAAATGGATCCCACCATGATACCGGCAGCAGCAAACGGACAGGCCTTCGAGATCAACCTGTCTGCCAGATCCAGTACATACACCACTGGCCCTGCAAACAACAACACACTGACTTTAACAAACATGAGAAACTAAAGAAGTGTCACTTTCCTGCCTCTCCAGCAGGGGGCAGAAGATGATAGTATGATGCAGAAACATTGTGTTGGGAATCAACAGGCCTTCTGACTATATTTGTTCATTTGTTAAAATTTGAAACCGTCTACAGGAAGAGACTACAAGCTACACCACAAAGTTGATGGGAGTGATAAGCACTTTATTGTTCTATGCGTGACCAGTGATGACTAAATCCTAAATGACTCAGAAATAAATTTTTTTACGATCACAGCAAAGCACACAGTCCTAAAAAGGAACGAGGAGACACTTGAGGTGGAAATCATGTAATATTTACTGACCTCTCAACCTATAAATACCCTCCACTGCGGGAGATGTCTAGGACGACTCTCTAAAGACTCGAGGTTATTTTCACATTCATTTCCTTTATTCTCTAGTGAACCGTGACTTCATTTTAATTTTCAATTTCCATATATCATACACAGCATTTTGTACATTACTGTACATGGAACCCACAGCTTTATCAACTACAGAACATAAAAATCAATTACACTGATCAAAAATACTTAAAAAAAAAAAAAATAAATGTAATATTGTAAAATATTATGATTCAAAATAGCTGCTTTATATTTGAATATATTTTAAAATGTAATTTATTCCTGTGATGCAGTTTAACACAAAAGCTGTCAAGAACATTTCAGATTTCACCTGAAAAAGGTTTAAATAACACATAAATAAACATATATATAAAAAGAACTGTTATTTTAAAATATAATAATATTTCACAGTAATTAATGTTTCTACTGTATTTCTGTAAGAACAGTAGCACATATTTATTGTCATATAAACATTAACCTATATTTAAGAAAAAAAATAAATAATACATAATATATAATTGAATAAATTATATATAAATAATACAGAAAAATTAAAGTTAAAAAAAAAAAATTGTACTTACTATTTTACTATATTTTTTTATTTGTATGATTGTATAATTGGTTTAATTGTTTCAGTGCAAAATATAATTTTGTTTTATTTTATTTTGAGTCGGAGAAGTTTAAATTACCATTTTCTATTTCAATATTCTTTAAAATAGAATTTATTTCTGTGATGCAAAGCTGAATTTTCAGCATCATTGCTCCATTTTTAGTCACATGATCCTTCAGAAATCTTTTTAATATGCTGATTTAATTAAAATGGTAATCTTTTGTAACAATATACACTACTGTTCAAAAACCTAGGGTCAGTAAATATTTTTTCTTTCCTTTTTTAAAGAAATTTATACTTTTATTCAGCAAAGATGTGTTAATTTGATATAACTGATTGAATAAATGCTGTTCTTTGTAATTTTTTATTCATCAAAAAATCCTAAAAAAGTATCACAGGTTCGAGAAAAATATGAAACATCACAACGGTTTCCAACATTGATAATAAATCAGCATATTAGAATGATTTCTGAAGGATCATGTGACACTGAAGACTAGAGTAATGATGCTGAAAATTCAGCTTTGCATCACAGGAATAAATTACATTTTAAAGAACATTAAAATAGAAAGCCGGTATTTTAAATTGCAATAATATTTCTGAATATTACATTTTTTTCTGTATTTTTAATCAAATAAATGCAGGCTTGATAAGCATAAGAGCCTTCTTTAAAAACTCTTACTGATCCCAAACTTTTGAATGGCAGTGTAAGTTCTGAGAAGTTTCTATGTGTAAAATAACCTTCAACCCACATTAATTCAGCTCTCAGATGCAGAGCAGACACTCTTCAGGCGTGCGTGTATGTGTGTGTGTGTGTGTGTGTGTGTGTGTGTGTGTGTGCTGGGATCACTGACCCCTCTCGAGAATATTAATATGGAATATTCTGATGACAGCGCTGGAATCTGGTTCACGTTCTCTCTAGTGCTGCAACATCACCCTAATGGCTACTGGCAACAGGAACCGCTCAGGCATTTCTGCTGCCGGCCACAGATTCCATTATTAAGATCATTAAAAATAAACTCCACTTAGCAGGAATACAGCTGCAGTCTATTCTTCCTCGTTTTACACCGGCAACACTGCTCTGCCAAAGAACTGCTGTGGAACAAGGACTTTCTGTTCCCTACAAACCCTCTCCGATGCCAGGCGCATAAAACAACTTGATTGTGATGTCATCTCTTCAAGCTGCACTGGTCTGAAGACCATCTTGAAAGTTAATCAGGAGTAGTATATTTGAGAAAGACAGATGGTCTTTTCACCTTCACAGTTATGTAATGGCTTTTCTGAGCAAAGTGGGAGATCTGTGTGCCATTTAACATGCCCATATCGAAAAGACCAACTAAAGCTCCAAACCATAGTCAGCTACCTAATTAGAGAGCATTTATATTACCTTCTAAGGAATCACTGCATACACTACCTGTCAAAAGTTTGTGAACAGCAAGATATTTTTCAAATAATTCCCTTCTGCTCACCAAGCCTGCAAAAGCAGTAATATTGTGAAATATTTTTACTATATAAAAATAACTGTTTTCTATTTGAATATATTTTAAAATGTAATTTATTCCTGTGATCGAAGCTAAATTTATCACATGATCCTTCAGAAATAATTCTAATATGCTGATTTGCGGTTCAAGAAGCATTTTTTATTACTATTATTACTACTATTATATTTATAACGTTGAGTTGAGCAATTTTTTTCTTTGATGAACAGAAAGATCCAAAGATCAGCATTTATTTGAAATAAAAAGCTTTTGTAACATTATACACTATACCATTCAAACGCTTGGAGTCAGTATTATTATTATATATTTTTTTTATCATTTATTTTTTGGAAAAATATTAGAAATTAATACTTTTATTTAGCAATTATGCTTTAAATTGATTGATGATCAATGAAGACAATTATAATGTTACAAAAGATTTCTATTTCAGATAAATGCTGTTCTTCTGAACTTTCTATTCATCAAAGAAAACTGAAACAATTCTACTCAGCTGTTTTCAACATAATAATAATAATAATAAATGCTTTTTGAGCAGCAAATCAGAATATTAGAATGATTTCTAAAAGAGTATGTGACTGGAGTAATAATGCTAAAAATTCAGCTTTGAAATCACAAAAAAATTAAATTTTAAAATATATATATAAAAAAACATTTATATATATAATATTATATATATATTTCACAATTGTACTGTTTTTGCTGTACTTTGGATCAAATAAATGCAGGCTTAGTGAGCAAAAGATAATTCTTAAAAATAATTACAATCATTTAAATCAATTAAAATCAAAACATAAAATAATTTTTACTTTTGATATAATTATTTAGGCCAAATTTTAAGGAATCACTGCATGTGTCCATTGATATAATCTTTTTTCATATTACAGGTATGACAAAAAAAAAAAAAAAAAAAAAATCAAACAAACAAAAAAAAAACACTCATAAAACTATGCTTCATTTTTTAATATAATAATTTAGGCCAAATTCCAAGGAGGATTTTTTTTCTTTACTAGAAAAAAATTACAAAAAATAAAAATATTCTTGGATGGATTTTTTTCATATTACAGTTTTTTGTATCAAAATGTAAAAACCCTTTTTAAATATTATTTATTTTGATATAATCATTTAGGCTAAATTTCAAGGAATCACTGCATGTATCAATGGACAAGACAAGTCTATAATGCATTGAAACAATCTTATGAAAAAACTGTCACTGTTCACAAAAAAAAAATTAAAGATAGGCAGCATTTGATGTGACACTGAAGTCTAGAGTAATGGCTGATGAAAAACCAGCCTTGACACCACAGGAATAAATTATACTTTACAGTATATTCAAATATAAAACCATTATTTTAAACGGTCATAATATTACTGTTTTTACTGTATTTTTGATCAAATAAATGCAGCCTTTGTGAGCATAAGAGACTTCTTTAAAACATTATCTAAGATACTTTAAATACTGGCTAAATTTATAGGTAAAAGAAATTAAATTGAAGTCTAAATCACTTAAAACTCCGAAGGTTTTATACATGAAATAACTCCATATGGGTTTAATAGAGTTCTGCATCCACTAAGACATCACTCATTGTTATAACCTACCTAAAGCCCAGCAAACTGAGCCTCAAACAGGAACACAGTGTGTCCTATGGAGGAAATGAGAGTGTTTGTGAAGCGCTGCACTGCACATTATATGGTAATATGTGGACGCCGTGTCCCGTCTGTCTGATGTGAAAGGACGTCCTCGTCCACGGGCTGCTGAAATCAAACAACTGAATGTGACCCATCAGGATTTTCATCGGTTATCTGTCTCTTCCTTCTGCCAGTAACTTCCTTCAGTCAAGTCAGCAAAATCTTGTTTAAAATCAACATCTCCTTTAAAGATCTCTGCATGAACTTCACCTAGTTTTGCACATTTCTATCTACTGAGGGTATATTCAGGGTTTCTGAAGGTCATTTTTAAGATCAAGTAAAAAATTGAAAGAAAGAAATTGAAGGGAACAATATATTTTAATGCTGAATTTTCAGCATTACTCCTCAGTGTCACATGATCCTACAGAAATCATTAGTAATATTCACGAGCTGTGCCATTCGTCTCTCTGACTGCGTCCGTCTGCCTAGCTCTCGTTCCTACAGTTTCAAAAGTTGAACGGGGAGCCTGATTGGTGCAATTTCACAGCTGGTCATGGTCACCCTGACAACCGTATCCCAGAATAAACCCATCGCTGCGGAAAGAGACAGAGAGCGAGAGAGGATGACAGACTGGCCCTCAGGAGATGCAGTCGGAGGAAGATTATTAGCACAGCGTGAAGAGAAACTAATGCTGTTATACTCTCGAACCTGATCAATTTACATAAGAGATGAAACACAAGAGGATGAAAAATGACATTTCGCTTTCATGAGCAGCGGATTACCGGAATCACAAGCAAATCCTCATCGCCGATATCAAAAGAGGGATTTCTCTGGAATCGGGATTGACCTACTAAGTACAAAAAACTAAATAAACAAGCGCGGCTATTCATTACTACCGCTGTGACATTTGATGAAGGCTGATAAAGCCTGAAAGTGAAAGTATGTCACAAATGTCCAGAATTTCGCTTGTCATGTGTGGTATGTGAAAGTGAACTCTTTATTCTATTCCCAGCAAAGTCAGGGTGATGTCTTGAATATTTGCACTTTAGTTTAGACATTAGTTAGCCATTAAATTAGTTCCATGATCTACTATCTTACAAAATATGACAGTTTGACATGACATGTTTTTAAATGTTTTAAATAAGTCTTTAAATGCTCACCAAGCCTGCATTTATTTGATCCAAAATACAGCAAAAGCAGTAATATTGTGAAATATTTTTGCTATTTAAAATAACTGCTTTCTATTTGAATATATTATGAAATGTAATTTATTCCCATGATTTCAAAGATAAATTTGCAGCATCATTGCTCCAGTCTTCAGTGTCACATGATCCTTTAGAAATCATTGTAATATGCCGATTTGCTGTTCAAAAAACGTTTTATTATTATTATTATTATTATCAATATTTAAAACAGTTGAGTATATTTTTTCAGGATTCTTTGATGAATAGAAAGATCCAAAGATCAGCATTTATTTGAAATAAAAAGCTTTTGTAACATTATACAACGCATCATTTAAAAGCTTGTAAGAATGTCAGTATAATTTTTGTTTTTGGGAAAGAAATTACAGAAATAAATACTTTTATGTAGCAAGAAAGCTTTAAATTGATCAGAAGTGATGATAAAGACATTTATAATGTTACAAAAAAAATCTATTTCAGATAAATGAACTTTCTATTCATCAAAAAAACCTGAAAAAAAAATCAGCTGTTTTCAACATAATAATAATAATAATAAATGTTTTTGAGCAGCAAATGAGAATATTAGAATGATTTCTGAAAGATCACGTGACTGGAATAATGGTGCTAAAAATTCAGCTATGGAATCGTAGGAATAAATTACATTTTTAAAATGTATTTAAATAAAAAAAACGTATTTTAATTATATTAAAAATATTGACTTTACTTTGGATTTAATAAATGTAGGCTTGGCGAGCAGATGAGACGTCTTTAAAAACATTAAAAATCTTAGTGTTCAAAAACGTTTGACTGGTGGTGTGACTCTCAAATAGGACCTTTTCAAACCAAAAAACTAATATTTTTGTAAAAAAAAAAAAAAATGTTTTAAGAAAGGATGCATTAAAAATAAATCAGAAGCTGGCAGTAAAGACATTTATAATGTTCTTTTTTTTCTAATATTTAAAATATTCAAATCTCAAGAAGCTATTTTAAATATACATTGTTCTTTAGAACTTTCTATTCATCAAATCCAAAATCATGGTTTTCGCAAAAATATTAAGCAGCTTAACTGTTTTCAACAGTGATAACAATTGTTGAAATGTTTCCTGAAATGCAAATCAGCATACTGGAATGATTTCTAAAGGATCATGTGACACTGAAGACTGGAGTAATGGTGCTGAAAATTCTAATTTGCATCACAGGAATAAATTTCATTTTAAAATATTTTCATGGAAAAGAAGTTATTTTAAATAGTAAAAATATTTTCATGGAAAAGAAGTTATTTTAAATAGTAAAAATATTGTGCAGTAACTACTTTTACCATATTTTGTTCAAATAAAGGCAGCATTCTTTAAAAAAATTTTTTTTGTTGTTGTAAAAAAAAAATCAACCAAATAATGTGTGTATAGTTGATTCTGTATATTAAACAAAGATACAAGACAAGTTTTTTGAAAACATAAACTGACACATTAAAGAGTTGTCATACCAAGTTTAGGGAACACAATGAGGTATTCAGCATTGCATTGTGGGCAGGCGACACGCGCAGTGCTGTTGCCCCTCTGTTTCTCATCAACCCAGCGCTGAAGACACGATTGATGAACCCATTTAGTTGAACCACGACAGCGGCACGGTCGCACCCACTCAGCCGTACGGTCATCCTCATCTGTGGCAAAACACACCCAACAACTCCTGAAAAACACACACAAAAACAGAAACGCATCAGCGCTCTGTTTAATTTAGGGCAAAGTATAACAACATAAAGGTGAAGAAAAAGTTGGTCATGTAACTGTGTAAAGTTCAAGGCCCCAGGAGTTATTTTTATAGTTCAACTCTTAAAATATATCAAGGGACAGTCTGCAAAAAAAGAAACAGTGGCAACAGCAGAGTAATATGGGTCAGTGACTAAGCAGAAATGAAACAAGATCATCATCATATAAAAAAAAAAAAAAAACCTTATTGTCACACTGTCATTTTTTCCCCCCCAACATGTTCAAGATAAACTGGTTTTATGCACAAGGTCTTAGAAAACGAATTACATAATATGCCAATTACTCAAATTGCATGCTCCAACAAAAAAAAAAAGCTGACAAATTGAGATAATTTAAAAACAAAATCGTTTTACTTATTGGGGTTTTAGTGAATTAATTACATAATATGCCAATTAATTACTCAGAAAGATGTCAAAATGGTTGCACTCCCTCAGTCTTTGTATTAAAAACACTCAAAATCAAAGTAACTGCATGTAGAATCACACATTAGCAAATTTAAGATAATTTAAAGACATTTTATTATTATTGTGGCAAATCACTATTATATAGAAGCCAATATATTGTTTAATTTGTTGGCCAGCATCACAACGACAATGTCTAATGATGATCCTGTAAATAATCCATGTCAAATCTCTCAGTGGTTCTGGACGAGGGATAGAGACTCGGCCTTTCTCTCAGGTTCCTGCGTGAGATTTTCCATTCTGTCCGTTTCTGAATAAAACATGAGGGATGAAGAGCTGCTCGGGTGACCAAAATCAGTCGTGTGCTCCTCATCACGAAGCTCCTGTAATCATCTCAGCGCCATCAGACGACAATCACAGACCCAAACAAGAAGACATAGATTGTGCTTTTATGCACATTTTCAAACATGACCTTATTTCAATTTAAATCTCAGTTTAAAGTACAAAGATAGCTTTTGATTAGGGATGAAATGATATGATATTTATTGCGATGTTTAAGAAACAAATGACAAATGAAGACATTTTGAAGTACATTTTGTACAAGTTAAATTCTTCTAATACGCTTTGAAAGTTCAAAAGTAAGAGCTCCAACCCATGTTCTTTAACTAAGAAAACTTGAGTTAGAAAAAGTCAGTGAACTGACTTGTACCTAAACTTTAAAAGGAACTTAACCCTCTTTTTAGTTGTGGAATAGGGTTTATGTGCAACAGACTTCCGTATTCTGCTAACCTGGTGTCGTTGCTTCCGGTTCACGTATTATGCACATACCTCGTTAAATATGAAGCTGTTTTACTCAAGATGCTTTCAAAGTATACACTAAAGATAATCATAACCAATGTCCATCACGTATGTGGATTGATATATAAAACGTTTTTTATTTTTATTATTTTCACAAACATTTATATACAAGTCGAATAAAAAGTCAGCAATAAATAATAACAGCTAGCTAATTTCACTGATTACCTTAAAAGTCCACTGATATCGCTATTATTTAATACTGTTATTAATGCGCTCTACGAGAAGCAGAAGCAATGAGACCTGTTTTCCGGGTTTGGTCAGGTGACGTTCGACATATACCCAATACTGTCTCAGTCTAAATTGCATTCACGTTGGTGTTTTAGGAAGCCGAACAAATTAGAATAGAATAATAGAAATAACAGTTTTATATTATTGTTATTCCTTTGACATTAATAGGAACACAATTGCACTGTAAAATAAATTAAAAAGGAATATTTCACAGGTACATTATTTTTGCTTTACACTACAGCAGGGAAACTACAATCCTTCTTTCCTGATTTCTACACTTGAAAGAGATATTTTCAATTTGGACTGTAGTAACTTTACTCGTTTAAACCACTAGCTGTCAGCAATTCATACTGCACTTTTAAGCTTTTATTTTGACGTAAAACTCTAGTTTCAGTGAAAACAGGCTTACAAAAATGCCTCTCACTACAAATCTAGTGAAATGCTGTAATCATCTGTGCGAAACACACGCAATAAACAAGTTCACTGCATTCATTGTGTGACATGAGCTGTTCTGAGGCACGGAAAACAGTGGATCATGAGCTGATCGCCTGAACGAGGTGCACGCTTCGCTTTGAAACAAGCAGCAAAAACAGACGGTTTCGGTTTTAGTTCATTTGACAGATACTGTGCCAAAGCTTAACGGCCCAAAACACAACTTCAAAGACCTTTTATGTTAGAATAAGAAGTTTAAATATGTTTTAAAAACGACACTTTCTACCCAGAAGACCTATCGTTTCATATTGTTGTGTGACCACGATGATATCGAGACATTGTGATACCATGATATTGATAATACTGTTACATCCCTACTTTCGATACTAATTTTTGGGGAAAAAATATTGATTTAAACATGGTAAAACGGTTAAATAAAGCTTATTGGTAGCTGAAAGCACAACCACATTTGTGACCCTGGACCACAAAACCAGTCTTAAGTAGCATGGATATATTTGTAGCAATAGCTAAAAATACATTGTATGGGTCAAAATCATTTTTTTATGTCAAAACCATTAAGATATTAAGTAAAGATCACATTCCATGAAGATATTTTGTACATTTCCTACTGTAAATATATCAAAACCTAATTCTTCATTAGTAATACGCATTGCTAAGAATTTCATTTGGACAACTTTATTGGTTTTTCAAATAGTTGTATCTCGGCCAAATATTGTCATCACAACAAACCATATATCAATGGAAAGCTTATTTATTAAATTATTATGTGTATTCTATGTACAATTTTAAAAAATGTACCCCTTATGACTGGTTTTGTGGTCCAGGGTCACATTTAGAGAATAGTTCACCAAGGATGTTAATTAGTGGACTGGAGTAATGTTGATTACTTGTGGATTACTGTGATGTTTTTATCAGGTGTTTGCACTCTAATTCTGACGGCACCCATTCACTGCAGAGGATCCATCGATGAGCAAGTGACGCAATGCTACATTTCGACAAATCTGTTCCAAACCCATTTACATCTTGGACAGCCTGAGGGTGAGTACATTTTCAGCAAATGTTTCATTTTGGGGTGAACTATTCCTTTAATAGTATTTAGTTACAAAACCAAAAAAAGTGTGTACAATTTTTGAGAATGGCAAGTTACAGAACCAGAAAGTTTTGATTCGCTTCATATATGAAGAACGAAACACCAGAAGCAAAATAAAGAGTGACGAAATGATCTGAGATCTTCACAAGATCAGTGCTATGGACAAAGACGCTTCTCCATGTTCCTTAAGAACCTTCTCCTGTTCCTGTAACTCTGCCTCCATCATGACAACCACCAGAAACACAATCACCCCCGTGAAACCCAAGACACCTCGCTGTCGCCCCTCACTCAAACACACTCACGTAACATGGATTTACACACTAAGAGCCGTGTTCATTAAGGTGCACCAATGAGGTCAGACAACCTGATTACCAATAAACAAGGTAAAACAAATTGTTCTGTGTGACAATCTGATTTAGGCTTGTTTGCCTTCACTCAACAGGGGTCAAGTTTCAAACTACAGGCTATATTATCTATTATCTGCAGTAAAATACACAAAAGGTATGACACATGATAGCATGATATGATTTTTGTCTGTTTTGTGGGAGAAAAATGAATCGCAGATACATCACAATTCCTTCATTAACAACTGTGCTTTAAACCACAAATAAATAAACTACTACAATACCAGTCAAGTTTTTTTAAAAACAGGCCTCACCAAGCCTGCATTTATTTGATCCAAAGTACAGCAAGAACAGTAAACTTTTTTAAATATTTTTATTATTTAAAGTAACTGTTTTCTATTTGAATATATTTTAAAATGCAATTTATTCCTGTGATTTCAAAGCTGGATTTTTAGCATCATTACTCCAGTCACATGATCCTTCAGAAATCAATCTAATATTCTGATTTTTTTCTGATTAATATTATATTGAAAAACGAATAAAACGTTGACTTTGCCCAGCCGAACAACTGCGATCACATTCTGTTCACTGCTGTAATTGAAGACACATGACAGAATTACTGTTTGTGATAATATATATATATGATACTTAAAATATCTCCAATTTCCCATGAAATCATGTGAATATTCCGGGAACAAAAGCTGCAAAAATCCCTATCTGATGCCCAGAAAACAGCCTTCTCGACCTCTAGATTTACATTACTATTTGAGTTCTTGCAGAATATAGCAATGAGATACCATCAGGAGGTCAGAAAGTCGATACCGCTCACCTTTCTTTACATGTTAAGAGCTGGTTACATGACACAGAAAGACAATCTATACAACAGCGAGGGGGGTCTCTGGAACTGATAGCCCTGATAATAGTTTAAATACCCTGAACTCTAGAGCCCCAACATCAGCTCCTGTTTCACAAAGAATGAGTTTTGGTGAATAAAGTGGATAATTTTGCTACAGCTGACTGATGTTGCTTTAAAAACAGGAAGTAGTATGTGAAAGTTCAGATGCTTCCTCTTGGCCAGATAATGTGGAAGCACTGTTAATCACAAGTCTCAAACTTTAAGTATGACCAGTAATAATATCGAAGCATCGAAAAAAAAGTTACAAAAACTGTTTCAATGACAAACTCCTGCATGTTCTCATTGCTACACAAGTCAGACTGCATTTAAAGAGGCATTAAAACCTCGGCACAATGAGTTTATTCATTCGCTGTGGTCACGTGATTGTGGGAACCTGAATGATCTTCCAGCCAACAGCCAGTGAGAAAAAATAGTCGAGCATCAGAGGAACCGCTGAGATCCCAGACGTCTACTGATACAAATAGGGCTGCCACAATTAGGAAATTTCATCTGGCAATAAAGGATCATATAAATAACTGCAATTAGTCACTAAATTGCATTTTTATTCATATAATATCAGTTAATAGATAAATATAAAATGTAAACAACAAGGTAGTCATACTGAACATGAAAGCAAATGTATGATTTCCCTGATAAATAATGCACAGAATAAAAACAACAACAACAACAACAACAACATTTTAAATGAAAAATACTTTTAAATATTAAAATATTAGAATTAATTTTCCAACAATTAAATACAAAAACCTTATTATTATTAATATTAATACTGATACTAAATCCATGTATTAATTATTTTTCTGTCTTTTTCCCTCATCTGCTCAACAGGGTTATTATTGTTAACTAAATTTAAAACTAAAACTTGATTATTTTATTTCAGGTAGTTGCCAAAGCATCAATTCTCATTCTTTTACTTTAAATACTAAAATAACTAAAACAAAAAATGTATAAGCACTAAATTTTTTAAAATCCAAAACTCACAAAAACCCAGAACAAATTTTCTACAAATTTAACTAAAATTACAATTAAAACTGAAAACAAAAAAGTAAAAATAAATAAATAAAAACTATGAAAGTATATCAGTCATACTTAAAAACAACTGCTGCTCAAAGTCTACCTTTATCCCTCAGTACCAATTTTATTTGCCTGTCTAAACTGTGACTAGTTTACAGCTGGTGCAACATTAGAGTTCATGTAACTTCAGTAACTGTTTTCCAGTACCACCAGTCATCTTGAACTTGTGATCTATATTTGTACTTGAGGAGGGGTGAGATGTGGCCTACTGCTGATCCATAAACACACACGCTCACTCTCACTCTCTCCCCTGTGGTCAGAGTCACAAGACCTATTCACAAGATCACATTTCACCAGCAAATATAAAACCAAGAGGAACAAAAACTAAGACCACATAGAATTACCAGGATTGTCTGTTTTAGTGCAACAGTAAGTCATATTTTAATGGAACAGCTATAGTTACTAGATTTATTATCTTAACTACATTAATATTTGAAATGATGACTGCCATTTCCTGTTAATTTCCTGTAATGCTTGCAACCACTGTAAAAGTCACCTAGTATTTGCATCAGTTTTGCACCTAGTATTTGCATCACGTGTTTTCTTTAGAAAACGTTAAAATCTAGTGAAACAACAATTTATGGAAGCCACTTTCCACCATAGAATATTTTCTATATTTTCACAATTTTGAGTTTTTCTGAAAGTTTTCGCCACTGAATAAAAAATTGTGACTTTTTTCTCAAAATTGTGTGATATAAACTGGCAGTTGCGAGTTTTAAAGTCCAGTTCTGATATTTTCTCAAAATTGCTAGTTTATATCTCACAATTCAGATGTAATAAGTCACAGTTGTGTGTCACAATAGTAACAAATTTTAAAAAAGACTTTTTTCTCGGAATTGTGTGATATAAACTTGTAATTTGAGTTATAAAGCCTAGCTCGGAGGAGGAAAGAAGACAATTCTGACGTAAAAACTCATTTGTGGGTTATAAAATCAGAATTGTGAGTTATAAACTCAATTCTGAGAAAAAAGCCACAAATGCAAGATTTTATATATAGATATATAAAAGACTTTTCTCAAAATCGTGATGTTTTATCTTACAATTCTGTCTTTTTTTTCCTCGCAACTGAGTTTACATCTCGCAATTCTGACTTTTATTCCTCAGAATTCTGATATCTAAACTGCGAGTTATAAAGTCCAATTCTGAGGGGGGAAAAACTTCTTTAGAAGAATTCTGATGTAACAAGTTGTGTGTTATAAAGTCAGAAATATATATATATATAAAAACTTTTTCTCAGAATCACAACTCTCTGTCTTACCGTTCTGAATTTTTTCTCACAATTCTGACTTTAACTCGCAATTCGCAGTTTAACTCGCAGTGTGGAACAGGCTTCCATAGAGTTTAGGTCTTACAGTTCTGACTTAATTTGTATTTTCTTTTTTATTCTAAGGCGGAAACAAAAAAAAAGCAGAATTGCGAGATGTAACCTCAGAATTCAGAAGAAAAAAAAATCAGGGATATAAACTCGCAAGTACAAGAAAAAGTCTGAATTGTGAAATAAAATTAGCAATTACCTCCACACAAAAAAACTGAATTGAGATGCAAACTCAATTCTGAGGAAAAAATTCTGAATATTTGAAAAGAAAAAAAAAACAGAATTGCATGAAATAAACTCAGAAATCTGAGAAAAAGTTGGAATTGTGAGATGTAAACTCAGAATTCTTTGGAAAAAGTAAGAATTGCAAGATGTCAACTCAGAATTCTGAGAAAAAAAAAGTCAAAATTGCAAGATGTAAACTCAGAATTCCAAGGGGGAAAAAAATCAGAATTGCAAAGATGAAAATTCTTAATTCTGAGAAAGTCGGAATTGTGAGATGTAAACACAGAATTCTGAGAAAAATGTCAGAATTCTTTGGAAAAAGTCAGAATTCTTTGGAAAAAGTCAGAATTCTTTGGAAAAAGTCAGAATTGCAAAATGTAACTCTTTTTGTAAAAAAATATATATATACATTTAGAGACTTATACTAGAGATGTTATCTCGAAATTGTTTAGATTTTATACTTGTGACTTTTTTCACAGAATTGCGAGAAAGTCTGAACTGTGAGATCACAATTACCTTTTTTCCCGTGGTGGAAATGGGCTTCCATAGCAATTAGCACAGGCACCATGCAAAACCACATTTTACTGACATTCAAACAGAACATAACACCAAAAAAGGTGGATTATTTCCAGACACTTTTCAAACATGACACACATTTGAAAAGGCAGCCTGTTTTATCATGATGATGTGGAAACACATCAAAGCTGGATAGGAAAAACAATAAGGCGGAGAAAGTGAGGTTTTAAAAACAGCCAGAATAAATGGAGTCGGCTTTCTGAATACCGACGAGAACAAAAGAGGGTGATAGAGTGTCTGCCACGTAAAGGTCAGACAGGATTTAAGCATGACCCCGTCTTTTCAAGCGATGAAGAGCTGCATTGCAGAGAGAGCAGCTGCGGGTGGCAGGCCTTGATAAGGCCGTGTGTTGGAGTCTGATAGAGCTGCACGCTGGCGTACGGCTATCTGCTTCCACACAGACCTGTGAAGGTTGTTGCCTCAGTGACGGACATTAGAGAAGGATGCAGGATCCATTTGAGAGAGATGAGAGCGTTCACCATGACAACTGACACAGATATGTCTACAGACAGGCTAATGTGCCAATAAACCACTTTACTAACACCAGTTAGTCCAGTACTTTCCTCTCAGTACTCATTTCCTCTGATGTAAACAGAAGTATGAGGAGACTACAAGTTAAAAATGCCTACCGTTCAAAAGACTGGGGTTGGTGAGGTTTTTTACCATAGCCTCAGCAAAAAATTGTGAAATATTATTGCAATTTAAAAGAACTGTTTTTTATTTGAATATACCTTAAAATGTAATTTATTCCTGTGATTAAAAGCTGAATTTTCAGCATCATTACTTCAGTCTTCAGTGTCATGTGATCCTTCAAAAAGCATTCTAATATGCTGTATTTTTTTTATTATAAATGATGAAAAAGAGAAACAATTAAATACATACTTGCCCCTCTAACACTTGCACTTTCTATTTGATTTACAACTACTTGTTTTTTTTTAAAAAAGAGCCTCTAACACTAGCTTACTCTATTCTTTTTCTATTCCATCTACTTGTTTTATTTTATTATAAAAAAATAACCCTCTAACACTAGCGTTCACTATTCTTTCGATTCGTTTTATTTTGCTTTAAACATTCCCTATTCCTTTTCTATTCTATCTACTTATTTTCTTTGTATTCATTATTTTAAAAAATTCCTATGTATACTGCATTGTGCAAATCGAGACTTGTCACGCCACTTACATATTAGTGCTCTTTTGTTGATTTTGATTGCTTCCATTGTCTTCATCTGTAAATCACTATGGATAAAAGCATATGCTAAATGACAAAGCGTAATGTAAAACAGCTGTGCTGCTTAATATTTTAATAGAAACCATGCCACATTTCTATTTAAGATTCTTTGATTAAATTAAGACGAGATCATAAATCAAAGGGACAGCATTTGTTTAAAACAGAACGCGTCTTTACTGTCACTTTTGATCAATGTACTTAATCACTGCTAAATTAATTTCTTAAAAAACAGTGAACTGAAGGGTATATAATATTTATAATATTATATATATTATATTTATAATATGTATGTAATATTTAGCAAGTAAAACAACAGTATTAAAGTGTGATTCAATGACATTTGATTTTTTTTATCCAAAAAATTTACATTTTTATTAATTTTTGGGGGTGGGATTCTTTATAAATTAAAATAAAAAGCATTTATTTAAAGTAAAAATCTTGTAACATTCTAAATATTTTTACTTTCAATTTGGATTAATTAAATGCTTCCTTGCTGAATAAAAGTATTAATTTTTTTATTGTTTTTTTTTAAAGCATTTGGTAGTGTGTGTGTATATATAAAATTGTAGTGTACATATACTGACATATGAAAGTTCTCTTATTTTTGACTGGAAGGACAGATCCAGACAATTGTGTCCCGTCAGCAGGCCAGCGCAGTCTAGTTTATTTTGCAAGCTTTAGCCCTCTGGCAAACAGGACAGGCTGCATGGAAATACATGGACAAGGTCAGGACACCGAACAGCTCGACTCCACGCAGTGACCCAATGAATAATTACTGAAATGAAAACCAGTCTATGTCATTTACCAAAAAAAGCTTCTATATATAGAAAATCTGCAATTTAGGGGAATATTCGATAGCGCTGTTTATTTATGGCCCCTGAGGGTAAATCTGGAAAAAAAAAAAAAAAAAAAAACAGACTCATTATAAACTTCTCCAGGACAAACTGTCCTTTTTCTGGGTTCATTAAAAGTAAAAACTCAAAGTACTTAAGACCAACATCATGCAAGTCATGTAGCTATGAGCTTTTTTTAAACCATGAACCTTTCCGAGGTGTGCAATTCAGATCAAACAGGCAATCAAGCTTCTTATCACTTAAGCTGTTTTACTAAAGTAATATTCTGGGGTCAATACAGGTTAAGCTGTCATAGTCTTGATTAACACAGGAAATGCATTACAATTTGTAAAACAAACAAAATTGGTATGTAATGCACATCTTATGAAGTCAGAAGACTTGACTGTTTTTAACTCCTGTATTGAAACTGGAAAACCCAGTAACGCATGTAATCACATGACACATAATAAGGTGCTATTTGCATAAATAACTGTTATATAACAGCCATTCAAGAGAGAAACACAGTGTTGATTATGATTACCGTTAATAGTGTTGAGCGTTGAGCGTAATATTTATACAGTCAACAGCAAAACATAATAATAAACCAATATTAATAATGATGCGTATTAATAATATCAATATTGCATATTCTGTTGTTGAAGTCTAATGGTCATTTACTAATATTGTGTCAAAAATAAAAATCAGTTCTGCACATCAGTTTCCAAAAGAATTCTCTTAAGCTAACCAAACCTGCATTTATTTGATCCAAGGTACAGCAAAAGCTGTAATATTGCTAAATATTTTACTATATAAAATAACTGCTTTCTATTTGAATATATTTTAAAATGTAATTTCTTCCTATTTTCAGCATCATTACTCGTCTTTAGTGTCACATGAGCCTTCAGAAATCATTCTAATATGCAGATTTGCTGTTCATGAAACAATTTTTGTTATTATTATCAATATTTAAAACAGATGAGTAGAAACATCTAAAGAGCAACATTTATCTGAAATAAAAACACATTATATACAATATCATTCAAAAGCTTGAAGTCAGTATAGTTACTTTTATTTAGCAAGGATGCTTTAAATTGAACAAAAGTGATGATAAAGATGTTTATAATGTTACAAAAGACTTCAATTTCGGATAAGCCTGAAAAATTCAACATAATAATAATGTTTTTGAGCAGCAAATCAGAACATTAAAATGATTTCTGAAGGATCATGTGACTGGAGTAACCGTGCTAAAAATTCAGCTTTGAAATCACAGGAATAAATTACATTTTAAAATGTATTCAAATAGAAAACAGTTATTTTAAACAGTATTTGAAAAAATATTTGAAAAGGTTACTGCTTTTGCTGTACTTCAGATCAAATAAATGCAGGCTCGGTGAGCATAAGACACTACTTTAAAAAACATTAAAACTTTTGACAGGAGCTGTTAAGCATAATCTTAAAATCTAAAAATATTTAATCAAAGAAGCACGACCAAATTAAAGGCCAAATGAAGGTCACGCCCCCTCGCCAAAGACGTCACGTCATGTAAGTAACACACTTATTAGCATCTCTATGTAAAAGCAGAAACGCTCTAAACGTGCAAACAATCACTTAGTAGCTACTCTTAAGAATATTTATATGCGTTTAAGAATATTTACAACATATAAATGTACTTTAACTGACAGGTTGATGTGTAGCTGCCATTAGCCGTTTGTTTACATTCACATTTCTTTCACTCACCTGTCCACAATCTGCTGCATCACAACCGCTCCCTCTTCTGCCATATTTACATGAGTCCGCACACTTAATGAATGACTGAAAACTAAAGTAAGACAGTATTTAATATTTTAATAATAGAGATTAAATCGTCAGGCCGCAGGGAATCTTAACGCCGTGTTAAACACGCATGTGAGCGTCTTACTGTCATTAAACAAACGCTGCAATCTGACTACAAACTATTAAGATGGATTATTATAAAGCGATCTATTAATGAATATTCATAAATGTCAGTAATTCCAGAAACACGCAGCGACTCCATTGACTGCACTTGAGAAAACGCGAGCGGACGCAGCAGCACGCTTGTGCGAGATTAACTCGACTCTCGCGAGAGCACAGGTGCATTCTGGGACGTGTAGTCTTCGTGTCATGTAGCCAAAAATATAAAAATTTATGTTCTCGCAGAGGCAGGCAGCCTAGAGCAAGAGGGACTACGCCTGCTGGAGCAACATGAAGATACATATTTGGCTTCAGAATACCTCATACTGTGGTAAGGAGAGGATTTCCGTACAAATTCTAAATGATTAGACTGCATATTTTATTTGACATGGCAAAGCATCCAGGAATAGTAAATATAATTAGTGAGAGCTTCATTCATTTCCCATTTCACATGGCATATGGTTAGGTAATTATATAGTGTTTGTTCATTGCTGATGTGTTTTGATTTAGAACCCTTCTTTTGTTTTTACTGAGTTCATTATTATATAGGCTATGAGATTTGAAATGACAAGCATTTTTATGCATCTTCTGATGTTTTCTGTCAAATTAACTCTATAATAAGAAAATGCAAATTTGACCTACATTGAAATGGTTGATTAAGGTCAAAAATCTAGTTTCATTGTGCCAAATATATAGTGACTTGATGAAGTCAGTCACAGCTTGGCTAGTAGGTTACTCCTGGTCAATCACTTTTGGCATTTTTTTTATTTTTTATTATTATGTTTATATTATGCAATATTTTCTGTATTTCATATTAACTTACTTATAGTATTAGTTAGAGAATAGATATTTTAAAGCTCTAATTTAAGATCGTCATTTTATAAATAACTTTCATTACAGAAGCACTGAATATGGAGCCACTTAGCAGATTTTCATGTATATATTGTGTTTGTTTTGATATCATCTGATATAATACAATTTTATACCAATTAACAATCTGACAATGTCTAGTGTGACAATGTAAGTCAGGTAAATGCTTTAAACTGTATTTTTTCACCAGTTAAATGCCATTTTTGATAGATTTGCTATGCATTTAAACATTGTCACTGTCACAAAATCTGTTTTTGTCACATATCAATGTTCTGTTATGTCAGGTAGTATATTTTCCTTCATGAGGGTGCTATAATTTGTTAAATAAAATAACATTTTGCCATTTATGATAGATTTTCTATGCATTTAAACATTGCCACTGTTACAAAATCTGTTCTAGCATGCTTAAATCCACAATGAAGCAACAGCAAAACCTGTTAGCAGATTGTCGCATATCAATATTCTGTTATGTCAGGTAGTATATTTTCTATCGTAATGGTGCTATAATTTACAAAATAAAATAAAATTTTCTTTAAAAATGTGTCTTTAATATTTTCATATTTAGTAGCCAATTTCAAGGCCAAACCCTCCTCAGGACCATAATATATTGGGACTGTAGCCTAAAAGTCAAGTGAATGCTTTAAACTAGTCTTTCATCAGTTAAAGGTCATTTTTGATAGGTTCCTATGCATTTAAACATTGCTACTGTTACAAAATCTGTTCCAGCATGCTTAAATCCACAATACAGCAAAAGCTGTTAGCAGATTGTTTTTGTCGCATATCAATGTTCTGTTTGTGTCAGGTAGTATATGTTCTATCATAATGGTGCTATAATTTGCAAAATAAAATATTTTCTTTAAAAATGTGTGAACTCTCAGGACCACCCGCTGTGATTTTTAAGTTATAAGCTTTACAACATGTCATATAGTGCGTTTGATGGCTGTTTTGACCGAAAAACTACAATTCCCACAATCCCTCAGTGCACCAGCCATGCGCCGCAGTCAATCAGCTGTTGAGGCGACTGCAGAAGGGCAGCTCATCTGTCATATCAAAACCCAGGCGAGACAAACAGAAATAGCCTTATTTACAGAATCCCAAAAGGTGAACGATAAGGTAAAGTCTCATTCATGTACAGCAGGAAAAAAGAAAGCAAGAGAGAGAAAAAATCAACCCATGAGATGCATGTTATGTGTGTTTAATAATAGCTACTATGAGTTGTGTGCGGCGGATTAAAGTGCTGGATTTGATTTCTTTCCCTTTCCAATAACCCGGTGCATTTTAGAAATGCATTACAATATCCATGCATGTGTTGTGCCGGTGTAAAGCAATATTATTTACTGTCTTTTAGATGGTCAACGCGTGCTCTGAAGTGATGATTTCTATAATGACCTTGAATATGCAGCTCTAATGCAGCAAAACGAGGATTAACGGAGGGAATATTTGGCAGAAACGCTCTTCATCTTGTTACGGTCGTCTATTCTGATTAAAATTTGATTAAAGGTTGAGTTCATAAACCCATCAGGCTCGCTGAAACTGTCGCATTCTCGGCCTGTTTTTCGTGGGAATATATTTGGCATCGTAGAAACCCCTCACGAGGTATGTAGAAATTGATGTACTTTTTCCATATGGTTGAGTAAAAATTCTTTTCGCTCGATCTGTTTTGCATATACAACGATAGGCAAAGCCTTCTCAAAATATATGAGATATAATTCCTAAAGGGGGCAAAATGAAGATATGTCTCGTATATAAGTGGCTAAAAGCCAGACGAAAAGCCAAGAAGTGAAAAAAAATAAAAAAGCTGTGGGGATTTCTGTTGCGTAGATGTTTTGTGCAGCATTGCTGGGTGTAACCCAAGATCCTGCAGCAAATATAACCTAGTTGCTGAGCTGTGCCATGGTCTGTTGTACACCATCCAAGTCAAAACGTCTGAACATATAGTTTGCAAACTAATATGCTTAGAACTTAATGTTTTTTTTCTTGCTAGAAAGCTATATATGAATTTGTATAAATACACAAAAATAAGATGCACTAAATATGCACTACGTACATTGCAATAGATACATTTGTAAGAATAAATCATCGTTTGACACAGTCCCTATGCGCAAAAGTTATTGCACATTATATTGCATAGGGATGAAGTCACATGAATGATCAACTTGCATGTTGTAATGCAGCAAAATTAGTTCCTACGAGCGCCAGTAGAATGTAAAACTGCAGAGAAACTTTTTGCACGTTTGTATTTAAGTAGCTGTCATTCGTCAGAAGTCAACGTCGCGAAGCCTTACGACCAAATGACTAAAAAGTAAACTCTTTCTTCGTGTATTTACGCGATTAAAACACTATAGAGCGCGTCTCTTTTAACCTTGTTGAAGGACGCAGCTGTATTTATTGACGTATGCAAATTGAGGGGCGGGGCTTGCGAGAAAAAACAGGAACAAGAATCAGTTTCTCATTTCTGTCTGGAGTTCCGGTGAGAGAAAAACGAGACGTGGCGAAAATTGGTGAATATCGGTGACCTCCGAGCTTTTCTCTCCTTTATTCGTGTTGCGAGGGGGACGAAAGCGGAGTACAGACAGCTCCTGGTAGCTACATGGCTGATCAGGGGCTCATTAATAATAAAACTCCCAGCCCGATCGGTGTGATCAATAATAACTGATCATCTGTGTTACAGCTCAAAACATGCAGGATGATTTACTGATGGACAAAAGCAAAGCTCAGCCTCACCAGCACCAAGAGCCGTCAAATACAGAGCCTCCATCCACCCCGACCCCCTCCGAGCCTCCGATCCTGGACGAGCAGAACCACGTCGGTCACTCCGAGCGGGTCGCCATGGAGTCTCCGGTATTACCGGGTTTGGGTTTCCCTCAGGATTCCTCCCTCTCGCCGTCGTTCGGCAGCACTTGGTCCACCAACACCGTAGACGAAGGCTTTTTCCAAGGGATTCCGTCGGTAAACGGGACGATGCTTTTTCAAAACTTTCCCCATCACGTCAACCCGGTGTTCGGAAGTAATTTTTCCCCGCAGATGAGGAGGTCTCCGCTGAGTGTCAACCAGAGGAACCCCTACAGCCACCAGACCCTCATCAATAAAGTGTCCGCGTCGTCCGCTTCTTCGTCCGCCTGGAATAACCATCAGAACGCGGTGTGGAGCTCCGCGGCGAACCCCTGGAGCGGCAGAGACCCGCGGAGAGCGCTCGGGCTCGGGCTGGGCGTCCCGTCTCCAATGAACCCTATCTCCCCGACGAAGAAGCCCTTCCCGAGCAATGTCATCGCGCCCCCGAAATACCAGAGACCCGGAGCCCTGCAGAAACCCTGGATGATCTCAGAGCCTCCGGAACCCTTCAGAACCGACAACAGCAACAACATGCTGCCATTTCAGGTGAGATTATTCAGTTAAAGACATAAAACATTGTTTATACATAATAGTCATAAACATATGTAACTAGGAATAAAACTTCTTATTGATGTTTTTATTTTTATATATATATTTTGACTTCTATATTTATACAAAATGTATCATAATGGTCATAAAACAATTAGTAAACTTAATTTATCATAAAACGTCAGTTATAGGCATCAAAACAATTTATAGACATAATAAAACACTGCAATGTTTTTTTAAATGAGTGTTTTTTAATTAATTTTTTATGTATTGAATCTGTGTGACCAAATTTTCACAGATGAGACTGTAGAACTGTAGTTTCTATATGCTTATAATTCACAGAAGTGCCTATTATTCTGATATTCTCTGCCTGTAAGGAAGAGTTGTTTTGAATTATTTTCCAGCTGTTTCTATAAATGTCATTGTAAGGTAGAAGGGTTCAAATTCCCATCAGAGGCTCTCCTGCAGCTCCTTTGGGGCGTTTAAAGGGAACACCACTCCAATCTGATTGGTGCTTGTTGAATGAGGGGGCGGGGCCTGCTCTGGCTGTCATGAACGGAAACATTATTGCACACTGTTGACAGTGATATCCTCAGACAGAGAACATTGATATTTTTGTTTAAAACAAAAAAAATGAAAAATTAAATATTTAAATGTAATTCTTAAGATTGTAAAAGCATTATTGGTTTTTCTACAAAATTGTCAGGAATTATTATTCTCATGATTTTTTTTTTTTTTTTTTTTTTTGATGAGTCATTCACACTGATAAACAGATTTTGTTTAAATTGCACTTTGTTAATGTTAATAAACTAAGTGAACCAAATTAATTCTAATTTGAAATTTGTAACAAAACAATGCAACATTTGCCAACTTTTGCCTTGGAAAGGCTTGATTTTGACTCAGTTTTGACTATTGGTTTGATTAGGAATTAGCTTTGAACATGTGAGGTTCGTCTAATTAAATAGATCATTTCTGCTTTCAGATATCTGAATTTTCTAAATATTGTGTATTAATTTGTTTGGATGTTGGTGTTTTTAATTAATTTGCAACACTTAACCTTGGATATTGAAAAACACATATTAGCTAGCCACTAGTGTTTTTCACATGTTATTTTAAGTCTGATGTCATGCTCTTTTGCCCACAATGCTGTCGGTTTCCTGATGTTGTTGATCAGTTTTGTCTTCATAACATGAACGTCTGCAATGCATACAATACCCTCATTAAAAACAAATCAAGGGCTTTTCATGCCTCCATTGTAATTAATGCAAAGTAAATAGAGCAAACTAAAAAATATAACCAGTGATACAAATTTAAATTATTTTACAGACCACGGTTTTAGAAACATATGTGACCCTGGACCACAAAACCAGTCTTAAGTAGCACATTTGTAGCAATAGCCAAAAATACATTGTATGTTGCAAAATTGTTGATTTTTTTTTTTCTTTTATTAAATCATTAGGATATTAAGTAAATATCACATTCCATGATGATATTTTGTAAATGTCCTTGCGTAAATAAATCAAAACTTAATTAAAGGCAATTTTCTTAATATTTTGATTTTTTTTTTTTTTTTTTGCTCCCTCAGATTCCAGAATTTCAAATGGTTGTATAAATCTCAGTTTCAAAAAATTGACCCTTGTGAGTGGTTTTGTGGTCCAGGGTCACATGTAGTTTCTAGTTGAGTAGGTAAAACATATAAGGTATGCAAACAGGCTGCCACAATGCAAGATATGGCATGTGTGTGTGTAGTTGTTTAATGCTGAAATATGTGTGGCTCGTGTCTGATAGTGACTGAAGTGAAGAGCTCAGCGTTTTGATTGCTCATGATTTTCACAAAGTGGGCAGATTTTTATCTGGAACCTGAGAGGGGAAATATCGCTTTTTGAATGCTCAGCCAGTTGCGTGACAATGGGCTCGATGTGCAAACAATGTGCTTCCCTCGCTTGGCCTCTGCCCACTGCGGTATTCATCCGCGCACTTTCACCGGCTCACTCTCTCTGTCACTTTTCCTTTATTCTCTTGCTCATTGTCTTTAACTTGTTTAATTGCATGCAGTCATCTCACCTGATTAGTATTTGTCAGTGAGAGGGCAGGAGAAAAAACAGCGAGGAAGAGATGATGATCAGTAGTCATGTGGAACAGCACGGGTTTGAAATTCATAGTGTTTATGATGAAAAAACAGATAATGTTGTTGCTCTGACTGATTATTTCCAATGTCACATACTGTGAATATAAACATTTGCTACAAACAGACAGTCTGTTTAGGCTGACCAAAAGTGGTAAGAGTTGACAAAACTCAACAGTTCTGTCTGGAAAAACAAAGTTGCTTTGATAAAAATTCAGGATCTTTATTGTCATCTGTTTATCGAAAAGGTGGGGAAGAATAAAGCATAGAGAGCATAGATACAAAATGACAATATATATTAGAAAATGAACAATAATAGACAATACACTGTAAAAATAATAGGAAACAATACATCTTAACAATTAGAGATCGTACACAGTACAATAAGTACCAAAAGTTAGCACTTTTGAGGAAACATTAATTCAGTTTTTGTTGGAGCTATTTAGTTTAAAGCATATTTAAGGGTTTTGTATGTAAAATAAATATTTTTTACCTTTTAAAAGACTGAAAATCTGATCTATTAAAGTATTTATTAATATTTTGACTTTCCTGTTATGTTTTCATTTCTTTTTCAGTTTTGTTTATATATATATATATATATATATATATATATATATATATATATATATATTATTTATAATTAATTATTTGTTTTGTTTCCATTTTAGCAACATTTCTCATTTTTATTTTTTTCTGATTTACAGAAATTGTATCTTAATGTTAGATTTAGATTTTTTAGATTTGTCATGGATGGGATTTGAATTCATGTTTTACATTGGTTTTTTTTTGCGTATATATTTTTTTGGTGGTTGATTTCAGATTGATACATAAATGACATGTAAAACTAAACAAAAACTGTAGTTTCTCACTTTACATATCAGTCAGATGGTTTCTTTTTGTCTACACTACCAGTCCAAAGTTTTTGAAGTTTTTGCTTTCTGCTTACCAAGCCAGCATTTATTTGATCCAAAATACAGCAAAAGCAGTAACATTGTGAAATATTTTTACTATTTAAAATGAGTATTCAGTGTCACATGATCCTTCAGAAATCATTCTAATATACTGATTTGCGGTTCAAAACAACACTTTTATTATTATTATTATTATTATTATTATTATCAATATTTAAAAAAGTTAAAAAAGGTATTTTTTTTACAGGATTCTTTGAAGAATGGAAGGATCCAAAGATAAGAATTTATCTGAAGCTTTTATAACATTATACACTGTACCATTCAAAAGCACTATCCCATTAAAAAGATTGGAGTCAGTTCTTCTGAGATTTCTATTCACCAAAGAAACCTGAAAAAAATCTACTCTGTTTACTCTGCTGTTTTTTTAGCTTAATAATAACAATAAATGTTTTTTGAGCAGCACATCAGAATATTAGAATGATTTCTGAAGGACCCTGCACTCTTAAAAATAAAGGTGCTTCACGATGCCATAGAAGAACCGTTTGTCTAAATGGTTCCATAAAGAACCTTTAACATCTGAAGAAACCTTACTGTTTCACAAAAGGTTCTTTGTGGAGAAAGAAGGATCATCTGATTATAAAAAGGTAAGGGATGATTCTTTAAAGGTTCTTTGTGGAACTGAAAATGGTTCTTCTATGGCATCAATCTGAAGAACCTTTTGAAGCACCTTTATTTGTAAGAGTGTGTGACTGGAAAATCACAGCTTTGAAATCACAGGAATAAATTACATTTTAAAATTGTGCTGTTTTTGCTGTACTTTGGATCACAAAAAAAAATGCTGGCTTGGTGAGCATAAGAGACTTCTTTAAAAAAAACATTACAAATCTTACTGTTCTCAAACTTTTGACCTTTTTTTGGTAGTGTATGTGGGTGATACTTGGTCTCAAAATGCTACAAAAGTGTAGAATGTTCGTAAATTCATAAATTGATACTGAATGGTGAAAACATGTAGAAGACATTCACCATTTCTGTTGTCCAGTGTGGTTGTCTGTTAGATCTGAACTTGGCCCTAACTTTAGGACTGATGCTAATTTTAAAGCCTGCGAAATGGTGGTAGACCTTGTGATCTTTGACCCAGTCCTTCTGTCTTTTTTAGGAACGCAATCGACCCTTTGACCCATTCAACTTGCAAACTTTGGAGAATTCCTTAATGGACATGATTGGAACAAACCATGACAAAGGTAAACATCACCCTGCTGCTGGCCCCCCAATGACTATCGCTGATATTATATGGAGGAATCATTTTGCAGGTTAGGACTATTTATACATCCATGCTTCTATGTTCTTTTGGCCTCAAATGATTGAAAGCATTTGGCTTTGGTTAAAGTCATATTTGTTTCTTTTAGTGCATGTTTTGGTCAAAATATTATGTACATAATGTAAATTATATAATGCAAACTACCATTCAGAAGTTTGAGGTCAGTAAATGTTTCAAAAAAAAAAATACTTACCAATACCAATACTTAATATTATGAATTGATAATAAATGAATAAAATTATTCAACAAGGATGCATTAAATTGGTAAATGTCATAATAAATAAATGTTGTTCTTTTGACATTTCTATTCATCAAAGTGTCAAATATATCACAGTTTTCACAAAAATACTAAGCAGCGCTTATTGAACATTTAGTAAAAATGTAACTCATGTATATAATCAGAAATGTTTGTTAAATGTATTTATTTGTATTTTAGGATTTTCACGTTTATTCTTCAGTGATTCTGCACAGATCATTTGCTGAAGGGAAAGTTTAGAAGTTGCTCTGTTGTGGGAAATTCTCTCTTATGATGTTTTAAGATCACGCTGGAGTCTCATGGGACATCATGAGAGATGGCTTTCCTCTTGTAGACAATGGAAGCATGTAAAACAGGAGGAGAGGGAAATTGTTTTTATGTTCTGAATGCATGGAGAGCCACATCAGGGGCCCCGTCTCAGGTGTGGAGCTGTTTTTCCAGAAAAAAGTGGTGTGAAGTGGTGCATTGTGGGAATAGATTTGGGTAGCTCCGGGTTAAATGTGTCTGTGAGAACAAATCTGGCAGTTATGGGATCTAAATACTTGAGTTTGCACCCCTTGGAAAAATAGAGCAGAAAATCCTGAGCAACTACCAGACAACCTGGCAAACTGCTCACCTCGGGCAGATGTCAGTAAAGTAGACTACAGACAAAAAAGAGACATCAAAATATTTGCATCAAACCCATTTTTTCTTGGAACTTTTAAGTCCTTTCTAAACGATTCCACTTAAATTTCCAAAGAAACCTGTTTCCATTGTACATTTGCATGAATAGTGGTTGTGCTTCTCGTGTGTGTGTGTTTGGGAAATGTGGTGAGTCACTGCAGTTTTGGCTTCTGCTTGTAAAGACATTTATGATGTTGTTGATCAGGTTACAAGAGGTCATTCGCAGATCAATGATCCTGTAAAACAGGCTCATCACTCCAGTCTAAATCAGCCTGTTGTTTTTCCTTTAAATTTTTGGTTTTCTGGCATGATTGTGATCATTGTTTTTTCTCTAAGTGAAGCAGCTTCTTGAATTAAAAAAAAAAAAATAAAATAGGAGGATGGGAGTTGATTTGTTGTTGTTTTATTTTACAAAATTTAAAACATAATACAAAAAAGCCTTTAAAGACTAATTTATACACATTTCAAAACTGTTGAGGATAGTATGCACAAAAAAGCATTAGGCTTATTTCCATTGTGATTGTGTTCATTTTGTCAATTGCTGGTTTGCAATCGTATCAGAGAAGAAGAGGTGGGTGTGTATGTGTGTGTGTATATATATCACTTTAATTTTTTTAGTTTTTTTTTTTTTTGTTTATGTATATATATATATATATATATATATATATATATATATATATATATATATATATATATATATATATATATATATATATATATATATATATATATATATATATATATATATAATTTTTTTTTTTTTTTTTATGTATTTATTTATTTATTATACATACACACTACCAGTCAAAAGTTTTTAAACAGTAAGATTTTTAATGTTTTTAAAGAAGTCTCTTCTGCTCACCAAGCCTGCATTTATCTGATCCAAAGTACTGCAAAAACAGTAAAAATTTTTAATTATTACTAATATAATTTTAAATGTAATTTTAAAAATATTACTGTTTACAATAACTGCTTTCTATTTAAATATGTTTTAAAATGTAATTTATTCCTATGATTTCAAAGCGGAATTTTTAGCATAATTACTCCAGTCACGTGATCCTTCAGAAATCGTTCTAATATTCTGATGTGCTGCTTAAAAAAGACATGTATTACTATTATTATGTTAACAACAGCAGAGTAGTTTTTATTTTTCAGGTTTCTTTAAATATAATGTTCAGAAGAACAGCATTTATCTTTGTAAGATTATAAATGTCTGTATGATCACTTTAAATTTAATGCGTGGCTGTAGACTTGGAGAGATACTAATTGTGATATGATTCCTTTAAAGGAATTGAATAATTGCTAATGTTGTTCCAAACCTGAATGACGTTCCTCTGTAAAACTCACAAATGAAGACATTTTGAAGAACAAAATTGGACCAGACAATGAAATTTGACTTTCATTGTATGGACAATTTTTCGAAATATTATCTTTTGTTTTCAACAGAAAAAGGAAAGTCATACATTTTTTCGGCTGAACTACCCATTTAAGTTTGCCCTCAAAAAAGTTGTTTTTCTTGGTTTTGATCCAGACGTCCTGGTTCAAAGGGTCTCCTGAGGTGTTTTGAGCTTGTTCACACTTCTCAGTCCACAATAACCCGATTGAATTAGAAGAAAATGTTGTGTTTTGAAATGCAGAACGACGTAATCTGCATCCGAGCAAGTCTCGCTTGCTTTCTGAGGACCCAACGTTGACACAAACACACACCCGATCACAAAGATGTCTTTGTGCAAGCACACGCGCACAGATTTCTTTTGGCCCTCTCACATGATCTGTCTTGTGTAACTGTGACCAAAGGTTTGAACCAAATCGGTTGTTTCCTCCACGTCATAGGTTTTGAAAAATCTTCCAGAGCTTGACTGATACTGTGGTGACAGTCACAGCTTGGCAGTAGCAGCAGTCTGATTTCATTATGCTCAATAACTCAGCCATAAGGATCACACTGTGCTAGCTGATGAGAGGAATATATTTGAGGATACTGTTTCTTCAACCTCTGCACAAACCGAATCCTCTCATTACAGATAGAACTAGGAAACGCTTGACAGGGTGACCTGTAATCTGGTTCAGTCAGAGCTCAGTTTGACCCTGTAGGCCAAAGTTGAGATGGTAGCTAAGATCATGATGCAAGATGTTTGTCAAGCCTAGGCTGGTGTGACTTTGAACGTTGACATTGATGAAAGTGTCTCATGGTTCAACGGTTCAACTCAAAGGCCCAGGATAATATGTACAAAGAGTGTAAGCCAAAACGTCTCGTTTTACAAACTGTCACTCCTATTTGAGGCCGTGTGTGGACAATAAAAGATGAAAATCATTGTCCAGTGATGTAACCGCATCATTTTGATAAGTTTGTTTTAAACAGGGCTGTCGATGGCTTTTTAAAAATATTTTAAATCCTCCAAGATGTTCATGTCTTTCTATCTTCACTTCCAAATTAGGGTTTTTGAGAAAAACATTTCTCCATATAGTGGACATAAATGGTGGCCAGTGGTCCAAATTACAGTGTCAAAGGGCTCTACACGATCTGAGGAATAAGGGTCTTATCTAGCTAAACAATCTGTTGTTTTCTTAAAACAACAGAAATGTATGTACTTTTTAACCACAAATGCTCATCTTGCACCAGCCTGACCTCACGCATTATGTAATCACATTGGAAAGGTCACATAGGTGGAAGTACCGACCCAGTGTTTACAAGTTGCAAAGAAAGTCAAACGCCCTTTACAAAAAAGCTACTACTACAATGTTGGGCGATTTTGAAGTTGGAGGAGAAAATAAGATTTTCTCCTTTTTGAACCAAAGTACACAGACCAACTAACCACGTGTGACCTTTTCAACATGATTACTTTATGCGTATATATTACATGTGACCCTGGACCACAAAACCAGTCATAAGGGTCAGTTTTTTTAAACTGAGATTTATACATCATCTGAAAGCTAAATAAATAAGTTTGTTAGGATTGGTCAATATCAACTATTTAAAAATTTGAAATCTGAGGGTCCAAAAAAAATTAAATACTGAGAAAATCACCTTTTAAAGTTGTCAAAATAAAGTTCTTAGCAATGCATATTACTAATCAAAAATTAAGTTTTGATATATTTGCAGTAGGAAATTTACAAAACGTATTTATGGAATGATCTTTACTTAATATCCTAATATTATCATTTTGACCCATGCAATGGCTTTTGCTACAAATATACCCATGCTACTGTAATTTTTACTTTTTTAAGGTGAAACAACACACTGTTGCTTATTCTAATGCTAAATTTTAAGTTGTGATACCTAATCAAGCCAGTTCTTTTTTCAGGAACTTTTGCAATGTCAAATTGAATAAATGCCTTAAGTTTTTAAAAAATAACATGAAACCTAACCTTAATAATAAGGTCTCATTTGTTAACATTAATCAGTGCTTTAACAAACATGAACTAATAATGAGTAATACATTTTTACAGTATTTATAAACCTCTGATGTTGTTAATTAATGTTTGTGTTAACAGATACGTAAGTTTATATGTTGACAAATGAAACCTTATTGTAAAGTGTTACCAACATATCTAATTACATATATCTGACATATTTAATTAATTAAATCTATATGTAGATAGTATATACAGTCAAACCAAAAATAATTATTATATATTTTTTTTTTTTTTCTTTTTTTTTTACTAGTGGGTGCAGGACACTATAGTTCATTTATATAAGTGAGGATGGCAAAATAAAGTAAACTGAGACATATTATACCCAAAAATTCTTCATACAGTAGACTACCAGTAAAATTGATCAAAATTTGGGACGAAAAATTTGATTTGACACTTTGACCTGACCATGTTTTGTTGCATGCCTTTTTATCAAAGTTATCTGACATTATCAAGATGAATTTGTTCTGACACAGTTTAACTCTTGAGTTCTTGTCATATTTTATTACCATTTTCTAAACTATCGTGAAAAAATGTGACAATGTGAGAAATGTTGAAGGTGTCTGAATAATTTGGTTTGACTGTATATACTTTACTCACCTGCACCTACAAAACTGTAGGACTTTATATTTTGAAGAATGTTTCAGCTGTCCATACAATAAATGCCAAAGAACCATATTGGACCCCATTGACTTTCATTGTATAGACAACAAAAACACTGTTAATTTTGGATGAGCTTGTTTCAGATTGTTGCACTGTTTTGCAGCAGTTTGTCAGTTCTCAGCGCACAGCATTTCACTGTAGGGTCTTTTCTATAAATAGTTTAGCATTGTTTGTCTTTCCTTAAAGCGGTCCTGTTAGGGTGGCCGTGTGAAGCTCAAGGTGTGTTAATGTTGAGTGTTGCTCAATTTCAAGGACATTACAGTCTCAAACTGTTTTTCTGCTGTACCGATGGCTCCTGAAGGCAAATTCATGACTGAAATTGTCAGGATTTATTAATGTTGTCCATTAGAGTTCTTAATTCAAAATTCAATATCAAGAGTTCAGTGCAACTCCATGTGCAAATTGTTGGATTTTTCCCATTTTCACTGGTCAAAAATCAAATGTAGGTCACCTTGCATACAGCAGATACTTATATTTAAACAGGAATATCTGAAGAACAAATAGTGTTAACTCGAAATGTGTATGGTTACTTTCTATCGAAACAATTGCATAGAAAAAAAATGTTACTAAATTCAACTTGTTAATAAAACACCATTGAAATTTTAGTTCTTAATTCATATTGCATAAACAATTATAAATGATAAATAAAAATCAAATTGACCAAATTTTAGATTTCATGATGCATTTCATAATTTAGTGAATAATTTAACTAAAACCATTGTCAGGTGGAATATTTTTCTTATTAGATTTAAAGGGATAGTTCACCCAAAATTGAAAACAAATTAAGATATTTTTGATAAAATCCGAGAGCTTTCAAGGCCTAGAAAGGTAGTAAGGACATCATTAAAATAGTCCGTGACATCAGTGGTTCAACCGTAATGTTATGAAGCTGAACTGTTGAATAAAGATATTTTTGTTTCCTTTGCGCGCAAAAAGTGTTCTTGGAGCTTCATAACATAACACTTGAACCACTGATGTCAAGTCCATGTATCAGTGTCCTCACTACCTTTCTGGGGCCATACAAGGTTTCATTTGCGTTGCTGTCTATACAGGGTCAGAAAGCTCTTGGATTCAATCAAAAAAAATCTTAATTTGTGTTGTAAAGATGAAGGTCTTACAGGTTTAGAACGAAACGAGGGCGAGTAATTAATGATTTTTGGGTGAACTATCCCTTTAAGCGAGACACAACCTTTACACCATTTCTAACTGTGCCCTGTTGTTGAAGCTCCAAGTCCTCAGATGTTGTATTTTAACCTTTATTTTAAGCTAGTCTGTCAGGGGAAACGTTGGCTTATGTGTATCTGTCATAACAAGACTAGAAAGTCTCCCTCTTACATGCAGAAGGAAAGACGCTGACATTTGCTTCCAGAGTTCAGGCCTGATCAAACAGTGAGAGGGGAAAGGGAAATGCATGATTTGCATAACCATAGACCCCGGTGAGGAAATGTCAGGGGAACGTGTTCGCCTCTATCTTTGAGGTGTCTGTTCTCTGTCAAAAGAATACCTATGTTCATGCTAATTGAATGTGAGCTGTAGGTTTCCATTAGAAGCTGAAGCTTCTTGTATGAGAGCACTGGCAAATCCAGCTAAAACCAGGGCTCGGTGGTAGCTGGGAGCATGGTAACTGGTTTCTAATTAGGGCTGGTTCGAATACCATTTTTTGCGCTTCGAAGCTTCGGTGGTAATCAATATCGAATATTCGAAGCTTCGGTGGGAGGGGCTAAGCATATAATAAAGGCAGAAATCTCTGCATTGTCTGTTTGCATTTGTATTATGTCAGGAATCGTTCATCCAAACGACTTCCAACGTCACGAATGTGTTGCTGCAGACCCAAAGAAATTAAGCTCCAATATGCTCACACCATAAGTCTAGGGCAGTGGTTTTCAAACCCTGGGTCGCGACCATCGGGTGAGTCGAGGGACTTAAAAATAGGTCGCCAGGATGATTTCCGGAAGATGTATATATGTATGTAACGAAGTTCAAGACTCTGGGAAGGTTGCGGGAAACTGCAAACGTACTTTAATAACAAAATAAACATTAACAAAACGAAAGTAAACGGCAGCCGCCTCGCGCCAGACTCCATCTGTGTTTGCGTTGATCAGTCAGAATCCACTCACCGCTCAAAACGCCGGATTTTTTGTTCAGTCCTGAGTTCTGCAAGCTAATTAATCCTCTCATTATAACAAAGCCAGTAGACGCGCTAAGAATGCACGTTCAGCGCCGCCAAGAGTTTTATGCGATCTTTAAAATGAAACTAGCACGCGCATTCAAAAGCAATTTTAATACAATAGAGTGATTCCCCAATGCACGCAAATTAGGCTATATAACAGATCTAAGCTTTATAACTGTTGCTGTGAGTTCTTTATAGGATATAGGCTGCGTGGCTGACAGGTCGCGTGTTGATTTGTCTTTCTGCGCCTATGTTAACAGATTAGAGCAGCCACATCTGTGGAATACGCGCTTATATCAGGTGCGGTCCAACCACACCGCAACAGAACAGAAGTGAAGCGGATTTTTTCCGCAGCAGTCACGTAACAAACCCGCTCCACGTCCGCCACGCAGGCAGTGTGTCTCAGAGGCTTCGGTTGAAAACGGCATGCATCTCCACTCACATGCTCTGTTAGGCAGACTAGACAGCTCACATTTCAATGAACAAAAATATTTCTTTATATTTCAAACTTTAAAATAAATCACAACCAGGTTGCAAACTATAGTGACACTAGTACACTCTTTTCTCCGTGGCTTGCTGACAGCTCTCCCCCTCCCGTTCACTAATGGGCCATTCAAACGTGAATGAGAACTGTTCGGGGGGGAAGTCACGTGTTGAAAAAAAAAAAAAAGAATATTCAAATCTCAGAATTGAAAATCGAATGCCAACCCACCGAACGAATATTCGAATATTCGACTATTCTAGTACAGCCCTATTTCTAATAGGTCCAATTTGGTCATTTGCTGGTCTAGGAGTGTTTTTATATGGTTGACTAGCTAGACTGCCATTACCTGGCTGGACTTGTAGACCATTCTGCAGTAAACGGCTACAAAGTTCTCAAAACCCGCTTGACCGTTTTAAGCTGGTTTGACCTGGTTTTCTAGATAGTCCCAACCAGCTAGTAGTTCATCTGTGAACCTTGTAAACCAGCTTGGACCCTGTTTCAGCTACCATTTTATGTTGGTTGTAGCCTATATTTTACAGAATGGTAATGTTTAAACCAACAGAGATGCTCAGTGTGTCCATTATGTTGTTGTTGGGTCAGAAGAACTACATCTGCAGACAGTTAGAGACGTGCTAGAAAGGAACTTATTTACTACCAGCTGTCTTAAAATCCGAAACTAGTAAAACCAGCCTCAGAATTACAGCCAATCTAAAATGTTTACATGCATCATTTTAATATTCTTCAGGAAGTGCAAAAATATTGAATTACAGTAAAGTTGAGGCTGTTTATAACCTTACTTGTTTATTTATAGTTTAAATTTCATGAAGTGTCTCCGATTATCTGCTTGACCTCAAATTTGTTCATGCAAATTCTCTCACAGTGTTTAAACCAAATGTATGTTGGAAAGGAAGTATTTGTCTGTTTCTTTTAGTACGAAGTCTCTTGAGTTCCAGTGAAAGTTGCAATATCTTCAAAACAAGATAAATTTTCCGGAAAAGCAAAATAGCATTAGATTAAATTGGACATTAGACAAAATTTAGTGAGGTTTATGCCAAAATGAATGGAAAAACAACTTGCACTTAAAGAGACCGTTCACTCTGTAATTTAATTTCTGTCATTAATGACTCATCCTCATGTCGTTCAAAACCTGTAAGACCTTCAGAACCTTCATCTTCAGAACATAAATTAGGATATTTTTGATGAAATCCAAGAGCTTTCTGAGCCTGCATAGACAACAACACAACTGAAACTTTCCCAGACCCAGAAGGATAGTAAACACATTGTTAAAATAGTCGATGTAACATCAGTGGTTCATCCAAAATGTTATGAAGCCATGAGAATACTTTTTGTGCGCAAAGAAAACTAAAATAATGACTTCAAGCCCATCTCTCTTAGTTCATCATTGGTATATTTTGGTTTGAATAAGTAAGGCTGGGCAAAAAATTGCAAGTCATCCTCTCTGTCAAAATCTTCAATGTGTTTGTTTGTTTTTTCTTTGCGTATTCTAGCTTCATAACATCATGGTTGAACCACTGATGTCACATAGACTATTTTAACAATGTC
Organism: Cirrhinus molitorella; assembly: GCA_033026305.1. Lineage (NCBI taxonomy): Eukaryota > Metazoa > Chordata > Actinopteri > Cypriniformes > Cyprinidae > Cirrhinus > Cirrhinus molitorella. The sequence continues at coordinate 37,081,104 of CM065126.1, forward strand.
CTTACTACCTTTCTAAGCCAACTACTTTGTAGTTGCATTGCTGTCTATGTAGGGTCAGAAAGCTCTCAGATTTAATCAAAAATATCTTAATTTGTGTTTCAAAGATGAACGAAGGTCTTACAGGTTTGGAATAACATGAGGGTGAGTAATTATTAACAGAATTTTGATTTTTGGGTGAACTATCCCTTTAAATTCAAGATGATTTCCGTCATCTTACTGTATGATCGATTTTTGTTTTTCTCAGGTAAATTCAACTTCTTGTAGCAATGCATAAAGTATATGAAATGTATACGCTGAATGTATTTTTACCACTGTTATGCAAAATTTCACTAGTGAAATCCAGTCTTTTCAATAGAAATCTCTTCAAGATGAAATATTTCAGATTTTGTGACTGGTTCAGGTTGGTCACATGAATTCACTGCTTGGTCTAAAAGTGAATTCTCCTTGAGCTGTGCTTCATGCATCATTACACAAATAGACAATTGACTTGTTTTCCCCACAAAATGTGACTAAATGTGGGTCAGTTTTTTAAAATTAAGATTTATACATTATCTGAAAGCTGATAAATAAGCTTTCCATTGATGTATGGTTTGTTAGGATAGGATAATATTTGGCCGAGATACAGCTATTTGAAAATCAGAAATCTGAGGGTGCGAAAAAAACAAATATTTTTAAAATTGAAATGAAGTTCTTAGCAATGCATTTTGCTAATCAAAAATTAACTTTTGATGTATTCGTGAAACTTGACATTTTCTTAATATCCTAATGATTTTTGGCATAAATGAAAAATCCATAATTTTCATAATTTAATTCCATGCAATGTATTTTTGGCTATTTCTACAAATATACTCGTGCTACTTAAGGTTTTGTGGTCCAGGGTCACAAATGTGACCAAAAAGCATTTTCCCAATGCATTAATACACATGCAATCTTGTTTTTAGGACCTTTAGTTATATTGCCTGCTTAACAAGTGAAAAATACTGACTGATAACAGTGTTTTGTTTATTGTATGTGAGTATTGTTTGTTCAAAATGACTCAGCAGTGACATTTAATTCAAATGACTGTTTTTGAAGCGTAGGCTTTCTTTAAAGGGCATCGCAGTGTTGATGAGATGAATCACAGGGCACTTCAAAGGTGCTGATGCTTTATGATTAAATCGTGATGTGGGAACCAACTTTACAACTTTTTATTAGTGTGATTCGACTATCATTGGCACATGTGCCAACACTTGAGCTGCTTTGATTCAAATTATTGAGAAAATAGTCCAAATGTGAAGGATGTGCTCTCAGCACAGCTGCTGGTTCTCACCAGAGAGTCACTATATATAGCACAGCGCACTAGTCCGAACAACACATGCAAGCTGGAAAACATTTGCCCTGTTCGTCTTGCAATCTCA